>BLSH010125226.1:144159-162749 GCA_018402905.1 Glandirana rugosa
TAGACACCCACTTTCGTCGTGGTGTTCCCTGCAATCATCTCCGGGGGCTGGCGTTGGTTTGCTGCCCCCCCCCCCCCCGAATTTTCGAGCACCAGCCGCCACTGGTTTAGAGGCAGTGAAAAAAATGCCTGATGCCCCTAGTAGTAGCTTAAAAAATGCCCAGTGTACATGAGGCCTTATATTGGAACTGTGATAGTGTGGCGAGCAATCTGACGCTAATAGACCCTCGCTGGGAGGTACACTAACTGACACTAACATCAATAGTGACACCAATATAGTGATCAGATATAATACTATACACTGTCACTGTACTAATGACACTGGCTGGGAAGGGGTTAACATCTAGGGGCAAGCAATGGGTTAACTGTGTGCCAACAATATGTAATGTGTGCTGCTTTCACCCACAGATCTGGCTGTTTTTTCTCCCTGCTTTGCAGATAGAAGAAACAGCAAGATTGCTGTTATGTGTACACAGAGTAGGGTTGCCACCTATCTAGGGTTCACGCGGACAATCCGGGTTTTGAATCCCGTGTCCGGGGTTCAGACCACATGAAACCCAGACACATTATTCAGACCGAACTGTGGCTCCCCAATGTGTGGGCGGGAAATTTGAGTCCCAGCAACTGGCAGATGCATCATGGATGAAAGGTGCTGTTGCCTGAGCCTCCATCCTCGGATGAGTGAGCTCATCATCCACTGCCTGTGACTGAAGTCCCCCGTCCCCCGTCCATTCTCTCTCCTGCCTCTGAGCAATTGAGTACACTAAGGTAAGGGGGACTCAGATGTAAGGGATGCTCTGCAGATTCTGATGTAAGGCTTTGGGTACCCTGATTTAAGAGGGAATGCTGGGAACCAAGGGAGGGCTGGCAGCCTTAGGCCTGGGGGGCAAGTCCAGTAAAGTGACCCATTGAACCACTGAATCAGCTCACCATCCATGCCCACCTGGTTTTAGAACGGATATTGATGTTATGAAGCATAGCAAATATGATACAATGTGGGAACATAATTTAATGTTAATAGCAACAAAGGAGGTGCAGCCTCATCAGTGCCCATCAATGCAGCCTCATCTGTGCCCTGCAGCCTCATCAGTGCCCATCAATGCAGCCTCACCAGTGCCCATCCAATGCAGCCTGCAATGCAGAAAGAGGAGAGCCGCCGGATTACAAAGAGTGGGGATCTCCAGCTTACCTGGCGTGGACGCTGTCATACGAAGTCCCGCCTTCTGGACCGCCTCCTATAATAGACATCATCCATGGTAGGGCCGGCCCTGGGCAACCCCCTCTGCATGCAGTTAGTTAGCGACCGTGCCCCTGGCCCCTACTTCCTCCACAAAAAGAAAATATTGTCAGCGGCCAACGGCCGCCAGCCATTTCGAATGTAAGTTGCGGTGGCCTGGGGGGCAATTGCCATCCTGCCCCCTGGCCCAGCCCTCCCCTGCTGGGAACTCAGATGTAAGTGGGGACTTGATGAGCAGAAACCCCCTTGCATCAGACCACAAAAGTCTGCTAAAGTGTTTGGGTTTAGCTTGAAGGAAAGGTGGCAACCCAAACACAGAGTCCTGTGTGTTTGTTAACACAGGACTCTGGGCGGACAGCTTTAGCCAAAATCATTGGCTGAAACCTGTTGAGAAAACCGTGCTGTATCCAATCACAGCACAGGCCAACAGGGGGTGCACACATTCACGCCCCAAACATGTAATTCAGCCACAACTTACAGGTACATCATCTGGCCTGGCTGTGCCGCTCATGTACTCATGAGGGCAGACGGCAACCAGTTAATGGGGTTGAATTGACCATTCTTTTTGACTGCAGTGATGAAAAAAAAAATCAAAGGAGCAGGATGGAATTTTTTCCAAAATTCTAATAGTAAATGTTTTTTACAATCCGGGAAATTCCATTTATTCCAAAATTGAATTTTAACCACTTCAGCCCCGGAAGGATTTCCCACTTTAGGCCCAGAGCACTTTTTGCGATTCGGCACTGCGTCGCTTTAACTGACAATTGCGCTGTCGTGCGACGTTGTACCCAAACAAAATTTGCGTCCTTTTTTTCCCACAAATAGAGCTTTCTTTTGGTGGTATTTTATCCCCTCTGCGTCATTTCTGATCGCCGCTATAAAAAAAAAAGAGCGCCAATTTTGCAAAAAAAAATAAATACATTTCTTACTTTTTGCTAAAATACAAATCCAAAAAAAAAAATAAAAAAACATTTTTTCCATCAGTTTTGGCCGATTTATATTCTTCCTCATATTTTTGATAAAAAAAATGGATTGGTTTGCGCAAAAGTTGCCACGTTTACGGATGATGAGAATTAATTTTTGGGGTTTTTATTATTTTTTTTTTTCCTAGTAATGGCGGCGATCTGCGATTTTTTTGCGGTACTGCGATATTGCGGCGGACATGTCGGACCATTTTGACACTTTTTTGGGACCATTGGCATTTATACAGCGATCAGTGTTATAAAAATGCACTGATTATTGTGTAAATGCCATTGGCAGTGAAGGGGTTAACCTGGAGGGGGCGCTCTAAGGGTTAACTGTGTTCCCTCAGAATGTTCCAACTGTATGTGGGCTGGGCTGGCAGGGGGAAGGGAGTGATTGCAGCTCTCATATACAGGAAGCCTGTGATCACAGCCCTTCCCCCTCTGTCAGAACGGAGATCCGTGATTACATTCACGGTCCTCCGTTCTGTCGCTCCGGGGGGGGGATCGCGGGAAGCTGGCAGCGATCGAGTCCGCCCTCCCTGCTCCCTGGCTCCCCTGACTAGCTCACAATGCTAGTTATCGCAGCCGCCATCAGGTGACGGCGGTGTGCGATAACGAGCCACTCTGCAGCCGTCACGCTGCGGCGGGCGGTCGGCAAGTGGTTAAAAGCAAACACAATTATAGAGTGCTTTTGAACAACATTTATTACATTTTGGTTGCCATTATTGAATGTACTGATGAGATTGTTCGCACGAAAGTTTGTACAAAAATCTGCCAGTGTATGTCCAGTTTAAAGGGTTTGTTACCCCAACACTTCCTTCATATTCCTGATATGTGTCTGCTGTAAAATGTATGTACTTGTATGAGAAAGTATCCTGTTCTCTTTGTATCGCTCCCTTTGTGTGAATTCCCTGGTGATCCTGCCAGTCCCTCTACTTTCCTATTAAAAACTGACCACACTAGGCATGAAAGCACAGCATGGTCAGTTCTCTAGCTATGCTGGGAACTCAGCCTGCTCTCCTCCAATAATCAGACTTGTCATGACACGCCCCCTCGCTGCACAGCCATTCACTGGGAAGCTCGGAGTGCTGCTGTTTATCCTACCCCACAGCTCTTATGCAGCTGAGAACAAAGGGAATGTGATCACTTATAAAAAAAAAAGGAAAAATGTATTTATAGTGTTTTTTTTTTTTTTTTTTTTTTTTTTTCATTTCTACACAAAAAGGCTTTGCCTTTCAATTTTATTTTAAACTGAATTGATTGTTTTACAATCTGATTTACAATAACTTTTTTTTTTACAATAACTTTAAGTTAGTGCTAAATCTCTATCAATAAAACTGCCGTGAACGTGAGCTCCAGCATAATCTACTTTGTTTTGTGTTGTATAATTGGCAGGAGGATCTATGTACCTCTGCAACAAAAATAAAACATGACATGAAAGCAAGGAAAACATTCAGTTACTCTGACCCCACCCACAGTCTCCATAGTTCCTGGTCTTCTAACACTGAGCTGTCCGTAAGGTAAGACTACATTTATCTCCATATAACAGGGGGCGTATTATAGACGCAGGATGGACCATCCAGATGCATAATAAGAGAGATTTGTTGGTTATAAGATCCTTCACTCTCTCTTTGTATTTATACCTGTAGAACTCTTATCTATAATGTTTACAGAAAGTGTGCTTGCTTTAAAGCCACAGATAAGACCTGATAGTGTTTAAGACAAATACACATGACTGCTGAGGGCGCAGGCACGCTTTAAACGTGTTACCGACCAGGGTTGCCAACCGTCAGTAAATTTACTGACAGTTTGTAAAAATCAGTGATTTTTACAACTGTCTATAAATATCAGGGTCTAATAATTTGTCATGCTGTGCTGACTTTTAAGTGTAAACCGGGCAAATTACTTGATATGGGTATTGTCAGTATTTCCATGTTGTGTTTAAATATCAATTGTCTTCATTTCTAATAGGAGTTCTATTATTTTTCAAATTGCCAGTAAAAAATGTGCCCCGCCAGTAAATTTTCTATGTTTTGCCAGTAAAAAACGGTGCTAGAGGTTGGCAACACTGTTACCGACCATCAGAAAAAACCTTGCCCCCCAGTAAAGACACACAAACTTATTTAAATTGGAATAAGGGCAAGGCCCCAGCTTTATTGAACTACATTCAACTGTAACAACGTTCAACATACCACATAATAATGCCAGTCACGGGTATACCGTGAGCATACATAACTAAAGCAGATTGTCTAAGAGGCCCGTCTCCACCATTAGTGCGAGACAGGCATTAAACAGATCACCGATTTTATGGGCATAGCCCATAAAGCAATATTCATCGCTGGCCAGGTAAAACCGCCAATAAAGCTGTGACAACTTCCAACGGGCGGGCGGGCAGGTGGGCAACTCTTGACGTCAGGATCTCCTCAGAGTGGTGGGACTTACCCTTGTGCAGCCTTTTCTCTTGAGTCCCAGCTCCACCCCACCCCCTCATACCTTAGTGGCCAATCCCATCTGTGCCACTTCCCCCAACTTGCTTTCCTCACGCCCCAACGCTGCCCCACTCCCATCAGTCATGGCTCCCTTTACCCAGTACAGGGGTCGGTCAAGGTGCCTTCACTACAGCAGGGGTAGGCAACCTTTGAGAGGTGGAGATCTACCTGGACAACATGGAAAGAGAGCACCAGGGTGCATCACCTTTTTTAACCAGTTCCTGACCGCCCGCCGTCATTTGACGGAGGCAGCATTAGGGTTGCCACATCATCCCTTTAATCCAGGACACATGAATTACACAGGTTGTTCTGAGGCTGATTTAATACAGATGAGGCACCAAGTCAGTTTAATCACCACCTTAACCAGCCACAGAATCTGTGTAATTAATATGTGTCCTGGATTAAAGGGATGATGTGGCAACCCTAGGCAGCATGGTTCTGATGCGCATCACCTGGCGGCGGGAGCGTGTATTGTGGGCGCACGCGCTCACTAGCTAGCAGGGGAGCCAATCAGCGGGTGGGACAAATTTTATGTCCGCGCTCGCTCCCCTCAGTGGCTGAACGGGGATCCGTGAATGTAAACAAGCGCATCCCCGTTCTGACAGGGGAGAGGAGAGTGATTGTATGTTCCCAGTATATGGGAGCAGCGATCTCTCTCCTCCCCCAGTCAGGCCAGCCCCCACACATTTAGAAACACACTGACAGGGAACACATTTAACACTTTGATCGTCCCCCTTAGTGTTAACCCCTTCCCTGCCAGTGACATTTATTCAGTAATCAGTGGCTATTTTTAGCTCTGATCGCGGTATAAGTGTCAGTGGTCCCAAAAAAGTGTCAAAGGTGTCCGATCTGTCCGCCTCAATGTCGCAGTCCCGCTAAAAATCGCAGATCGTCGGCATTACTAGTAAAAAAAATAAATAATAATGAAAACTCCATAAATCAATTCTCATAGTTTGTAGACGCTATAACTTTTGCGCAAACCAATCGATATACGCTTATTTAAATTTTTCTTTTTTACCAAAAATATGTAGAAGAATATATATCGGCCTAAACTGGGTTTTTTTTTTCTTTTTTGATAGGTATTATAGCAAAAAGTAAAAAATATTGTTTTTTTTTCCAAAATTGTCGCTCTTTTTTGTTTATAGCGCAAAAAAAAAACGCAGAGGGGATCAAATAGCAGCAAAAGAAAGCTCTATTTGTGGGGAAAAAAAAGGACGTCACTTTTGTTTGGGTACAACGTCGCATGACCGCGCAATTGTCAGTTAACGACCGCCTGCCATCATTTGACGTCGCCAGTCTGGCTGGAGAACACAAACCGCCGCCACGTGACGGCGGCTGCGGGATTGAGGATCGCGGGTGCGCGCCGCCGGAGGTGAGCTTGCCTGCTCACTGGGGAGACAGGGAGCGGGTAGGGTGGACTCGATGTCCGCTGGTTACCCGCGATCGCTCCCCCGCAGTGACAGAACAGGGACCGCTAATGTAAACAAGCGGATCCCCATTCTGACAGGGTAGAAGGAGCGTGGTCTTCTGTTCCCTGTATATGGGAGCAACGATCTCTCTCCTTCCCCAGTCAACCCAGCCCAACCCTCCCCCTACAGTTAGTAACACATACCAGGGAACAGATTTAACCCTTTGATCGCCCCTTGTGTTAACCCCTTCCCTGCCAGTGACATTTACACAGTAATCAGTGCATTTTCATAGCTCTAATCGCTGTATAAATGCCAATGGTCCCAAAAAAGTGTCAAAAGTGTCCGACATGTCCACCGCAGTCTCACTAAAAATCGCAGATCGCAGGCATTACTAATAATAAATGCAAAAAAAATAAAAACCCCATAAATGAATTTTCATCGTTTGTAAACGCGGCCACTTTTGTACAAACCAATCAGTATACACCGATTGTGTTTTTTTACCAAAAATATGAGGAAGAATATAAATCGCCCAAAACTGATGAATACATTTGTTTTTTTATATATTTTTTTTATATGTATTTTAACAAAAAGTAAGACTTTTTTTTTTTTGCAAAATTGTTGCTCTTTTTTTGTTTATAGCGGTGATCAGAAATGACGCAGCAGAGGTGACCAAATACCACCAAAAGAAAGCTCTATTTGTGGGGGGAAAAGGATGCAAATTTAGTTTGGGTACAACGTCGTACGACCACGCAATTGTCAGTTAAAGCGACGCATTGCTGAATCGCAAAAAGTGATCTGGTCCTAAACTGGGAAATTCTTTCGGTCCTTAGGTGGTTAAAGTAAAAAATAGTGGTGCACCGAATGGTAATTGTGGTGCCGAAACGGAAAATGCACTTAAACGAAAATTATATTTATATTTTTATAAATAATAGTATTAGCAAAATTTCCATTTGGTGCACCTCTAGCAGACATGATACAAGAGATCAATGCAGCCTCACTAGTGCCCATCACATGCAGCCTCACCAGTGCCTGTCATATGCAGCCTACCTTTGCCCAGCAGCCTCACGAGTGCCCATCATATGCAGCCTGCCTGTACCCAGCCGCCTCACCAGTGCACATCATATGCAGCCTGCCTGTACCCAGCAGCCTCACCAGTGCACATCATATGCAGCCTGCCTGTGCCCAGCAACCTTACCAGTGCCTGTGGATGCAGCTTACCTGTGCCTAGCAGCTTCACCAATGCCTGTAGATGCAGCCTACCTGTGCCCAGCAGCCTCACCAGTGCCTGTGGATGCAGTCGACCTGTGCCCAGCAGCCTCACCAGTGCCTGTGGATGCAGCCTACCTGTGCCCATCAGCCTCACCAGTGCCCATTGGCCTCACCAGTGCCTGTGGATGCAGCCTACCTGTGCCCATCAGCCTCACCAGTGCCTATGGATGCAGACTATCTGTGCCCTTCAGCATCACCAGTGCCCATCAGCCTCACCAGTGCCTGTAGATGCAGCCCTCCTGTGCCCATCAGCCTCACCAGTGCCTGTGGATGCAGCCTACCAGTGCCCATCAGCCTCACCAGTGCGTGTGGATGCAGCCTACTTGTGCCCATCAGCCTCACCAGTGCCTGTGGATGCAGCCTACCTGTGCACAGCAGCCTCACCAGTGCCTGTGGATGCACCTTACCTGTGCCCAGCAGCCTCACCAGTGTCTGTGGATGCAGCCTGCCAGTGTCTGGATCAGAGTGGCGATCTCTGTGTGTCACGGAGCGGATTTGAATTGCCCGAGCCGCAGTAACAATGTCCCGCCTCCTGTGATCACGTCACACTGATTCAATGTCCCGCCACTGGATCAGTGTGCCATCTATCACAGGAGGCGGGACATTGTTACTGAGGCCCCTGCAATTCAGCTCCGTGAAACACTTCTGCACCCGGGGCAGACCCTGCCCCCTATCGGTATCGGCTTTTTTTCTTCTTTCGGCCGATACTGAAAACACCGATTTCGGCCGATAATTTTTGGCAACCAAAATTTCTGTGCATCCCTAGTAAAATAGGTAAAAACCAACAGTAAACAGTGTGATGCATTGTAACAATGAATTATGCTGCCCCTACACAATGGAGCATAACACATGCTGACTAATGTGAACAGGCCACAAAGCCCCCTTGTGATGCAGTGTATTAGCCAATGCACAATAAAACCTTGTACATACCACTAGCTTTTTTTTACTATTCAACCCTGCTGTTCTTTTGTGTTCTGCCAGGGTGACGGCCGCCCCACCAGAACAGTCAGGTCAGCTTTCTCAGCCATTGGCTGAGAGGGTTTATTGGGAGCCAGTTGGCTGATGGTTTTCCAGCATGCTCATCAGACAGAAGCCAGCCGACGGACCAATATCACCCAACATTTGGCCCCTGTGTACTAGGCTTAAAGTAGTTGTACACCCTATTAATGAAATTTGACCTAAGCATATATACAGTATCTCACAAAAGTGAGTACACCCCTCAGATTTTTGTAAATATTTTATTCTACCTTTTCATGTGACAACACTGAAGAAATGACACTTTGCTACAATGTAAAGTAGTGAGTGTACAGCTTGTATAACAGTGTAAATTTGCTGTCCCCTCAAAATAACTCAACACACAACCATTAATATCTAAACCACTGGCAACAAAAGTGAGTACACCCCTAACTGAAAATGTCAAAACTGGGCCCAAAGTATCAATATTTTGTGTGGCCACCATTATTTTGCAGCGCTGCCTTAACCCTCTTGGGCATGGAGTTCACCAGAGCTTCACAGGTTGCCACTGGAGTCCTCTTCCCCTCCTCCACGATGACATCATGAAGCTGGTGGATGTTAGAGACCTTGCGCTCCTCCACCTTCCATTTGAGGATGCCCCACAGATGCTCAATAGGGTTTAGTTCTGGAGACATGCTTGGCCAGTCCATCACCTTTACCCTCAGCTTCTTTAGCAAGGCAGTGGTCGTCTTGGAGGTGTCTGGGACCGTTATCATGTGGAATACTGCCCTGCGGTTCAGTCTCCGAAGGGAGGGGATCATGCTCTGTTTCAGTATGTCACAGTACATATTGGCATTCATGGTTCCCTCAATAAACTGTAGCTCCCCAGTGCAGGCAGCACTAATACATCCCCAGACCATGACACTCCCAACACCATGCTTTTTTTTTTTTCTTAAAAATTGATTTTATTGAGATAAACATAGGAAATACATAAACAGTATAGGTTCCAATTGAAAGCTTTTGCCACAGGTATATTTACAAGTTCAGTGTATCCACAGAAAGTAATTGTAGTGCTGCCTTATTGAGGGTTGCCTAAAAAATCAATTCCCCCTTGGATTTCCCCATTCTGAGAGTTCTCCACCACCCCTGACACTCTGGGTTCACTCATATTGCAAGGTTCCATTAGCAATTACTCTGTTTCAATAATGGAGATCACAACACAGATAGGGTTATGAATGTTTACTTAACTCTTATTTCTGCAAGAAATAACAATCTCGAAGTAACAGAAATGCCACAATACTTCACATCAACAAGTGAAACTTATGGTTCTAGTGAACAACGGGAGTAGATCATTTGTTAACTTACGTCACTCCCTGTATTCTCCAAAAACAACAGTTGAAAGGAATACAGTTCCTCAAATTGAGTTTAAACAATACCCAAGGGGGCTTGGCCTGGACGTGGACAAGAACGGACATGCAGCAGCGGAGCTCCAGACCGACCTGCACAATCCACAGGAATCCGGCCATCGGGGAATCATCGGGTGAGAGACATCCACACCACCATCTGTCTCCCCGTCCCCTGAGCTATAGACTGGTCCCTCTCTTGCACGGATCAGTAGTGGCGGACCACGGCGGGCCAAAATCGAGGCTGTGGCTCCTGCGGCCTACCAGCGCTGGCATAGGCCGCATGATCCCCGCAGCCCCTGCCCTCATCCACGCTTTGCAGACACTGCATTGAGCACCCAGGGGCCCTGTACACACGGGGGAAAGCCTTTCAGACCCCCTTTGCCTGCTGAACAGCCGCGCCGCCATATCTGGAGCAGGCAGAGGTGACCAAAATTGAGGCCGGGGCTTTTGAGGCCTACCCCTGCCGGCGTGGTCCCCATTGGACAAGGGGCCCTAGCAACACATTTGCCTACAGCAAGCCCTGGGGATGCCAGTACAGGATCCCACTGAAACTAAAGACCCCCTTCCTGACTACCCTCAGCTCAGAGACCATACAGAGCCTGGAAGGGACCAGGCAGGAATGAGTGGATAAGAACACGTCATCACAGCCCCTCACTGATTGTTAACAATCAGCATATCCCGGGGATTTAATCACCCTACCACCCCCCACGAGATTTCACAACGGCGCAGTCTCAACCACAGACCTCTGCAAAAGCAAATCAAGGCTCCATTAATACCTATTTTGGATCAGGGGAGCAACAGCAGGGTAGACGCAGGATGACGCCAAGTCAGCATAAAGGGGGAGTAGAATCAACTATAACAGCAGCACACCCAGCTACGCAGCCAGAGGCATCGCCAATTGCATCTCCCAGGCTGGTAAGCAACACGGCACCCCCTGCTTCCCCAGGGTCTCCCACCTCTCAGGACCAGGAATCTGATATATTTGATCTGCAGGGAGACCAAGACCTTAGGATGCATATCTGGGCCCTTCCCACTAAAGAGGACTTGGAAAGATTTGCTAGCAGGGTTGAGAAAGCCCTACAACAGGACATTGCGCAACTTAAAGCAGACACTAACCATTTGGGTAACAGACTGGAGACACTGGAGCAGAGGGTTAAGGGCACGTTGCCATCTATTGCACAACTTGCGGACAAGTGCTCTGCACAAGATAGGAGGATTGACGCCTTGATAAATCAACTAGACGATTACGAAAATCGTAGCCGCCGCTCCAACATTCGCATAAAAGGACTCCCTGAAGCTACAGCAGCCAAGGATATTGTCTCCACACTCCAGAGCATCTTTAAAGAAATCGTAGAGGCACCTCCTGATATGCACATTGAAATAGACAGGGCTCATAGAGCCCTCAGACCGCCTTCTCAAGATGCGGATGACCCGCGAAACATTATTTGTAAACTGCACAAATACACAGTAAAGGAACAAATAATGCAGCGCATGCGCAAACGTCCCTTTTTTTTATTTTGACGGGGCTCACCTCTCTTTCTATCAAGACCTGTCGCGACGCACATTAATGCAATGCAGAGCGGTGCGCCCCCCTCATGGCAGCTATGAAAACAGCAGGCATCACATACAGATGGGGTTTCCCCTTCAACCTGCAAGCAGAAAGGAATGGCAAGACAGCCACCCTGCGTACCAAAGATGACCTCCCCCACTTTCTTTCCCAACTGGGACTGGATCCAGTGGACTTCCCGGATTGGCGTGTCACCACAGACGTCAAGCCAGTACCAACTGCCCAACCCTGGCTACCTGCTAGATCTAAAAGGAGATCCAGAGGAAAGAAACGCTTATCCCGTGACACCTCCCCTCACCTGGAGACGGGGGGACTGGGATGCTTGAAGTCCGCGAAACACACGTGCTATCTCATGAGGCCTAAATGTCTACAATTGTGTACTTTTGAATCACAACAGAGGAATGTGCACATCTGGAGCTAAGCTCCCTGTTGCTGTTACTTAGATTTTTGGATACAGTCAAATAGAGCCTTAGAGAGTGCACTTTGATGCTAACTAGAGACAAGGGCCTTAAACATAGATGTGATTCCAGTGGATGTATTTGCTGATTACATTTCCCTGTAAGATTTCAGCCTACTTGTCAGTGAGGAGCTGACACACATATGTAATTCATGTTTAGTCATGTTCCCCCCTTAGGAAAGCCTTATAAAGGAGCTGGCACCATTATGGGCACCGTGCCGCAGAGCAAGGGCTCCCCCCTCTAAGGGGGGGTCACTGGTTTGGGGTATGCAGACGACACAGACCCCAGGGGCTCCTGGGGCCATGCTCAATGGCTTTCTCCATCGAGCATTGTTCATGTTTATCATTTACTTACTGTTTTCCCTACCCTTCCCTCCCCACCCTCCCTCTATTATTGTGTTTGACATCTTATGTTTTATTTCTAGGCCAAGGTTCTCCAACTGTTCACACGAAGTCTGGTCCCCTCTCGCCACACTATATGCCCCTAACTCAAACCAAATCACTTTCATTGACAAGACGCTAGATGAGTTAGCAAGCTTCCGAGAGGGCCGTTTGATACTTGGGGGTGACTTTAATGTCTGCCCTGACCCTACCTACATCAACGGGACACTCGACGCACTCGTATGCTTTCCTACGCCACTTCCGTAAATCCCTGCAATCCCACGCTTTAGTTGACGCTGGCGCGTCCTTCATGCCTCAGGGAAAGACTTTAGCTATTACTCTAGTGTACATGGAGTTTATACTCGCATTGATCTCCCTTTGGTCGATCAAGATTCCCTTGACCTGCTCGAGGATTCCACCATCGAGCAGATCACCATATCTGATCACGCACCGACTACACTCACAATTACCTTGCCCACTAGATCTAACAGAGTCTGGTCATGGAGGCTAAATGAAAATGTACTAGACGATCCGAGGGTGGTGACAGGGATAGAAGAAACCCTAACCCATTATTTTGCAGAGAATGGCGGCGGGGAGGTGAACGGAAGTACCGTATGCGAATGCAACAAGGCAGTAGTCAGAGGGACCTTTATAATGTGGGGAACCAAAATAAATAAAGAAAGACAGGCCGATTTTAACAGGGTCATGACAGAATTACAAAGGGCAGATCTGCAACATAAACAGACTGCAGACCCAGCAACACTCGTACGCCTCACCGAGCTGCGCGCAATATTTTCCAAATTGCTTGACAGACGCATAAATAAAAGACTACGCTGCATGTCACATAAATATCATGAACATGGCAACAAATGCAGCAGAATGCTAGTGCAGGCACTGCGCAAACGGCGCATGGCTGCACATGTCCATAAACTAAGATTGCCCAACGGAGACACAGAGCAACACACAACAAAAATAGTGGCGTTATTCCACAATTATTATGCGGCACTTTATGACCTACACGCGGACGCCACACCTGCAGAGGTGGCACGGAAACGGGATTGCATAGCGACCCGATGGCCTGACGAAGGCTTACTATATGCAATTTTATAAACAGATCCAGTATCCCATGCACACCTTTTTTAACACCCTGGCCACTGATGGGAACTTTCATCAAGAGGCCATGTTAGCCCACATATCAGTCCTTCCGAAAGAAGGCAAAGACCATATGCTCCCCCAGAACTACCGTCCGATATCTTTATTGAATACGGACTTAAAGATATTTGCTAAGATAATCGTTACCCGACTCCAACCTCTGCTCATAGACATTGTCCACCCTGACCAAATGGGCTTTATAGTCAGTAGGGAAGCACGAGATAACTCCAATAGGGCCCTACAGGTCATACATTGGGTGAGCACACACGATCCAATGCCACCATATTTGATTCTTCCACAGACGCCGAAAAGATGTTCGATCATGTGGATTGGGACTTCCTCAGAGTGGTCCTGGTGAAAATAGGATTGGGTCCGCACATGTTAAGGTGGATAATGGCGCTTTACACCTCTCCGAAAGCACAGGTAAGGGTCAAAGGAGGGTTATCGTCAACATTCCCCATTTGGAACTGCACGAGGCAGGGGTGCCCCCTGTCTCCCCTGTTCGCTCTGGTTCTGGAACCATTGCTCAGGAAGATAAGGGATAATCCGAACATTAGGGGAGTCAGCGTGGGACATACAGAGCATAAACTATCTGCTTATGCAGATGACATTCTGTTCCACGTAGTAGACCCTACAGTCTTGTTGCCGTACCTGATGGAGGAACTGACCTCCTATAGCCAGGTATCTAATTTCCGAATAAACTCCTCCAAATCAGAGATCCTGCCCATAACTATTCCTTCGAACGTAGCCGCAGCACTACAAGGAGCCTTCCCGTTTACGTGGGCGCCCTCTTCCCTAAAATATTTAGGTATCCAGCTAACAAGTAAATTAGCTAATTTGTACTCCACGAACTACGCTCACATGCTTAAACAAATTAAACAAGTCTTGCAGTCATGGGATAGAGACGCATTCACTTGGGTAGGCCGTACGGATATCATTAAGATAGTGGTCCTACCGCGCATCTTATTCCTTTTGCAGATGCTGCCTATCTCCCTGCCGTGTTGCTTTTTTAAGGAGCCACGCAGTCTGTTTATTGGGTTTGTGTGGAGAAACAAGAGACCTAGGATAGCCATGGCAATACTGCAGAGGTCCAAGAGACTGGGGGGACTGGGTATACCAAACATCTCTCAATATTATAGAGCTATAGCAATGCAGAGAATTCTTAATTCGAAATTTCACACCACTGCCAAGTTGTGGGTACAACTGGAAAAGGTTATGGCCGGCAGGAACCTTTCATATGCTCCATGGGTACCGAAAAACAGAGGCCTTTCTGACTGGACATCCCTCTTAACAATCCATGCCCTAAAGACATGGGATAAATTGAATGCAACCTGCGCACTAGCACCCCCTACCTCACCACTAGCACCGGTAAGCGGCTTCCCCTGGTTCCTTCCAGGTGAGCAGCTCTCGCCATGGGGTCCTGGGTGGCTGATGGTACCTACAGCTTGGCACGTTTTCTACAGGGACATACTATGTTGTCTCTATCAACTCTCAGAGAACAATATGGGAGTTTCCCATTCTTTTGGAGACTTTTGGAGACATCGTCAATTATCAGATTTCGTAACCTATGGACATCATGAGTCGCCGGTCAGGTCCACTCTTTCGGAGTTTGAAGGTTTATGGGTGGAACAGGACCCCCGCCTTACATGATCTCACTATTGTATAAGCTTCTTGAGAGGGCCAAGCCTCATAACAAACCTTACTTAATAAAAGAATGGGAGAGGGACCTCCCACATTCACAAAAGAGCAGCTTGAACATCTTTACCATCTGACACATGCCGGTTCAGTGGAGTCAAGGCGTAAGAAAATAGTTATAAACTCTTAACCCATTGTTATAGAGTGCCAGAATTACTGGCTAGCCATTACTGGCTAAGCTTTATCCTTCTGGATCGGGACTCTGCTGGAGGGGACACTCCTGCACATTTGGTGGGGGTGCCCCCTATTACAACCATTTTGGCAAGCTGTTAGGAGGCATATCTCGGACGGACTTGGGATGAACTTGCCTGACTCACCTACACACTTCCTACTGCATCTCCCAACTACATCTATGGCCAAATACAAGAAGAGTGCTCTCCCACATCTTCTCAATGCTGCCAAATGCCTTATTCCACTTTATTGGAAAAGCACTTGAATTCCGACTGAGTTGGAGTGGGTTGGGAAGGTGGGGGAGATTATGGCAGCGGAAGAGTGGGTGGCAACTTGCAGAGGAACCCTGAAGCGCTTTGACACCACATGGGCGCTCTGGCGAGAACACATAGCTAGCTCAGCCCCGGTGGCCTCCAGCTTGGACCTGGCTCTGCTAGCCTTGGCTGACCCTCAGTTTGCATGTAAAGCTGGAATAAATATAGGCGTTGGAATAGACACTCAAACTAGAGCTGGTAATAGAGGGGACCCAGACCTTGTGTGACAAACGCAGTTGAAATAAGTTGGTATATATATGTTTATCAATATCATTGGAAGAACCTGATCTTGATAGTTTCTATTTCTAGGGCCTGGTTTTCAATGTACGTTCTCGGAGATGAGGGCGATGGGCACGGAGATTAGCCGAATGATATCTATCCCGGCGAGGTTCGCCTGAGCCCACAGGGATCGATTAGTCCGGAGCTTGGGGGTACCTGTGGGGACATATTAACAAAAGCACCACTGGAGCCCAGACCCCATGAATGGATCTATTAGACTATGCAATGCAGGTCCACCCCACCCTGAACCCTATCCCTTCCCTTCTTCCCCGTTCATGTTGAAAGTAAGCTTTTTGTACTGTTTATTGAACATATTTTATGCATACAGTATTTGTATTAAAATTCTTTAAATAAAGATTATATATAAACAATACCCAAGGGTTCACTGGAAAATAGATGATTTGGTACTAGCTACTAAAGTTGGAAAGGGAAATAATATGGTAATACCCTATACCAAATAAATGACCCGAAGGGTAAATTGGTACCACTCAATGGATTATAATTCAGATAAGGCTCAGTAATGCACAAATAATATATATTCACTTAGCAGTTCTATGAGTACACTAGGTAACTATGAATTTTCTATTTAAATTCTCTCGTTCTAGCTCAGAGAGTTCTTAGGAAATATAGTAGTTCCAAGAAAATAGCCCTGAGTATATTACTGGGGAGAAGATGAATAGATGAAGTTGTAATAATCCTGTCTTGCAGAGTCCAAGTAATCTTCTGCCGGCTATAAGAGTGAGTTAGGTATCTAAAAACGATGTGTCCCTCCAATCACTGAGATGAGGCACAAAAAGGGTTAAATTCCACTGCACTAAATAACCTTGTACTGATCACTGACCTCTAGAACAAACTGCTCACAAACGGCAATCCAGTGTATATAAACAGCAATCCAAAAGGTAACAGAGATGCTGCATTGACAGTATAAGTACTCTTATATGTGGGCCTGAGCCCACTCACCAAATTCAAAAGGCTGTATGTAGATAAACGGTCCGGCACTCAGATGATGATGGTAATGCTGGGACCGTTATTTCACACTGGCTGCTTGCGCCTAAAAGGTGGATAGCATCCGCTGCACCCCTTGCAGCTCTCCTGGATTGATAGATACAACTGCTGCGGTAGCTGCTGCTTCAATCCAGACAGAGATGAGAATCGGAAGGCTCCGCTGGTCACTCACTGTGTTGCTGGAGAGTGGCTGCTAGCTGGGTCACTTGCAGAGAATTCAGTCAGCTGGAGCGCTGTACATAGGCTTTGGGCCTAGCTCTGGTTGTAGCAGCACGCAGGGTTCCTCGCTGATCGATCATACTGTTCCAAAGAGACTGCTCTCAGCTCCTCCTCCCACTTAAATAAGTTTCTCCAAGTTTCTCACAGAATGCGTTGCACCTCCCAGAAGTCTCCAGCACAGCACAGCCTGATTGGAAATGGAGTCCTTCATACCAGAGTTTGCTGACTGTTTCTCCTTTCCACACTACAACTCCCACAATGCTTCATCCTTATTGTAATTACAGTCTTATTCCACAAACGAACACTAGAGGGAGTTCCCCATGTAAGACAATGAACACAATTGTTTGAATGCCAGAGGAATATTTATGAACTCCTGGCTACAAAATGTACAGATATCCTGTCCCCCCTATCCCGCACTGTATCCCCTTTGATAACCTCTCCCCTCATTCCTTCAAAGAAATTATAGTAACAATCTATCCAGAATTAGATCCCCCACCACCATGCTTGACTGTAGGTAAGACACACTTGTTTTTGTACTCCTCACCTGGTTGCCGCCACACACGCTTGATACCATCTGAACCAAATAAGTTTATCTTGGTCTCATCAGACCACAGGGCATGGTTCCAGAAATCCATGTCCTTAGTTTGCTTGTCTTCAGCAAACTGTTGGCGGGCTTTCTTGTGCATCATCTTTAGAAGAGGCTTCCTTCTGGGATGACAGCCATGCAGACCAATTTGATGCAGTGTGCGGCGTATGGTCTGAGCACTGACAGGCTGACCCCCCACCCCTTCAACCTCTGCAGCAATGCTGGCAGCACTCATACGTCTATTTCCCAAAGACAGCCTCAGCTCAGTTTCAGGGTCTTGACAATCTTCTTATAGCCTAGGCCATCTTTATGTAGAGCAACAATTCTTTTTTTCAGATCCTTAGAGAGTTATTTGCCATGAGGTGCCATATTGAACTTCCAGTGACCAGTATGAGAGAGTGAGAGTGACAACACCAAAATTTAACACACCTGCTCCCCATTCACACCTGAGACCTTGTAACACTAATGAGTCACATGACACCGAGGAGGGAAAATGGCTAATTGGGCCCAATTTGGACATTTTCACTTAGGGGTGTACTCACTTTTGTTTCCAGTGGATTAGACATTAATGGCTGTGTGTTGAGTTATTTTAAGGGGACAGCAAATTTACACTGTTATATAAGCTGTACACTCACTACTTTACATTGTAGCAAAGTGTCATTTCTTCAGTGTTGTCACATGAAAAGATAGAATAAAATATTTACAAAAATGTGAGGGGTGTACTAACTATTTTGAGATACTGTGTATGTTTATATTATATTTAAGTTAATTCAATATATTAATATAGTTAATAGTTAATAAATTATATTTAAGTTAATGCATTTCAAAATAAGGTGAGGAGTACAAAGACAAGTGTGTCTTGCCTACTGTCAAGCATGGTGGTGGGAGTGTCATGGTCTGGGACTGCATGAGTGCTGCCGACACTGGGTTGCTACAGATCATTGAGGGAACCATGAATGCCAACATGTACTGTGACATACTGAAGCAGACCATGATCCCCTCTCTTTGGAGACTGAGCCGCAGGGCAGTATTCCAA
>BLSH010125226.1:194187-207893 GCA_018402905.1 Glandirana rugosa
CTAAGTTACATACACTTACGTACCGGGGTCCAGAGGTGCAGGGCTGTGTAATGTAAAGGGGCCCAGAGGTGTAATGTTATCTTCATTTATTAGCAGGTGAATGTGGCCCTCCATGCATTCACATACATTGAATCCAGCCCTTAAGTGGAAAAAGGTTGCTGACCCCTGGTGTACTCCATACTCATTCAAATAGGGGGGCTGGGATCTGGGGGTACCCTTTCTTAAAGGGGGCTTCCAGATTCTGATAATCCCCCTGCCTGCAAACCACTATCCAGGGTTGTTGAGAAGAGGCCCTTGTCCCCATCAACATGGGGATAAGGTGCTTTGGGGTGGGGGGTCAGAGCTCCCCCCCGCCCCAAAGCACCCACCCCCCCATGCTGAGGGCATGTGGCCTTGTGTGGTTCAGAAGGGGGGGCGCTCTCTCGCCTAAGAAAAAAAAACAGTCATGGAGTCCCCATGAAATTCATACCAGACTGCAGGGTCTGGTATGGTCTTGAGGGGCACCCGGCTGCCTTTTTTTTTTCAATTTTGGCGTGGGGTTCTCCCTCAAGATCCATCCAGACTCAAAGGGCCTGGTATAGATTTGAGGTGGACCCCGCACCGTTTTTTTATTTTTTTATAAATTTGGCGTGAGGTTTCATTCATTCCAGAGCCAAATGAATTGTTTTGATTGGTCAAAGGACAAGTCACAATTATCTCAAAATCGGATGGAAAGTGCGCAGGGCAAAGTTGGATTGGAAGTTGTGTGACTTTCATGTCAGATCAGTGTGAACATAGCCTTATTGTCAATGCTTAAAGTGTTACTAAACCCAGTAATATAAAAATAGATACTCACAGTGCCCGCAGCTTATTAATTTTCTTTTTACATTAAAATACTGGCTCTGTATACCTTTTTCGCTGATCTGTATACCACGGTCACATGATAAACTGCACAGCTTGTCCATAGCCGTGTGTTCAGGTCGGAGGAGATTTCCACTATAGCCTGTATACACACCCACATGAGTGATGTCAATATCATGAGACCTGAACAGTTCAACTGAAACAGGAAATGTTCTATCCAGCAACAGAGACCAAACTGAGCATGTGCAGATTTACTACCCTCACTGTATTATATGGTCTTGCCAAGAGAGACAATGCAGGAGGGAAGGATCTCTCCATACAGGATCAAAGAACCTTTTTACACAATGCAGAGGATTAACCCCTTAAGTTCCACAGTGAGTATAACAAGCATGCTATTCTGCATATACAGACAGATTTTACTGTTGTGGGTTTAGTAACACTTTAGGTGAACCAGCTGAAGTTAGAAGCTGATTGGATACCAGCTGCACCAGATTTTGCACGCTCCCGTTTTAGTAAATCAACTCCAATGTATTGATGTATTGACATATTAATGAATAAAATGTTTTTTGCCTTTTATAAAACTATTTATCTATCTCTGGATTTTCATTTTAGACATACCATTATGAAAAATAAAGTTCTATAAAGATTTCAGTTTGCAGCAGGAAGTGGATCCTCAGACATCTTACTTCTTCTGGGGAATCTGAACATAATGGCTATTCATTGCAATGTATCTCTGTGTCTAGGTGTTCCATGGCATGACAGGAATTCTGCTGTAGAAGAACTAATATGGCAAAGTTTGTGAGAAGAGCCTTCAGTGGGCTTTTGGGGAGTAAGAGAAGAGTCATCACTCCTGGTAATCAGAGATCAGTTGCTGTTTGTCTTTTTATATAGTATATATGATCAGTTATGGGGAAATAGGACTAAATATATGATGCAAAAATGACAGAATGCGCCCATTTATTTATTAACTTTTTAAACATTGTTGCAAATGAATACATTGCTATACATGATAGTTTACATGAATTAAATCTATGTGGGTGCAGCCGTGTTTTCTCATCATATATGTTTTGTTTAGCAATGGTACAGTGATTGAGCTTTAGGCCCCTTCCACATGGGGCAGACTGTTTGGCGAACGGCCGAACGGGCATCTGTTCGGCCCAAACTCATGCTCGGGCCGAACCGTTTGCCCATGCCTACTAAAAATGTTGGATGATATTAATCACCAGTACAAATAGAATGGTGAATCTCCACAATAGGGAACGCAATAAAAAATTGACTGAAGATCTAAACCACACACACACTATCTAAAAATAAAAAGTTTTCAGTCTGTCTGTAGAACTATAAGTGATTGAAAATGAGCTCAACTGTGAAAAGTGATGATGAGAATTAGGAGCATTATGTGCGATCGTTGTAACATATATGGCCTCCCCTATGAATAAGTAAGATCTGCTTATTTACTTTGGTCTCCCCATCATGCCAAACACTGTCATAAATTACAAAAAAACTAAGGTGGAAACAGTTAGTAAATCTACAGTATTTATTTCACACCTGGCTTCTATATACCGGAAAGGGGGACATCAGCATCCTCCTGATGAGGTCCCAGGGAATGCTGGGAGCTCCAAACCTCACCGGAAGATGCTGCAGCACAATACAGAATTGTCGTCTTGGGATATTTGTACTCAGCATTTCTCCAAATCTCACGGATGATGGATCATTACCTAAGCACTGTGGGAGGAAGCTGGAGATTATGTAATGCTGGGTACAGATGGGTTGAAATTGCTGGTTCAGCAGGGACTGTCTGAATTCTGGTCTGTATTCGGTCCTCCCTGTTTCATAGAAGTCAAATAGTACATCGATTTCTGGAGAACGGACACACTGTAAAACTTTCATCGATCAATGGCTGCAGCCAATCAGCTGGGATAAATGACAATGGACTTAATTCCACCTGGGCTGTCAAAAATAAAATACTTTTAGGTAGGACGCAGCGTGGTGTGGCGGCAGTAATGCACTCAGTCACAGTGCGATGAAAACACTTGTATTGAAATTATCCAGTACACAGATAACCCAGTGGGTAGGCACCCTAGCCAGGAACACTCACAGTTTCAACAGCATGTAGAGAGCAGGATTCAGCCAAAATGACAGCACCAGTTGAAAGGGGAAGAATGCCACCTGGCCGTCTTGTGCCCAAACAGAAAGGTGTCCAGAGAAGTTGCGAGCCCTCTGCTTTTCCTCCTCGCCATGAACCTTTCCCTGCTTCCCTGCCACTAGTCCTGTACCTACGCTAACAACTGGCAAAACGCATGCCAAAAGTGAGAGCCAGGGTCTTAAAAAGGCTCTGCCTGACTAAAGATGGCTGCTGGAGTCATATGGGGTGGCAGTATCTAATAGGATAGCTTCTCTGGTGACCCAGGAAATCATAGCGGAACCATTTCTCTCTTGACTTCCTCCCCAACTGCAGAGCCGCTGCAGAAGAGCACCACCTGCAGTGGAAAAAGTACATTGCACCTGCCTACATACTGAAGGAGATATTGCTAATGATAGGTTAGTTATTGCCACCAGAAATTTTTATTATTTTAACTGCATGCATTTTTAACTTTAGTTTAATTTTAATACTCTGTAGTTGGGTTACAAACAAGCTTGATGCTGAATAGCTCTCAGTAAGTATTCATAGATCGTTAGCTTGGGATGTACAAATATAAATCCCCAATCGCAGGGCAATACATACATTTGGCCTTATAGTGATTCCTGCTTCCTATGCTCCTTATAAAAATGTAATTTGTTACATACCCACCAATTGCAGGACACTGATCCGGCATTGAGATAAATATTTGTGATGGAAGTTAATTCACAGGATTTATAAATCTGGTTTATAGGAAGGCCACAAAATGTATTTCTGTGTTTTTTTCTAGAGAACATCAGGAATTTCCGCCATCAGCTGTCTGCGTATGATGACCCATCACTGAGGATAATATACAAGTATTACAGAGATGATCTGATCCACATTCTGGAGAACATGGATCCTCGTGCTGTCCTGGTAGAGCTAAAATCTCAAAAAGTTTTAAACCCAGATGTAAGATAAATTCCCTACAGCGACATATGTTTGGTATGGGAACTCTGAGTCGATAGTAATAAACCTGGATTTCCCCAGTCCTTTATAATTGTATATCATATCTCTGCATACTGATCATAAACCATTGATTTTATAATAAGTCCACAAGATAAATGTAACCATTTCAAAACTTCATTACATCCCACATAGGGTTGCCACTTTTTTTTCAATCCTAACCCAAACATTTTAGAGTCGCAGAGGATTGTAACAGATCTGGGACACCTTTGGGCACTCCAAAGAGAATAGTAACGTGTTGCACATAGTGCCCCCTCACCCTCCTGCCAGGCCCTTTTCCAAGCCCCATTCCTGTCTGAATAATGTGTCCGGGGTTCAGGTGGACTGAAACCCTGACGCAGGATTCAAAACCCGAACTGTCCTGGTGAAACCTGGACAGGTGGCAACCCTAATCCCGCATAAAACTTTTAAAGCCGTTGGCACAAGCGTTCACACCAGAATACAACTATACACTATGGGGTGTATTTATAAAACTGCAAACATTATCTGCTGTGTTTCTTTTCCCATCATAAAAGCCTCACATCCATAACTTCATATGCATGTTAGAGATGATACCTCTTCATGTTAATTGGACATGAGCAGCACATTTTGGCTCACTTAATTTTGCTGTAAATGTTTTCCAAAATTTGTATCAAAATTCATTTTTAGAAAAAAGTTTTTCCTATGAAAGCTATGAGCGTAACTGCCACTTGTGTCTCATGCATCCTTACTTGGCCTGCAACATTGATATTTTGTACTGTCTAGAAAATAAAACATTTAAAAAAATGTAAAGCCCCCAAAATGTAATAAAAAATATGCAAAAAGTATAAAAAATCAGCCAAATGATCAGTATGTCTTTGCTTGACCTACAGATCACATGCTTTTTTTTTTTCTTGATTTGAAAAATTTTAACCATTTTTTGCAAAATCACATACCTGTACATCATTTTGCGCAATTCGTTGTACCGAGGTGATTCCTACAGCTGCAGGCTTCATCCCGCTACCATTTTTTAGAGCCAACAGTCGGCTTGTTATTACAAGCTTGGCTGTTATTACAAGCTCGGCTGTTATTACAAGCTTGGCTGTTATTACAAGCTCGGCTGTTATTACAAGCTTGGCTGTTATTACAAGCTCGGCTGTTGTTACAAGCTCGACTGTAACAAGCTCGGCTGTTATTACAAGCTCGGCTGTTATTACAAGCTTGGCTGTTATTACAAGCTTGGCTGTTATTACAAGCTCGGCTTGTTATTACAAGCTCGGCTGTTATTACAAGCTTGGCTGTTATTACAAGCTTGGCTGTTATTACAAGCTCGGCTGTTATTACAAGCTTGGCTGTTATTACAAGCTCGGCTGTTATTACAAGCTCGGCTGTTATTACAAGCTTGGCTGTTATTACAAGCTCGGCTGTTATTACAAGCTTGGCTGTTATTACAAGCTCGGCTTGTTATTACAAGCTCGGCTGTTATTACAAGCTTGGCTGTTATTACAAGCTCGGCTTGTTATTACAAGCTCGGCTGTTATTACAAGCTTGGCTGTTATTACAAGCTCGGCTGTTATTACAAGTTCGACTGTTGTTATAAGCTTGGCTGTTATTACAAGCTTGGCTGTTATTACAAGCTCGGCTGTTGTTACAAGCAGCAGGAGGGGATGTCCCCCCTCCCGTGGCCTTATGTGGCTCACCCAGGCTCTCTCGTCCCACCCGGAGACCCAAGCCACCAGCCGGTACATTCGCCCGCTGGCTTTGATCTGGTCTCTGATGTAGTAACCCAGAAGTGAGGTCACAACGCCACGTCCGGGTTTACTCAGCAGACAACGGCACCAGTTTTAAAAATGCAAAGTATTCAAAAACACAGATCGTGTCATTTTGAATACATTTAAGGGCAGAGGAGGGGTTTGGGGTCTTGTAGACCCCAGATCCCTCCATAATGAGTACCTGTCTCCAGGGTTGCTGTTGCAAATCACAGGGCCCCATACGGCCAACTTGACAGGCCCCCCCCGGCCGGAAGTGACATGGATTTTATCAGTCCCTTTCTTTGCAGCCTTAGTTGCAAAGATGAATGAATTGGAAGCACTCTGAAGCTTCTTGCTCATTCACAACTTAAAGCATAGTAAGCACAGCTCACTATGCTTCAGTGATGAATGGACACAGGAGTGATTGGTACTGATTACTCACTGTGTTCATTCAGAAAAGGAAGGGGTCAATAAATTATATATATTTACTGGCCCTTTCCCCCGCTCTCCACTCTGAAACATCCGTCTGTGTTCCTGCAGCAGTTGCCAGCAGGAGAGGAGGGAAGTCAGCAGCAGTGCAGGGAAAGGGGCACACGGGGGGCCTGTACAGCAGATGAAAGGGGTACATGTGCTAGAACCACTCCCCTGTAGTGCAGCCGGAAGGAGAAGCTGGCAGCATTGCAGTGAAGGCAGAAAAGGATTGATGTCTGCAATAAGACGGTGCAGCTGGCCCTCCTGCTCAGCAGGTGACTGGGCCCCCCTCTTGAACTGATGGGGTCCGGGCCCCGTACAGGAGTGCTGGCTGTACTGCCTTATCAGCGGCCCTGCCTGCCACTGCCTATTACTGTCACGAGGGATGTTTACATCCTTGCGACAGCAATAAAAGTGGTCAGAATTTTTTTTAAGAGACAGTGTAAAAATAAAAATAAATAAAATTAAAATGAATAAGAAAAAAACATTTTTAAGGCACCCCATCCCTCCGCGCTGGCACGCCAAAGCAAACGCATATGTAAGTCGCACCCACAAATGTAAACGGTGTTCAAACCACACATGTGAGGTATCCTTGCAAACGTTAGATCAAGAGCAATAATTCTAGTGCAAGACCTCCTCAGTAACTCTAAACAGGTAACCAAAAACATTTTTTAAAGCGTCACCTATGGAGGTTTTTAAGTACCGTAGTTTGTCGCTATTCCACAAGTGTGTGCAATTTTAAAGCGTGTTAGGTATCTATTTACCCGGCATAACATCATCTTTCACATTATTCAAAAAAATTGGGCTAACTTTACTGTTTAGTTTTTTTTTTTTATTTACATTACAGTGTATTTTTTCCAAAAAAAAATGCATTTGAAAGACCGCTGCATGTGACATAACATATTGCAACAACTGCCATTTTATTCTCTAGGGTCTTTGCTAAAAAAAAAATATAAGCAACAAATCTCAGAAATAGGCCTGGTCTTGAAGTGGTTAATCAACTCCAAGTAAAGGAGAGCCAGAACTGAGATAATCACACCAACCTCCATATTCTTATGTTCTGGATTCTGAAAGTTCTGTGATCTCTGGGACGAGAACCTTTCTATTAATGTTGTATATCAATAAGATAATACATGCACACAATCTTATTGTGAGCCTGTTTACAAAGCAGTAACAGCCCCCAACAACAACAACATTTCTTTTGCCGATAATCAGCAGAGAAGGACCCCTGTGATCTGTGTGGAAGCAGCGGCCTCTCTGCAGAGACGAGGCATGCCTACTGCTGAATCAGCAACTAGCTCTCCAATCAGCAAAGATCACAGGTACCTGAGGCACGAGAAAGGGGTGCATGTCAGACCGCTGAAGAGAACACAGCAATAATGTGAATTAGAGTTGCAGTATGGGAGGAAAATAGCTTTGTGCTTTATGTTCAGCATTTCTTCAAGAAAAGCACCAGACAAATATGAAAGTCCTCCTCAGACCATTCACTAAATTAAACTGTGTCACCTATTAATCTTCTTCATTTTAAATTTCTATCACTCCCTGCACACCATCTGACATTTCAGATCAGGCTGACAGTGGGAGTGTCTGCTAACAATGTAAAGAATGGAGCTCTGATGAACGGTACAAATCCCATCCGCCATCACTCTCTTGCCTGCAGCTCTGGTAGTGTCCTATTACAGGAGCCATTCTGCAAAAGAATGCAAAGGTTAGGCAGAGTTCAGGAAGTATAACTTCCTTATGACAGGATTTATTTTTCTGAATTGAGTTTTCACAGCAATCAGAATAATTTATATGTTTTAACTTAAAAAAAATATATATATATTGAAGTGATATTTCTAACTGCAATACTGTTATAATCATAAGATATCTTCTCCAGAAATATGAGTCAATGGAAAAAGACCGGTCTGCCTTCTCTCACACCTTATTACAAGATATTCAGGATCGGGGAAGAGAAGCTGTGATTGGACTCTGGGAATGTCTCTGTGTGATAGAGAAATATCCTCCTCATCCTAATTTATTGGCGGTTTTTGATGAAATCATAAAGACAGGTAGCAGACTTTGTGTTTTTACTCAACATTGTTATAAAAAATGATTGGCACCAATTATGCCAAAAATAATGACTGACACCGATCTTCCCAAGTATAACTCCATAAACACAGCACTCCTCTCCACTGTCATTACTCTCCTTGACTGGTGTACGGCTGATGCCTTGACTACCCTTAACCCCCCTCAATAACCCCAGATTCCACCATAGAACAAAGCCCCTTAAAGAACACAAACACAAGATTCTGGATTTAAATGGCCGTAACGGCCCCTTTATTAACAACCAAACATTATAAATAAACATACAACATCTTCCAGAACTGACTGACTATGTCTCCGGTTGACGAAGGCTGGTTATTTTATTGCATCGGCTGCACCACTAACCACTTAAGCCTCCTGGGCCCCTAGCCACAGATCCACCGGCTCAGGGAGAGACTTCTTCCATGTTATCACCAGATGCAGCCAGATGACCAATACCCCTTTACTACCTTAGTACAAGGTACCCATACCAAGATGGGACCAATCCTTTCCACTCCACCCCCTAAATTACGTAAACATTCCTGCCTTCAAGAACCCGAGACCCCTGCCACACTGCATCCCTTAACTGAACTACTCACTTCCCACATAGTTGATATATACCTTCATTACTTTTTTTTTTTTTTTTAATCCGTACCCCCCATCACCACGACATACCCAAATGAAAACTTCCATCGCACATGCACCAACAGTTGAAAATGTAAGGAGGGAGGGTGGGGAAATCTTTCTCTTCTGATGTCTGGCTCTGCACTGTTCCCACAATGCCACTTACCAGCACTGTAACCCCCACAGCTCCACCCAGTGGTGTATTTAAGTTTTGTGCTGCCCTAGGCCTGACTAAACTCGTGCCCCCCCCCCAAAGTTGTGGAATGCCAGCTGCCCGCACAACAACTCATTGGTTGGGGTCTGCCGCCTGGATCCTTTGGCACGCCCGGACCCCCACATATGTATTGGCTGCCCCCCTCTGATGGCGGCCCTGCCTGTATTATCATACTGGCAGCAAGGCGGAGGGAATTCTTATCGTGCTGCCCCCCTGCAAAGTGCCGCCCAAGGCCTGGGCCTTGTTGGCCTAGGCCAAGATACAGCGTTGGCTCCACCCATCCCCTCCTGGCCACACCCAACCTGTATCCACCAGGAGATATCCTCCCACCTGCAACTTACCCTTTCCCTAATCTGCCCAGCAACACCGTCATGATTGGCCTTCCTCTAATGCTGCACATAGCTCCAGGCCAGTTCTTGACTGGTGTACAGCTAATGCCTTGACTACCCATAAACCCCCCCCAATGACCCCAGATTCCACCATAGATCAAAGCCCCTTAAAGAACAAACACAAGATTCTGGCTTTAAATGGCTGTAACGGCCCCTTTATTAACAACCAAACATTATAGATAAACATACAACATCCTCCAGAACTGACTGACTATGTCTCAGGTTGATGAATGCTGGTTATACTGTTGCATCGGCTGCACCACTAACCACTTAAGCCTCCTTGGCCCCTAGCCGCAGATCCACTGGCTCAGGGAGAGACTTCTTCCATGTTATCACCAGATGCAGCCATGTGACCGATACCCTGTTACTACCTTAGTGGAAGGTACCCATACCGAGATGGGACCAATCCTTTCCACTCCACCCCCTAAATTACGTAAACATTCCTGCCTTCAAGAACCCGAGACCCCTGCCACAAACGCTCACCAGTGAAACCTCACGCATGGGCGGACCGCCCCAGCCGCAAGACCCACTGAAGGCCCTCCTGAAGCCGCAAAAACCACATGTCTGTGCCAACTGCCGATAAGTGCACTCCATCACCCCTCAGGTACAAACTATTGTCACCCTCCAACTACACATGTCGAACTACCAGCTCACCATTGTGGCAAAAGACCATGGCCACTTCCTTATTAATCTTGACCCTGGCCTTATTGATTCGCTCCACCGACCGGGCCCCCCTCCAGGCTGTCCTGCCAACTATGTCTGACCACACCAGTACCGTATCCGGGAAGGCAGACTGCAAGTGGAGGAAAGCCCACTTGACGTCCCGAATGAGCTCCCTCGAAGTTCTAAGACCCAGGTCATTACCCCCCACATGAATCAGTATTAGATCGGGGGGCCTATCCAGCCTAGCATACCTTTGAACTTCAGGTACCACCCTGGACCACAGCATGCCAGGGAAGCCTATCCACCTGATCCTAGTGTCACCAAGGGGGAAACCCAATTGCCTACCTCCCGGCCCGACTAAAGCCCTTTTTGCCCCCCAGTGAACATAGGAATGGCCCAGTATCCACATCAAGCACACTGGGTCTGAAAAACATAAGACACAAAACGGAACATAAAA
Organism: Glandirana rugosa; assembly: GCA_018402905.1. NCBI lineage: Eukaryota > Metazoa > Chordata > Amphibia > Anura > Ranidae > Glandirana > Glandirana rugosa. The sequence continues at coordinate 204,743 of BLSH010125226.1, forward strand.
TCCAACCACCGAACAAACCCAACAGTACAACAACATACAGACACAAAAGACAAGACAAAGACACCCACCATCACTAACACCCTTAACCCAACAAACAGAACCCATAATCATTACAGAAGGTGCCGGTGCACATACAAGCGAAAGCGCTGCGACTCCCACCAACCAACCCGCTATAGGATCTGATCGCTCAAGCCCCAACATACTGCTTCCGTGGCCACGCCAATTCTAAACGAATGCGACGAAAACTCCCCAGGAGAAAACCCACTTACTTACTAAACATTTCCTAAACCCGGTCACAAATTGGAACCTCGACAAAGCTGTCTGATCCTCATGGATCAGGAAAGGGCCCGGCCCCCCAGGCCGCGTCACCAACCAGGTCCTCATGACCACTACTGGGCACAAAGGGAGGCCCTCCACCCTTCCGAGGACAACCCTGGTCCCCTTACCCAACTGATCAGTTTTCGACCGTCTGATATGCAACGTGACACTGTTCCCTTGAACTGCCACATCCTCCACATCCATACCCCCAGGCACCGTCCTAGAAGGGCTGACTAGTTCGCCCACTTTTAAAGAACCAAAAAAGGCCAGAACAAAGGCCGTCCGGAAGAGCTGGACCTCAAATGGTGAAAAACAAACACGGGGAAGAGCATCTACCAACACTCCCAACATCTGTACAGACACCGGCTGGCGAGAATCCGGTCTAACGTGCCCTCTCCTGTAACCTCTCAGGGCCATACATACCAAAAAACGATTTTGTCACATCCTCAACCCCCGCTAATTTGAACATAAACACCAACCCAGCCATCTTTCGGTTAATGGCCGTCACTGACATCCCTTCTTGGCAGTTTCTACCAAGAAAATACAGCAACAGGTGCAACCGGTCCTCATCCCGAAAGCAACCTCCAACCGCACTTACCAGACCATTCCCACCATGCCCCCGCATATGCACACCATGTAGCTTCCGTCACCGACCTCCTGATTAACGCATCTATGGTGGCAAAATGAGTTCCCACAGATGCCTGGGGCATGGTAGGCCCAGCTGCTCCGCCTCTGGTGCCAGCTGACAAAATCTGTCCCACTGTAGGTGAGAAAGTGCATCAGCCACATTATTCTCCACCCCCGGGACATGGACAGCAAACACAAATATATTCAGGGCCAGGTTGCGAATAAGCTCAGATCCTGCCAACGCCGCAGGCCAACTGCCCATGCACCAGTGACCCTGAAAGTAAGCATCGTAACCCACCGACCCCACAGTGTCATTATACAAGATCAATTCCTCTTCCAAAATAGCCGGACCCATCCAGAAAGACCTCCCGTTGTAATTTTCTAGGAACATGTCCCAAGCTCGCAAGTCTTCCCGATGCTCCTGGCGAATACAAACAAAACGGTGGGACGCCTTAACCCCCGAAGTAGCAGATGCCAGTCACCTGCAAAACACCCTGCCTATGGGCATAATTCGATATGCAAAATTAAGTTTCCCTAACGAGGACTGCAGTTCATGCAACTGCACTTTATGACGCCAAATTACCCCAGCTACCATCCTCCGAAGGTCCTCCAGCTTGTCCCTCGGTAGTCGGCATTCCATTGAGACTGTATCAATAACAATCCCCAGAAACGTCAACACCGTATTAGGCCAGCGGTACCTCAAAAACATGAAAGACATGCTGCAGCATCGCCAACAATGCCAAGCAAGTCCGATCACCCGGGGGGCCAATGACCAAAAAGTCATCCAAATAACACAAGATTGACTTGATGCCCATCAAGTCCTTGACTACCCATTCCAGAAAGGAACTGAACAGCTCGAAATACGAGCAAGATAAGGCACAACCCATTGGCAGGCACCGATCCACAAAGTAATGACCCTCCCATTTACACCCCAGGAGGAGGACGCTGTCAGGATGAACTGGCAACAGGCCAAAGGCCAATTCGATATCGGTCTTGGCCATGAGAGCCCACCGACCACACCTCCGAACCCAACCTACTACTAAGGATGCATAAGAAACCGTACACAATGCGGGGTCAATCGCGTCATTGACAGATCCCCCTTTCAGATGAGACGGATGATGGATCAGGTGAAATTGATTCGACTCCCGCTTGAGTACCACACCCAACGGAGACACCACCAAATCCGCAACCGGAGGGTCAGCAAACGGGCCTGCCATTCTCCCCAGAAGCACCTCCTTCTGCAGTTTTGCCAAAACCACGTCCGGATGCTCCTGAGCCAATTTTAAATTACCCAAAACGGGGAACCCCGGACAATGAACTTGGAATTAGAAACCAATCCCTAAAGCCCAACCAAAGAACCTGCGCCGCCACCCTATTCAGGTATCTATTTAGGTAAGGCACCATTTTTTCCAGCTTCACTGGCATCTTCCCTTTTTCCAGCGTCGGCCAGTTTCTTCCCTTGCTTAAAGCACTTGGACAAGGGATGCGCTCCACCGTAACCTGAGCAGTTATGCCGGAAACAACAGTATCCCCCGAATCTGCAGGAGCCCTCATTAAACTGCCAGCAGACCCCTTTTCTCTTTGTGGCCGAAGGCGACTGTTAGAAGAAGTGCGGAGGGTTAATAGCAGTTGGTTGTTGTTTCCTCTAACACTTAGAGGAACAGCTCTATTTAAACTTCCTGCTTCCTGTAAGCAAATGCTGTCTGATCTACAGCGTGTGACCTGTTTTCCTGAGCGACCTGTAAACCTGTTACCAGTGACCCGGCTTGCCCCGACCTTGTCTCAACTCTGCCTGCACCGACCCCCGGCTTGCCTACGACCACCCGATTGCCCGCTCCTTTTGTACTTCTGCTGCTAGACTGTTAACAAACCCTGCCTGTACCCGACGACTCTTCTGCCTGCTCCCTTGTACTGCACCGCCAGCCAGTTGCCGACCCTGCCTGTACCACCGACCTTCCAAACCTGCACGAGACCGGAGGAGCTTCTCCAACCATCACCGGTGACCAACTCAACCCTCGTGCCATCCTCACTCCTGGACTTCCTGTTTACTCTATCAGGGGTTCATGAATCAGGGTCGCAAGGGAGGTTACCCCTGCATAAGTCAGACTCCACCACCAGGTACGTGACAGTATCAGACAGCCATGCCTGAGTCTGCACAGGGGACCTCTCCTACGGACGATCTGAATGCACACCTGGCTGGGCTCTG
>BLSH010125226.1:212219-238392 GCA_018402905.1 Glandirana rugosa
CCACAACAAAACAATAGATCTGAGGTAGACACTCCGGGTCTCCCAAATTCCCCTCAGAACGCACCGACGCGATACTGTTCGTCAAGACGGTCTCTTTCCGCCACTCTGGCAGGAACGTCACCCTAGTGTTCCTATAACCGAACACCTACTCCGAGTACTACGTCCGGTCCCAACGGGGCTGGGTGAAAGAACCACCCCGGCCCCCACGGTGCTGGCGCAGCGACAGTGCATGGACCACCACCTCAGACTGAATACGTCCCCATTGGAGGGAACGCTGGGACTAAGCACTTGGGGACTATCTCATTTGTCCTTCAGGTCCTCACTCCTACCGTGCTCCCCCATCCTCACTCCTGGACTTCCTGTTTACTCTATCAGGGGTTCACGAATCAGGGTCGCAAGGGAGGTTACCCCTGCATAAGTCAGACTCCACCACCAGGTACGTGACAGCGACGCGGTCGTGGCACCCCCGGCCCCACCAAGAAAGTGGGTCGGGGCAACCCTGGCCTGCATCATGAGCCTCATCCACAAGCCAATATCCTTGTGATCCCACTGCAAGGACGGTCTCACCGCCTTTCTCTGGCAGAACTGCTTGTCATAGCGCAGCCACGCAAGACTCCCCTTAAACCCTCTGGGCCTCACAGATGGAGTCTAGATAACAAAACAACACCAAACAGTTCTCTGGCGCCCTCTCCCCAATAACACTTGCCATTATGTCGAAAGCCTGGAGCCAGTTAGTGAAAGTCCGTGGGATAAGTCTATACCGACACTTCTCCTCTTCTCTTGTCTAGGTTGAATTTTTCCAGCGGCAGTAGGGAAAAGATCTCCACGTAGTCCCCTTTCCAATTCTTTTCCCCAACCTCCGCCTTCAAGTGGGAACCTAAGGGCCCTCAAAGCATACATAAACTTCGCACCTCGCCGCATCCGTGAGGCGCATGCCATCAGAAACAGTCTTCCCTGGTGCCGCCCCCTTTTTAGTACTCACCTATGCAGCACCTGAAGACCCTGAGAGATCCCCCGCCAGCCTAACCGAGGAGGCCGGAGGTTGTGGGCCCGCAGCCGCTCCCACCGATGGCAAAGTCAATCCAACAATGGGAGGTCCCGTAACCCCCCCGGTGACCATGCCGCAGCCGGGGACACTACAGGGGTAAGAGGTCCTGATCCCACCCCCCTGCCTATGAGGTCCCTCCAACCCGTCACAAGAGCCAGCAGCACCTGAGGTAACAAAGAATCACCAACCCCCCCAGCCCCCAAGCCACCTGGTTCCCAGGACCCCCTACCCACTGGCCAGGTACCCCCACGCCAAGCTTGGTGCAGAAACTTGCCTATCCCCCACTTGACCCACATCAGACAACACAGGATGGACAACAGACACAGCAACAGGCATAACAGGTACAGATGCAAGCATATCAGCAGACTCCAGATCCCAGCAACGCTCCATCCTCCTCTTCCTCTGAATCCAACACTTCCCCTTCAGACCTTTGGTCCCCCTGCGGAGTAGGGGACGCTGATGGCGCCGTTCCAGCCGCCGGGCGCCCGGCCATGACGTCAGTAGCCACCACCGCCTGTACCAGACGGCTCCTGAAGCTCCTTCTTCTTTGCTGGGCACTCTGTCAGGCCAGGCCCGACCCAAATGCCACCCCAGAACAGTTGCTGTCTTCCCATGGACCTCCGCTTCTCCTATAGGAGGCTGCAGCCGTCCTGGGAGCTAGGCCCGTGCCCGCAGTGACAGTCCTCCCACGCCGGGCTGTGTTCCTGTTCCAACGCCGATGTAAGCCTGGAGGGAGAGGGGGAGCTCACCCTCCGCGTGGGATCCCGCCGATGATGGGGATTCCTCCCAGCCTCCGCGGCAGGCTGTGGAGCAGGCCTCTTAGCTTTGGGGGCTGAAGGGTCCGCTAAAGGGCTCCCTGAGCGGCGACTCACCCTAGGGCAGTGGTTCTCAACTCCGGTCCTCGGGCCCCCCCCAACAGGCCAGATTTTAAGTATTACCTTGGGGAGATGCAGACTAGAATACTGCAATCACTGAGCAGTAAAATTCTATCACCTGTGATGTATTTCAGTTATCCTGCAAACCTGGCCTGTTGGGGGGGCCCGAGGACCGGAGTTGAGAACCACTGCCCTCGGGGATGGCTCTGGACTGAAGCGCACGTGGGAGCGGGAGGAGGTTAAGCGGCTGCCTGTCCCGACCCCTGTAATACAGCAGAAAGCTGTGTGTTCAGCCACTGGGGGCCGTTAGTCAGGGCAGCAGAGCGCAGCTGCCCCAGCAACCTGTCCACGTCCTCCATGTTAAAACCGGTGGCAGGGCGCAGTGCAGACCAGGTGGGAAATTTTCTCTTCTGATGTCCGGCTCTGCACTGTTCCCACAATGCCACTTACCAGTACTGTAACCCCCACAGCTCCACCCATCCCCTCCTGGCCGCTCCCAACCTGTATCCACCAGGAGATATCCTCCTACCTGCAACATCCCTTTTCTCTAATCTGCCCAGCAACACCGTCATGATTGGCCTTCCTCTAATGCGGTACATAGATCCAGGCCAGTTCTTTCTTTTCCTCTTTGGTAGATTTTCTCTTGTTCCAGTTTCTGTACAAAAAACAAATTCCAAATCAGTTTGTAGTGTGTCTTTTTTATTAGTATAGACAGGATTTCTGCAGATTTTTTTTTGTGGAATGGAAACTATGTGACCATATAACTCCTCTCCAACTTTCCCTCAAAAAGCATGTACGGGGGGCCTATGATTGGCTGACTGTTGGCACAAAATTGCTCCATATCCCATTCCACTTCTTGAACAGGACAGTGACCCACTTCGCCATATTGTGCCCAACTGCTGGCCTTAGTCCTGCCCACAACATCACGGGCCATTAGCCTTTATATTCACGAAGAAAGGAATGTCCACACAAAAGATATATTTTTCCGCACTTTACTGTATCTCTAAAGATGGACATTTAACATTACACTGACACACTAACAGAACTCTTCAGCATAAAACACTGTAGCCATAAGCAGATATCCTGTAGCAGTAATTTGGGTACAGAACTCCAGCACATACCTTTCATGTCATGTTCCCTTAATATCTCCTTACTCCTCTCCTTAGGAGCACCACTGTGTTGGGAACAATGCAAAGAGCACAGGAGACTTTCTCATACAAGTACATGGTACAGAGGCACATAGCAGGAATATGAAGTGTTGGGGTAACAAACAACTAGGAACGTTCAGTCCCTTAGAAAGTAGCACAAAGTGTTGTAAGCTGCATCCTGGAGTACCTTCAACTCTTCAACCAACTGCAGGAAATGCTTCTCCACCAGCCCACCCGGCTGCTTCTCCACCAGTCTACCCAACTGACTCTCCACCAGTCTACTCAACTGACTCTCCACCAGTCTACCCGACTGACTCTTCACCAGTCTACCCGACTGAGTCTCCAGAGATCTTTCATGACAAGGTTAGGGAAGACTTAAGCACACCGCTATCTTCCAGAGAGATCTGCTACGTATGGCAGTCTCTCCCCTTGTAAATCCCTGTCTGTGCTGTAGTACTCACACTGTCTTCCTTGCTCCCACCGCCTCTCCAGAAAGACTCCTTCCAAATTGCTTCTGTGGTCAGTATCTTTCCAGGCCAGCTCTAAACTCTAGCCTGAGGCAGAGCACCCCCCAGACTAGGGGGTTCACTTCAAGGGCCATCAACAGTCAGCATTCCATCTGCATCTTCCATCGGACTCCTTGCCAGCATGACTCATGCATACTTAACCACTTCAGCCCCGGAAGGATTTCCCACTTTAGGACCAGAGCACTGTTTGCGATTCGGCACTGCCTCATTTTAACTGACAATTGCACGGTCGTGCATACTTTTTTCCCACAAATAGAGCTTTCTTTTGGTGGTATTTGATCACCTCTGCGTCATTTCTGATCGCCGCTATAATAAAAAAAGAGCGACAATTTTGCAAAAAAAAACAATTTTCTTACTTTTTGCTAAAATACAAATCCAAAAAAAAAAATAAATAAAAAAAAACATTTTTTTTCATCAGTTTTGGCCGATTTATATTTTTCCTCATATTTTTGGTAAAAAAAAATCGCAATCGGCGTTTATTGATTGGTTTGCGCAAAAGTTGCCGCGTTTACGGATGATGAGAATTCATTTCTTGAGTTTTCATTTTTTACTAGTAATGGTGGCGATCTGTGATTTTTAGCGGTACTGCAATATTGCAGCGGACATGTCGGACCATTTTGACACTTTTTTGGGACCATTGGCATTTATACAGCGATCAGTGCTATAAAAATGCACTGATTACTGTATAAATGCCATTGGCAGTGAAGGGGTTACCCTGCAGGGGGAGATCTAGGGGTTAAATGTGTTCCCTAGGCGTGTTCTTACTGTGGGGGGGGGGCTGGGCTACCTTGGGCATAAGAGATCTAACTGATCCCAGTGACAGGGATCAGTAGATCTCCTATGCCCACACTGACAGAGCGGGGAACCGCCGTGTTTACATCAGCGGTTCCCCGCTCTTTGGCTCTGGCAGCTCATCGCGGCGGACATCGGGTCTCCCCCGGAGTACGACAGGCGCGCGTGCACCCCCTAGCTGCCAATCCGCAAATCGCAGTTTATTTACGGCGATTCGCGGGACGCATCCACGCTGCCTCCTTGAATATACGGTAGGCAGTGTGGAAGTGGTTAAGGACTGGCCTGGCCACTCTGCCAAACTCCCCTGAGTATTCAGAACAACCCTCCTAGCCTCTACCCTCCATCTTCCAGAACATTCTCCAACATTATAGAACCAGGGGGAGTTACCAGAGACTTGTCCGCATGAGTCATCCTGCCCTGACCTAAAGTAAACCCGTGACCCAATTAAGACTCACAGGGTAAAGCATGAGTCAACATAAAGTTTCTTACACTCACACTTGTAGCACACTAGAGGGTGCTACATAAGGATAGTCAATTCACTGGGTTTATGTAAGGACATACAACCACTTTAAGTTACATTCCTTTGTTTAGATATAAATCTAATGTGTAGTTTGGTGTATGTGAAAGGTCAGCTTTAATCATACATGACTCAGACCCATCATTTTATATTCCTCTCTATAGATAATCTGGTGAATCAGATTCTCCTGGATGAACTCGGACATTCGCTGACTCCGAAGCTGAAAGGTAAATAAAAAACATTATGTATCTGATCAGTGGCGGCTGATGGGCTTTTCTTCTGGGGGGGGGGGCGGCAAACAACCAGCACTACCCCTCCCCTGGGTAGCGCGGCACTGATGCATCCCCCTGTAGCAGGGGTGGCCGCGGGGCTCACGGCACCCCCTCCGCCAGGTGCTCTTCTCTCCTCCTGTGTCCTCCAGGCAGTGGCAGGTACGGCTCCAGCGTGTCTCCTCTTCCAAAGCACTGGGCATCCAATAGGATCGCCTGGCACTTTGGCCAAGCGGGAAACAGGTCTCACGACCTACCTCCTGACTGGCGGGGAGTCACTGTAGTGTAAAAATAGGAAAAATGTATTTGCTATGGTTACACAATTGGGTGGGATCAGGGAGCTCTCTGTGCACCCCTAGCCCACCCTATTTTGAAGCCTATTAGAGCCTCTTCTTCCAGTCAGGTGCTTCAAAAAACACACACCCCCCAACCTTTGCCATAGGAATTCATGCACCCGGCATCCTGAAAGGGATCGGGCACATGGATAGGGAGGGCGGCGGAGGTATTGGGGGGCGGTGCCCGTGCGCCCGCAATGCACCCCTGTATCTGATAAAACACGATTCACTTTATGGTAAGTGCTGAGATGATGTTGAAATTATTATTATTATACAGGATTTATATAGCGCCAACAGTTTGTGCAGTGCTTTACAAAATTAAGGCAGACAATACAGTTACAATACCTTTTGGTACAAGAGGAATCAGAGGGCCCTGCTCATTAGAGCTTACAATTATACTTCATGTATACCATCTACTCCACTGAGGGCTTCTGAATCTAACAAATTATTAAAAACGATATGGGTTCACCTGCGGATCACATGCGGATCCCTGGCTTGTGTTTTGGCCTTCCTAGAATCAGAATTCTTGAACATCTCATTTTATTTCAAGTCCAGAACTCATTGCAGTGAAATGGATCTATAAAACTACAACTGTTAGTATTTGTAAAAACAAACTGTGTTCACCATTTTAGAGACTTCATAGTGATCACGAGGTTGGAGATGATGCTGATTTGTTCCTGATTGATAGAGGAGATTTGGAGCTGTCACTTGCCAGCGAGGAACAAGCTCATCTCTGTAATGTTACTGTAGCACCATCCTAGGTTAGGTTGCTAGTTAGGTTGAAGTCAATTTAATATTTGTGGCTCCTCTGTAGCCAGTGGCACAGGGTGTGATTATTTTGGTCTGTTCTGGGACTACAGACTACAGGCTCCACTACTTCTCCTTGCCTTCTAGCGGACTCTAGAATGTAGTAGGCTTGAAAAGGCAGACCCTGAGCTTGAATATCTATGGGACCCCTGACAATCCTTGGGGGGGGGGGGGGGAGGTGCCCAGAAGGTGGAGAGAGAGTCCATAAATAGTCTGAGGACTGCATTGGCAGTTTCAACTTCAACTGTGAGTATTTGTAAAAGGAGATTTGGAGCTGTCACTTGCCAGTGAGGAACAAGCTCATCTCTGTAATGTTACTGTAGCACCATCCTAGGTTAGGTTGCTAGTTAGTTTGAAGTAAATTTAATATTTGTGGCTCTTCTGTAGAAGACATCAGTTTTGCTGCAGCAGGTTCTATACATGGTACGGGTGTACTGCTTTACAGGCAGGCTAATGGAACCTTCACAGACACTATATTTAAAGGAATTCTTTCATTTTTATTGTTTCACTTTAAGCATCATTAAAATCATTGCTCCTGTAAAAATGATCTATTTAAATAAAACATGTTTGCATTGATACATGTCCAGGTCAGTACCCGGGCCCCCATATTCTTTTTATGGCCAATAACTTGCATATAATACTTCAAAATGGAGACTTGATTTTTCAAGTTCAGGTTCCATAGACTTTAATAGGGTTCGAGGTTCGGGTCCGAACTTTTGCCATATTCTACAGTTCTGGAGCGAAGCGAACCCAGGAAGTTCGGCAAAATTTTTTTGAAATTTTTATTATTTTTTTCATACACATAGAACTTTCTTTTGGTGGTATTTGATCACCACTGGGTCTTTTTTTTTGTGTGATATAAACGGGAAAAAAAAAAAACCCCAAAAATTTTGAGAAAAAAAAACAATATTTTTTACTTTCTGTTTCAATATTTTTATTGCAAGTTAACATACAAATAGGTAACAATACAACCACAAGCCCTTGATGTTAATGGCAAATGAAGCTAGATGAGACACAAAGAAAAAAAAGAAAAAAGGCATACATTAACAACGTGTATGATAGCCTCGAAAGGGATGTAGCACTCTCTAGTGTGCTAGATAGTCTCTGTCCAAAGCCTACCTATGTAAAGCCTCGTACACACGGGACAACGATCGTATACAACAGGTCGTACTAACGGCCGTTGTATGCGAAATCGATCGTTCGTATGCGCGATTAGAACAGCCGACATACGACGGTCGTACAAGGGGAGTTGTATGAGCAGACTAGAAAACTTGGTCGTACCAACAAGCGGTCATACGACCGTTGTATCGTGTGTACAGAGCAGTTGGTACAATAAGTTGTATTGTGCAAAACACACAAAACACGCATGCTCCGAAGTCAGGAACCTCCGGATGCTAATTACATGCACCTGAACGTTCTTTATGTGGTCGTACGATCGTGTAGTGCAGTCAGTATGCAAGTTACATTTTCCAACATACGATTTGAGATGATCGTGTGTACGAGGCTTTAGTCCGATAGGGTGGGCAAGGGTAGACAAGATACAAAACCCTCAAAGTCCTCTTGAGTAGCGGCATGGGTGTTGGTATGCAGATTCTGATAATAGGTGTGGAATTCTTTAACCCCTTACCTCACACATAGATGTGGCCTCACGGAAGTGGGCTTTTTTTCTGTATAGCTGCATATATGTGTACCTCCCTTTGTGCTGGGAGCGCGACGCTCCCAGCAGAAGAGACTGAGGTTTCACTGAGAGCCCCGGGTCTTGTACCCATAATCGGAACCCGGGACTGTTGGCTTCAGGTCACCTGATCGCTGTGATAGCCTCTGATTGGCTATCACAGTGATCAGTCACTGTGAGCCCCCCCCCCCGGATTGCCTTCCTCTTCTTGCAGGAGAAGAATTGGAAACAATCCAATTTAAAAAAAAAAAGAAAGAAAGAATAAATAAATAAAAAAAATATATATATATCAAGGTTATTGTTAGGGTCCAGGTCAGGGTTAAAGGTCAAAGTCAGGGCCAAAGGTCACAATCACCATATTTTGGGTAGAATTTAAAAAAAAATAGTATCAGTGTCAGTTAGTCAGTGTCAGTGTGTTTTAGGCAGGATAAAAAGAAATGCAAAATGCGAATCATTCTTTCTGGGCTGTACTATGGATACAAACAACAACTAACATACACATATGTGGTATCACTGCAATTGTCAAGAGCAGAAGAATTAATTTTGGTTAGTTCTTTGGTGGTAAATTATGATACTAGCAAGAAATATACAGCTAAACTAAAAAAAAAAGTTTTTTACTATTTTGGGCCATTTTTCCTTTGATAATAAAAAAATCAGGAGATACCCATTACCATTTGCCACAAAAATAAAGCCCAATTTGTCCTGAAAAAAAGCAAGGTATAATCCACCTGGACACACTAAGTGGTTGTGACGATATGCACAGTTTTACTAACACATGTCAAAGTTGCAAAATTGAGCGTAGGTTTTTACATTTGCATTACCCTTAAGTGTGAAGGGTTTAAGCACGATCACAGGATTCTGAGTCAGTGAGCTGTCCATTTTCCTAAGTTTAGGGATTAATGTCACTTGCGGACTGGGAGTCAGGTTCCATGCCAGCAGTTTCCGTGGTCAGTCAAAATGTTAGTAAAATTTGGCCTGAGACCACCCAAGGTCTTCCTTAGAAGTGAGACATACGCTTAGTTCAAGAAGTGTGGCTTCTATTTCATTCCAAAGATCGAGTTGAGGGTGCTCAGGCTACTTAGTTCTGACTTTTTTTGGCATATGAAGGCTTCCAAATTTTGCTTATATCTTAAGGCCAATTTAATAAGGATACCCTGCACGGGTCTTAATGCACCGCCCAATTGGTTTGTGGAGAGGTTTGTGTCGGGTCATTAACAGCTAAGAATTTTTTCAAATGCATCTCAACATTAAAGCAAACAGAGGAGTTGCTCAGTAGCAATTCATTTACACGCCAAAAGTAAACTGAGTTGGCTTTGCGAAGAGCATTGAGAGTTAACATAACAGGGGAATGATTGGACCAAGCGACCTTGGAAGAAACGAAACAAGGGCACATTTCGAGAAGGGGTGAAGATGTGTTCTATCCTAGAGTAGGTTAGATGAACATTAGAATAGTATGTAAAGTCAAATTTAAAGGTATTGAATTCCTGCCAAACATCAATTAGATCGAATTGATGTAGTAACTTTCCAAATGTAGTGCCCGTCCTGGATGGCCATAGGATGCAGGACCCCGGGGGCCTCGTCCTATCGACTTATCCTCGAATGTGAGATAAAAGAGTGAAATAAAATCCAAGCCATGTCTGCTCTCCCATTTATCATTATTATTATTATACAGGATTTATATAGAGCCAACAGTTTACGCAGCGCTTTACATTTTGAGGGTAGACAGACAAATACAATACACTTAAATACAGTAGGAATCAGAGGGCCCTGCTCGTTAGAGCTTACAATCTAAGAAGGAAGGTCAAGCGATACAAGAGGTGATGTGCTGATGGAGAAGATAAATGTACAGCTGTTAGGTGGGAGCCAGATAGGCTTCTCTGAAGAGATGAGTTTTCAGGGATCGTCTGAAGGTGGACAAAGTAGGAGAAAGTCAGACAGATTGGGGTAGAGCATTTCAGAGGATGGGAGAGGCTCTGAAGAAGTCATGGAGGCGAGCATGGCATGAGGTGACAAGGGAGCTAGAAAACAGGAGGTCTTGGGAGGAGCGAAGAGATCAATTTGGTTGGTATTTTGAGACCAGGTTAGTGATGTAGCTGGGGGCCAGGTTGTGGATGGCTTTATAAGTTATTGTTAGTATCGTGAATTGAAAACATTGGTTGAGTGCCAGCCAATGGAGGGATTGGCATAGGGGTGTAGCAGACACCAAGCGGTTTTTAAGGTGGATGAGCCTGGCAGCAGCATTCATAATGGACTGAAGTGGGGATAGGCTATTTAGAGGTAAGCCAGTGAGGAGGGAGTTGCAGTTGTCAATGCGAGAGATGACCAGGGATAGGATTAGAAGCTTTGTGGTGTCATTGGTAAGGAAGGGGCGTATCTTAGAGATGTTGCAGAGGTTGAGGCAGCAAATTTTGGATAGCGATTGGACGTGGGGCCGAAAGGTTAGTTCGGAGTCCAGGGTTACACCAAGGACCTTGTCGTGGGGGGACGGGTTGATAGTTGAGCCGACAGAGAAATCTCGGGAAGTGGCACATGGGGGAGGAATTATCATAAGCTTGGTTTTGGACAGGTTGAGTTTGAGGAAGTGATGTGACATCCAGGCTGATATGTCTGTTAGTAAGTTGGTGATTCGTGAGGAGACACCTGGGGATTGAGAGATTTGTGTGTCATCAGCGTAGAGATGATACTGAAAGCCATGGGAGGCAATCAACTGACCCCACAAGGGCTCAAGGGGGCTCTGTCCCTCGATAATCAATTCAGGTGTCAATCAAGGTATAATATGGTATATATATAGTCAAAGCATTGCTAAATTACACAATGATCATAAAGTATATAATGAAATGCATGATTATATGTATAGACCAGCCTGTTGCAATGGTGGGACGGATAATAAGGCCAGAGAGGAATGTGTACAAAGCTGCAGGTGTGTGGAAAGGAATGTCAAAAAGGCAATCCCTAAAAGGAAAGGGAAAATGTGAAAGACATGGGCAGGCACAATGAAGTGCTTGGTGTGAAGGGTGAGAAATGTGCCTTTCTTTCTGCTACTCTTTTATGTGTGATAATTCTGCAATAAATGGTTTTATTGTATTTATATTTGTCAGTTTCATTGATCAATTGTGCACACCTCATATAAAGTCCCAAAGGGCGACCTCTATGTTTTTATTGTACTATTAGGGATGGAGGTGTGTCACAATGGGTGACACCAGACCTTTTTTCTTTTGTTTCTTTTTTTATTTGGCCATGTACAAATGAGGGCTGAAATGTATTAGGTAAATGAATCTCCTGTAAGAGGACTACCTCTGCTCCCCCTAAATAACAATAGTGGAAGGCTTTTCTACGCTTTGCTGGCAAGTTCAGACCCTGAGTATTATGGGAAAGGACAGTGATCAGTTTAGTTGTGTTAATGGCAGCCATGGCAAAGGTCAACCAACTTACCCCAAAAAAGCTGGAACCAGGAAGCATTTCAGAAGCAAATCCTGATGGAGAATGCATGTCGCACTGGTGGAAAAATTGAACAACTATGAGAAGAGGGAAGGGAAGCCATTCAGAAAAATGTGGAGGAAAGGGAAGACCTGCAGGCAGGGAGAAAAATATGATAAACAACAAGTTATCATAAATGACAATGTGGGGAGGTCAGATGCGGACATAACACAATGACCGCCAAAACTTGAACAAAGTACTTCCACAAATAGTGGAAGAAGGTCTGAGTCCACATCAGCCGATATTACAATAGGCAGAGGTGGCATCAGAATGGAATGCAGTGCTCACGCACAAGGCCTGTGCTGAATATAAACAAAACAGCTAAATGAATGAAGGACATAGGTCCTCCCTCGTTCATTGAGGCTACTTACGATCAAACAGAATAGTGAACAAAATGTGGTAGATTAACAATCCATGGGAGATAAGATCCATCAAGGGCAAAACTAAAGCCATGAAGTGAAAATGGGTGGGGGACCCTCAAATCAATAGAAAATGTATCAAAATGGCAGTTCCAGCAGATCGCATCAAGATGGTCGGGAATTTTGCTTGGAGCGGCTTCTGGTGTTGTGCCATAGTGGCGGTCTCTGGACGTTTTTTATCTTCCAGGCAAGGCCATAGACACCGTGGTGTCACAGGAGAAGTGTCAATCAGGCCCAGTTGTAGCAATAGAGATTCGCCTTCAGTGAAGGTGGCGGATTAATGCACTTTACCTTGGTAAGTAAATGACAAGCGGAAGGGGAACATCCAGCAGTATTTGATGATCTGATTTTGGAGAGGCTTCAAGAGTGGATTAAAATTTAGTTTCTGGGCATGTGGCCTGAGAGATGTCAGCAAAGATTTGGATATCGCGGCTTCCCATCTGGATATTAGGGTCTTCTCTGGCTTTTGTCCTGATGCCCTCCTTGGTCCCATAAAAGTGGGGCTTTGCAATGATGTCCCTAGGTGGCCCATTTGGACAGAGGGCAGTCAGGGCCCTATGGGCCCGATCTAGCTCCAGTTTATGGTCCAATTCATTAGGGAGTAAGGATGGGTGAATGGTTCGGCCCGAGCAGGAGTTTGGGTTCTACAGGCTTGGCCAATGTGGTGCCCATATTTAAAAGGGGATCAAAGTCTTCATAGATCTTCTATAGTTGGGAAGATACTGGAGAGTTTAATAAAATACCACATAGATGAGTTCTTGTTGGAAAAAAAATGTTTTAAGCAACAGACAGCATGGATTCATGAAAGACAGAAGTTGTCAAACAAACCTGATTTCTTTTTATGAGGAGGTAAGTAAAACCTTGGACAGAGGGGTGGCTGTGGACATGGTATACTTGGATTTTGCGAAAGCGTTTGACACCATTTCCCACACATGGCTAATGTGTAAGGTAAAGTCTACAGGCTTGGAAAGATTAGTTTGTAAATGGATAGAAAACTGGCTAAAAGACTGAATTCAGAGAGTAGTGGTTATTGATTCTCACTCTGAATGGTCTAAGGTTATCAGTGGTGTACCCCAAGGTTCAGTGTTGGGACCCTTACTTTTCAATATATTTATAAATGATATAGGGTCTGGGATTAAAAGTACCATTTCAGTGTTTGCAGATGACGCTAAGCTATGCAGTGGAATAAAGTCCTTACAGGATGTCTCCAACTTACAAGCAGACCCCAATGCACTGTCTAATTGGGCGACTGTGTGGCAAATGAGGTTTGATATTGATAAATGTAAAGTTATGCATTTGGGGGCTAAGAATATGCATGCATCGTACATACTAGGGGGAGTACAACTGGGGGAATCCATTGTGGAGAAGGATCTGGGGGTTTTGGTAGATCATAAGCTTAATAATGGCATGCATTGCCAAGCTGCGGTTTCCAAGGCAAGCAATATCCATTCTTGTATTAAGAGAGGTATGGACTCCAGAGATAGAGACATCATTTTGCCCCTTTACAAATCATTAGTAAGACCTCATCTGGAATATGCAGTTCAGTTTTGGGCACTAGTTCTCAAAAAGGATATTGGGGTACTGGAGAAAGTGCAGAGAAGGGCAACCAAACGAATAAGAGGCATGGATGAGCTCAGCTATGAGGAAAGATTAGAGGAACTGAATTTTATTGAGAAGAGGAGATTAAGGGGGGATATGATCAACATGTACAAATACATAAGTGGTCCATATAGTGAACTTGGTGTGGAGTTATTTACTTTAAGATCATCACAAAGGACAAGGGGGCACTCTTTACATCTAGAAGAAAAAAGATTTCATCTCCAAATACGAAAAGGTTTCTTCACAGTTAGAGCTGTGAAAATGTGGAATAGACTCCCCCTAGAGGTAGTTTTGGCCAGCACGGTAGATTGCTTTAAAAATGGCTTGGATTCTTTCCTTAATATAAATAATATAACTGGGTACTAACATTTTTAGGTAAAGTTGATCCAGGGTGAATCCGATTGCCTCTCGGGAGATCAGGAAGCATTTTTTCCCCCGCTATAGCAAATTGGATCAACTGTGGGTGAAGGGTTGTATAAGGGATTGTATGGTTATATATAATTTTTCTGTTTTAGTTATTTATTTATTTTTTGGTTGAACTAGATGAACTTGTGTCTTTTTTCAACCTGACTAACTATGTAACTATGTATAAGAGAGTGAGAGTGATAACACCAAATTTAACACACCTGTTCCACATTCACACTGGGGACCTTGTAACACTAACGAGTCACATGACAGGAAATGGCTAATTGGACCCAATTTGGACATTTTCACTTGGGGTGTACTCACTTTTGTTGCCAGCGGTTTAGCTGTGTGTTGAGTTATTTTGAGGGGACAGCAAATTGACACTGTTATACAAGCTGTACACTCACTACTTTACATTGTAGCAAAGTGTAATTTATTCAGTGTTGTCACACGAAAAGATATAATAAAACATTTACAAAAATGTGAGGGGTGTACTCACTTTTGTGAGATACTGTATGTGCGTTACTGCAAGTTTAACACCATATATTTAATTGCATTTCTGCAAGTTTAATGCCATATATTTCTGTGCGTTACTGCAAGTTTTACACTATATAGTTGTGTGTGTTGCTGTAAGTTTAACACCATATATTTCATTGTGTTATTGCAAGTTTAACGCCATATATTTCTGTGCATTACTACAAGTTTAACACCATATAGTTCTGTGCATTTCTGCAAGTAATACTCTATATAGTTGTCTGCATTACTGCAAGTTTAATGCCATATATTTAATTGCGTTACTGCAAGTTTAACACCATATATTTCATTGCATTACTGCAAGTTTAACTCCATATATTTCATTGCGTTACTGCAAGTTTAATTCCATATAGTTCTGTGTGTTACTGCAAGTTTAATGCCATATAGTTCTGTGCATTACTGCAAGCTTAATGGCATATATTTCCGTGCGTTACTGCAAGTTTAATGCCATATAGTTCTGTGCATTACTGCAAGTTTAACGTAGTATATATCTGTGCGTCACTGTATGTTTGACACAGTGTATTGCAGTATATTATAGTGTATCCGGAGTGGAGTGTGTCTGTGTAGTGAGTACTCAAATTAAAGTGCACCAAACACCACTTTCCATTGATTAAAGTGCATCCACGTACACATTTCCACATCTTCATTACATTTTCTTAATAAGCACAGCCCCTTCTCTCCCAATAATGTCTGGGAGGACAAGGAGAGGCAGACGTTCCCATGGCACTGTAAGGGGCCCAGCAGCATAGGTGTCTAGAGGCAAAGGTGGATGTGGTCAGTCCTCAGGCAGGGCATAATTTCCTCTGTTTAGTGATGTTGCCCGTGCTATCCAGCCACAGCATGCAGAGGAGGTGGTGGACTTGCTTACTAAACTGTCCTTATCTTCCCCATCTTCCGTCATGCAAGCAGAGACTAGTGCACAGTCCCCTGCAGCTGCCAGAGTGGATAAATCTGCCTCCTTGTCCACATCTATTCCTGCCATAGCCCCAACTTCAGTCATGGAGGAGTCAGCTGAGATTTTTGCTCCTTGATGATGCACAGCCATTACTCAATTCAGATGTTGGTTCTGAAAATGAAGAAGACAGGAACATGAGCCTAAGGAGAGGGGTGAATACTGGTACGCAAATTGGCATTCATGTACCCCCAGCCACAGTGTATGGCCAAGTTGTCTCCAGTGGTAATGAGGATGGAGGAGATGATGATGATGATGATGATGATGAGGTCACTGATGCAACTTGGGTGCCAGATAGAGCAGAGGAGGAAAGTAAAGGTGAGGCACAACCCCAACGAAGCAGCCATCAAGAAAGAGTAGAGAACAGCCATCCTATTCCATCACATTGTGGAGCTGTTATCTCCCCACCCACTTCCCAAAGCTAAGCTGTTTGGGCCTCTTTTGTACATCTGCAGCCGATCGCACTGTTGCTGTCTTAAAACTTTGTCTCAAGCTCATCAAACGCAGAGAAAACACCAGCCATTTGGGTACCACATGCTTGACAAGGCATTTAACCTCCCATCACTCAGCCCATTGACAAGAGCACCTAAAAGCCACACAAAATGGGCACAAATCTGTCCTTCCTCTCCCTCCTCCTCCTTACTCACCTAAGTCTGCCCCTGCTATACCTCATGACCTCTCAGCAGCCTCCACTGACAGGGATGATGGTATAGCACAGGGTGTCCCAGGTCCTAGCAGCACATCTGCCAGCAGGACACCACCAGCTGTATACTCTAGCTGGCAAATTTCTCTGCCCATCTGCTGCAGTGTAAAAAAAATAGAGTCCCTGCCAACCACATGCCCAGCGTGTAAATGTAACTTGTCAAAGCTGTTGGCTCTCCAACTTATGCCTCTCTGCCCCGATTGATTCTTTTCCCTTTGTTAGAAAACTGTGCTGAGGGTTAATAGCACTTGATTGTTGTTTCCTCTAGCTCATGGAGAAGCAGCTCTATTTGAACTTCCTGCTTCCTGTAGCAAGTGCTGTTTGTTCTACAGCGTGTACCCGTCCTTCCTGAGCAACTTGTGCCTGTTATCTGTTCCTGTGACCCCGGCTTGCCCGACCTTGTCTGAACTCCGCCTGAACCGACCCTTGGCTTGCCGACCCGGACTGTACGACCACTCTTCTGTCTTGCACGAGTCCCAGTGGACCTACACGCACCACCAAGTTTTCCTGTTCAACCCTCATGCCCCTCTGCACTCCTGAACTCCCTGTTTGCTCTATTAGGGGTTCTCGAACCAGGGCCGCAAGAGAGGTTACCCCTGCAGAAGTCAGACTCATCCTCCAGGTACGTGACAGCAATGAACAGCCATGCCTGAGTCTGCGCAGGGGACCTCTCCCGTGGACGAGCTGTGCGTGATCCTTGCTGGACTCACTCAAGCCATCCAGACCCTCCAGGATGACTATTGTATGGTTATATATCATTTTTCTGTTTTATTTATTTATTTATTTATTTTTTGGTTGAACTAGATGAACTTGTGTCTTTTTTCAACCTGACTAACTATGTAACTATGTATAAGAGAGTGAGAGTGATAACACCAAATTTAACACCCCTGTTCCACATTCACACTGGGGACCTTGTAACACTAACGAGCCACATGACAGGAAATGGCTAATTGGACCCAATTTGGACATTTTCACTTGGGGTGTACTCACTTTTGTTGCCAGCGGTTTAGCTGTGTGTTGAGTTATTTTAAGGGGACAGCAAATTGACACTGTTATACAAGCTGTACACTCACTACTTTACATTGTAGCTGTCACGTACCTGGTGGTGGAGTCTGTCTTGTGCAGGGAACAACCGCTCTTGCGCACCCGATTCAAGGACCCCTGGTAGTGGAGACAGAGGCCCAAGAGTGCGGGATGGCATGAGGGCTGGAGGGTCACCGATGGTGTAGTGAGGCTCCAGAAGACGTGCAGGTAGAAGGATGGTCGTACAGGCTGGGTCGGCAACAGGCAGGCAGAAAGGTACAAGAGGATCAGGCAAACGGGTAGTCAGAGTCCAAGCAAGGTTCGTTAACGGGCGGGCAGCAGAGGTACAAAGGAGCAGACAATCGGATGGTCATGGGTAGCCGGGGACGGTGCAGGTAGCAGAACAGCAGGACAGGACAAGCCGGGTCAACAGGAGGCAGAACAAACACAGGAACAGGTATCAGGAGCTGAGGCTTACAGGTCGGGAACGCTGTAGAACGAGCAGCATTTGCTGAGGGAGTCTCCAGGTTTAAATAGCCCCATTTGGTGCCGATCCCGGCGCGTGCGCAAACGCACACAGGCGTGCGCACCACCGCGGAAACACATTCTTTAGCCAAAATGTTCCTTTCCTAACAGTAGCAAAGTGTAATTTATTCAGTGTTGTCACACGAAAAGATATAATAAAACATTTACAAAAATGTGAGGGGTGTACTCACTTTTGTGAGATACTGTATGTGCGTTACTGCAAGTTTAACACCATATATTTAATTGCATTTCTGCAAGTTTAATGCCATATATTTCTGTGCGTTACTGCAAGTTTTACACTATATAGTTGTGTGTGTTACTGTAAGTTTAACACCATATATTTCATTGTGTTATTGCAAGTTTAACGCCATATATTTCATTGCGTTACTGCAAGTTTAACACCATATATTTCTGTGCATTACTACAAGTTTAACACCATATAGTTCTGTGCATTTCTGCAAGTAATACTCTATATAGTTGTCTGCATTACTGCAAGTTTAATGCCATATATTTAATTGCGTTACTGCAAGTTTAACGCCATATATTTCATTGCGTTACTGCAAGTTTAACTCCATATATTTCATTGCGTTACTGCAAGTTTAATTCCATATAGTTCTGTGTGTTACTGCAAGTTTAATGCCATATAGTTCTGTGCATTACTGCAAGCTTAATGCCATATATTTCCGTGCGTTACTGCAAGTTTAATGCCATATAGTTCTGTGCATTACTGCAAGTTTAACGTAGTATATATCTGTGCGTCACTGTATGTTTGACACAGTGTATTGCAGTATATTATAGTGTATCCGGAGTGTGTCTGTGTAGTGAGTACTCAAATTAAAGTGCACCAAACACCACTTTCCATTGATTAAAGTGCATTCACGTACACATTTCCACATCTTAATTACATTTTCTTAATAAGCACAGCCCCTTCCCTCCCAATAATGTCTGGGAGGACAAGGAGAGGCAGACGTTCCCATGGCACTGTAAGGGGCCCAGCAGCATAGGTGTCTAGAGGCAAAGGTGGATGTGGTCAGTCCTCAGGCAGGGCATAATTTCCTCTGTTTAGTGATGTTGCCCGTGCTATCCAGCCACAGCATGCAGAGGAGGTGGTGGACTTGCTTACTAAACTGTCCTTATCTTCCCCATCTTCCGTCATGCAAGCAGAGACTAGTGCACAGTCCCCTGCAGCTGCCAGAGTGGATAAATCTGCCTCCTTGTCCACATCTATTCCTGCCATAGCCCCAACTTCAGTCATGGAGGAGTCAGCTGAGTTTTTTGCTCCTTGATGATGCACAGCCATTACTCAATTCAGACGTTGGTTCTGAAAATGAAGAAGACAGGAACATGAGCCTAAGGAGAGGGGAGAATACTGGTATGCAAATTGGCATTCATGTACCCCCAGCCGCAGTGTATGGCCAAGTTGTCTCCAGTGGTAATAAGGATGGAGGAGATGATGATGATGATGATGAGGTCACTGATGCAACTTGGGTGCCAGATAGAGCAGAGGAGGAAAGTAAAGGTGAGGCACAACCCCAACGAAGCAGCCATCAAGAAAGAGTAGAGAACAGCCACCCTATTCCATCACATTGTGGAGCTGTTATCTCCCCACCCACTTCCCAAAGCTAAGCTGTTTGGGCCTCTTTTGTACATCTGCAGCCGATCACACTGTTGCTGTCTTAAAACTTTGTCTCAAGCTCATCAAACGCAGAGAAAACACCAGCCATTTGGGTACCACATGCTTGACAAGGTATTTAACCTCCCATCACTCAGCCCATTGGCAAGAGCACCTAAAAGCCACACAAAATGGGCACAAATCTGTCCTTCCTCTCCCTCCTCCTCCTTACTCACCTAAGTCTGCCCCTGCTATACCTCATGACCTCTCAGCAGCCTCCACTGACAGGGATGATGGTATAGCACAGGGTGTCCCAGGTCCTAGCAGCACATCTGCCAGCAGGACACCACCAGCTGTATACTCTAGCTGGCAAATTTCTCTGCCCCATCTGCTGCAGTGTAAAAAAAATAGAGTCCCTGCCAACCACATGCCCAGCGTGTAAATGTAACTTGTCAAAGCTGTTGGCTCCCCAACTTATGCCTCTCCGCCCGATTGATTCTTTTCCCTTTGTTAGAAAACTGTGCTGAGGGTTAATAGCACTTGATTGTTGTTTCCTCTAGCTCATGGAGAAGCAGCTCTATTTGAACTTCCTGCTTCCTGTAGCAAGTGCTGTTTGTTCTGCAGCGTGTACCCGTCCTTCCTGAGCAACTTGTGCCTGTTATCTGTTCCTGTGAGCTTGCCGACCTTGTCTGAACTGCGCCTGAACCGACCCTTGGCTTGCCTACGACCATCCAATTGCCTGATCCTTCTGCACTTCAGCTGTCAGCCTGTTAACGAACTCTGCCTGTACCCGACCATCCGCCTGCCTGCTCCTTTTGTCCTTCCTAGCCTGCCTGTTGCCAACCCGGACTGTACAACCACTCTTCTGTCTTGCACGAGTCCCAGTGGACCTACACGCACCACCAAGTGTTCCTGTTCAACCCTCATGCCCCTCTGCGCTCCTGAACTCCTGTTTGCTCTATTAGGGGTTCTCGAACCAGGGCCGCAAGAGAGGTTACCCCTGCAGAAGTCAGACTCATCCTCCAGGTACGTGACAGCAATGAACAGCCATGCCTGAGTCTGCGCAGGGGACCTCTCCCGTGGACGAGCTGTGCGTGCACCTTGCTGGACTCACTCAAGCCATCCAGACCCTCCAGGATGACTACACCTGTCTGGAAGAGAGAGTTTGGGGACTCATTACCTCAGCACCCACCGGGCCGGGCTCTCTGGACACTCGCACAGTGGTCACTTTGCCAAGTGAGCCCAAGGTGCCTATGCCTGAACATTTTTCTGGAAACCGCAGAAAATTCCGGGCCTTTCGCACCTCTTGTGACCTGTACTTTGCCCTCCAACCCCGGACGTTCTCACAGGAAGTCATGAAAGTGGGGTTTGTGGTCTCGCTCCTTCGGGAAGGCCCACAAGCCTGGGCTCACCGCCTCCTGGAGCAGAAAGCCCCGGAGACCGCTAGTGTGGACCGGTTCTTCCAGGCAATGGCCCAGCAGTATGAAGATCCCCATCTGATTTCCACAGCGGAGACAGCCCTCCATGCCCTGCAGCAGGGCCAATGCCCTGCGGAGGAATATGTATCTGAGTTCCGGCGGTGGAGTGCGGACACTGCCTGGAACGATGCGGCCCTCTGTTATCAATTCCGGCTGGGTCTCTCGGAGTCGCTCAAGGATGAGCTGGCTTGCATCGGGGTCCCGCACACCCTCGATGCCCTGGTCAATCTGGCTATTCCGATTGATCGCCGTTTGCGAGAACGCGTGGCCGAGAGATCCACCGGACCGGGCCGCCCGACCAAGACATCATCCGGACTCTCCGGCCACCCGGCCCTAAGCCCAGCTGCCTCCTCACCGGAACCCATGCAAACCAGGCTTCCATACCCGCCTCGTACTCCTGACGAATGCAGGAGATGCATAGCCCTGAATCTGTGCTTCTACTGTGGGGGCTCCAGGCATCTGTTAAGGAATTGCCCCATCAAGGCCAATGAAGGCACCACCTACCACGCAGAGAGCCTAATGAACCTGCCCAGTGACAAGGCCCACCTGGTGCTTCCATTCATCACTAAATGGAAACCATGTTTTCTGTCTGTCTCCACCAGCTCCGCCAGCTCCTCTTTTTTCTTAATCAGCTCTTGTTTCGCTGGGATTTCCCTTGGTCTAGTCTGGGATTCTAAATCTTGCATTTTCCTATAAAGGTTAGATTTTCTTTCCATTCTTTCTTTTTTCTTTTTTGCACCCAGACCAATGAGAATTCCTCTCATATATACTTTATGTGTTTCCCATAGTAAGGAGCGCATGGTTTCTGGCGTGTCATTGACAGAAAAAATCCCTCCAGTTCTCCTTCTATCTTCTCTTTTAATTTAGGGTCCAGAATTAGGTAATTGTTTAATTTCCAATTCCACTCTTTCTGTACCTGTATTTCTATCTCTACCTGCGCCCAGACCAGTGCATGGTTAGATAGGGTAATGGCTTTGATCTCCACTTTCTTTAGCTGAAGGAGCGTCCGATTTTCAATCAATACGTAATCCAGTCTGGAGTAGGACTTATGGACCGCCAAGAAATATGTGAAGTCTCGTTTTTCAGGGTTTTTTTATCCTCCACATATCTTCCAGCTGATAATTCAACAATAAGCTCTTTATCCCCCTCTGTCTCCATGATGCCCGGCCCCCCTGGTGCCCTGATGAATCAAACTGTTGGTCTATGCACATATTGAAATCTCCCATTATTATAAGGACCCCCTAGATATGTGCAATGGTGCATTCTAAATTCATTCATTTTTTCTTGATGAACAAGAATCTCCCCTCATAATCTGCCTTTTGATCTTTTATAGAAAACACTATATTTTATTTTTTATAACACCTGAGGCATGCGTGATATGTGTCTCTTGGAGGCCTATCACGTTTGCTTTATAATATTGTAGTTCTCTGTTAACCTTATACCTTTTCTCCGCCGTATTTAAGCCCCGAATATTGTATGTCAGAATATTTACCCATCCCATTGATCTTTAATCCTTAGTTCTTTTAAAATCTCAACAGCTTTCAACCTTACCACCCTTTTGTAAGTGAGAGAATGCGGAGAGAGATCCCTGATTCCCCAAAACCCCCCCCCCCCACCCCACCATCCCTCAGATCTACTTCTGCATGGGGACGAACAGCTATTTTGTTCCGTTCGACATATGGAGCCAGCTTCCCTCCTTAGGGGACTGCCTTTCCTCCATATCTCAAAGGCAAAGTCTCTGGGTCCCAAACCCCCCCAGCCACCCCCCCCCCCCCCATCCCCACACCTCCACCCCTCACATCTTCTTTTTGTTCTTTATTAAGGTCTCCTCTGCCCACCCTACTCAGATCCCTTCCTCCCATATTTCTTAGCATGGTTTACAGGAAGGGGCGGTTCCCCTAGGTCCCAAGTACGTTATGTTTCCTACCTAGTTATTCCCCTCCCCCTTTCCCCTCCTGGCGAGTCATCTCCTGTTACCCGGTACCATACAAAATATATACTTCACATAAATTGTAAAAGCAAATAGAGTTTATCACATTAAAATCCTGTTAATTTAAAATTTACACTTTAAACCCCTGAACTACTGCATGATAATGGGCTACATCTCCTTCCCCTTCAATTGGTAAATAGTGCCTCCCAAAGTCCCATAGTGGCAATAATATAGTTAATAATATTGGATTCAGACCAAAATCGTAAACATAGACAACTGGTTACTAAAATGGGGGGTAGTCCATTGGGGATGTGCGATGTAAACAACATGTGCCCACGATCGTGCGAAATAGTTCATTCTTTACATGTTTCGCGTTTTCACAACAACGCTTCTTCAGAAGATCAAGGGGTTCGATTACATACCCTGTCTCGGTGACAGCGTGACCCTATACTGGCAGGTAGTCAAGGCGCCAACAACCCTGAAACCCACTAAAAAGTGGTAGAAGCGGGGACGCACTCTTGTAAAATGTATCCCCACAGATGTCTGTATGTAGTAAGCCCTCAGATGGTTTAATATAAAGGTCCCAAGGCTTGGTTGCGTTATTTAACTGGTACGGTTCACTGCTAGAAATAGCTGGTAGTGCTGTCCATTTCTTACTCAGCTCCACCTAATTCTTATATATATGTATATTGCCAGTGTAAGTTAGACCTTCCATGGGTAAAGCAAAACCTCCTATTCAAGGATCCTACTTCTGGTGTCCTATAATCTGTCTCAGGGTTCCTGTTGGTGCTGTAGGTATGTTGCACCTTCTGGTCCTAGTACAACACCGGTCCGTCCAAGAGCACGAGCTATATCACTGCCACTATGGGACTTTGGGAGGCACTATTTACCAATTGAAGGGGAAGGAGATGTAGCCCACTATCATGCAGTAGTTCAAAGTGTAAATTTTAAAATAACAGGATTTTAATGTGATTCAATAAACTCTATTTGCTTTTACAATTTATGTGAAGTATATGTTTTGTATGGTACTGGGAAAAAGGAGATGACTCGCCAGGAGGGGAGAGGGGGAGGGGAATAACTAGAGAATAAGCCCCATTTCTAGCTCTTTCCTATATTCTCTTAATGTTTTAGGGATGAGGTACCCAATTATCATATAGGGTCCCTGGTAGCCACCCAGTTAGGACTTGATTGTTTATACCATCTCCTGTTTCCCATCGAAGATCTTTGAGTGATGTTGTCTTCTTCCCACCCTGGGGGGGTTGGAGGTTCAACTTGTTACAGAATTCTTTTAAATCTTCAGGGAACCTTAGGACTGCCGTCCTCCCTTCTTTTCTCCCTTTTAAGCATGCAGGGAACCCCCACCAATATGTTATGTTTGCCTGACGCATAGATTCCGTTAGGGGTATAAGTAGCCTTTTTCTCGTCAATGTCTCTGCTGATAGTTCAGGATATATCTGTATGTTTTCTCCATTATGGGAGATCGTCGGCATTTTCCACAGTTTCTAGGTGATAGTTGACTTTTCTTTAGCATAATGGAAACGTATAACAACGTCTCCAGGAGTGTCGCCTCCTCTAGGTCAAGTTTGTGTAATCCTGTGCACCCTGTCTATCCTCACCTCCTCTGAGTCCACCTTTCCCAGTAAGGGCTTAAATAGCTCTTGCATCACCCATACCCCCCCCCCCCCCCTCAATTCCTCATATTTATATCTCTCAGATAGTCCATAGCAAGTTCTTACGACAATTTCTGTTTTCTTGATCTTACAGTCTGTAGGTAATAGCTCTGTTGGTTCTTTGAAGTGTCTTCATCTGTGCACTTAGCTCTTCTAGCCTCGTCTCATATGTGTCCAGTCTCTCTTCTGTCTCTTCTACCCGGTGGAGGACTTGACTGATATCAGTCCTTATTTTTCCTATCTCATTTGTTAAGGAAACTTCCATCTTAGTTAACATTTCTGTCAAGGCCTCTTTGCTTTGGGGAATATTTGCCTGGGCCTCTCCGCCCTTTTCCTCTGCAGCCGCCTGGTTTATATTTCCTTTCCTCTTTGGGTCCTCGTTTTGCCCTTTTAGCGCTTTGCCACTACCCGGGGGAATACCCCCAGCGTTTCGTGTCTTTGAGGTTGTCCCCTCACTATGACCTCCTCCTGTTGACCCTCAACTGGGGCTCCCCTTCTCAGTCAGACTTGTATCTGCGGCCACATATCTCTGGATCCCTCCAGGGCTAGAGGCGGTCTGATTAGTTTTACTTGATCCCCCTTTATTTGTTTTAACTTTTGTCACCATATTCTCACTTTGTATCTACCCCAAAGAAAAAATAATTGGGGGGAGCAAGGGGAGGGAGAGAGGAGAAAGAGTCGCTGTAAGGGTCACTAGTTCTATCCCTTCTTCCTCCTACTAATTCTTGTACCCCAAAGGGATCTCTTGGATACTAAAGGGGTGCAGAGGGGGGGAGCACACGCCACCCCCTGCTCCCCTAAGTTATACACCAGGTCTCTTCTCTTACCAGGGGTCTAAGTATTTTCCCAGTATTTTTCAGATATATTTATGAGGGGGGTATCCCAACTTCAGTCATGGAGGAGTCAGCTGAGTTTTTTGCTCCTTGATGATGCACAGCCATTACTCAATTCAGACGTTGGTTCTGAAAATGAAGAAGACAGGAACATGAGCCTAAGGAGAGGGGAGAATACTGGTATGCAAATTGGCATTCATGTACCCCCAGCCGCAGTGTATGGCCAAGTTGTCTCCAGTGGTAATGAGGATGGAGGAGATGATGATGATGATGATGATGAGGTCACTGATGCAACTTGGGTGCCAGATAGAGCAGAGGGGGAAAGTAAAGGTGAGGCACAACCCCAACGAAGCAGCCATCAAGAAAGAGTAGAGAACAGCCACCCTATTCCATCACATTGTGGAGCTGTTATCTCCCCACCCACTTCCCAAAGCTAAGCTGTTTGGGCCTCTTTTGTACATCTGCAGCCGATCACACTGTTGCTGTCTTAAAACTTTGTCTCAAGCTCATCAAACGCAGAGAAAACACCAGCCATTTGGGTACCACATGCTTGACAAGGCATTTAACCTCCCATCACTCAGCCCATTGGCAAGAGCACCTAAAAGCCACACAAAATGGGCACAAATCTGTCCTTCCTCTCCCTCCTCCTCCTTACTCACCTAAGTCTGCCCCTGCTATACCTCATGACCTCTCAGCAGCCTCCACTGACAGGGATGATGGTATAGCACAGGGTGTCCCAGGTCCTAGCAGCACATCTGCCAGCAGGACACCACCAGCTGTATACTCTAGCTGGCAAATTTCTCTGCCCCATCTGCTGCAGTGTAAAAAAAATAGAGTCCCTGCCAACCACATGCCCAGCGTGTAAATGTAACTTGTCAAAGCTGTTGGCTCCCCAACTTATGCCTCTCCGCCCGATTGATTCTTTTCCCTTTGTTAGAAAACTGTGCTGAGGGTTAATAGCACTTGATTGTTGTTTCCTCTAGCTCATGGAGAAGCAGCTCTATTTGAACTTCCTGCTTC
>BLSH010125226.1:247858-274569 GCA_018402905.1 Glandirana rugosa
GCCTGTTTGATTCCTTTTAACAAAAGTATGAATGGCATTAAAAGGAAAGGACCTAGGAGGAGTACAGTCGGATGATACCCAGTCGAGGCGGGGAGACTGGGGAAGTCCTGTTGGAGAAGGGTTCGGATATTCTCCGCCGACAGACGGGTATACGTCACAGGTTGTCCTGAAGGGGTCAGAGGGGCGGAGCTGACCCATAGTAGGCTGACATGAGGAGGATCCAGGAAAGGAAAATTACGGTAAGTATGAAAACAATTTTCCTTAGTTTGTCCGACTTGGACTGTTGCCCCCATCAAAAGAACACCTAGAGGTGTCTTTATAGATAAGATAGAAAAGACAAGATGGGTATGGTGCTGTCTCACAATAATAATGCCAAAAAATCAAAAATCGTGCCCAAATATAGGGTTTTTTTTATGCGTAGCTCCCCTTAGGTGAATAAGCCCCTTCTGGGGAATGTACCTGTTTTAGTGTGTTCTTATTGTACCAGTATATATATCCAGCAATAAAAACCAAAATCTTGCTATTTCTAATTTATTGTGTCCAAAAACATCAAATTCCATAAATTATACTGTGAAAAACATGCGTTTGTCCAGAAAACCCGTGCAATAGTGCTATTTTAACAAACAAGAGTGTGAGTGCTAGGGAGTAGGAGGTGAGTGCGCATGCACCCCACAGTGACCCCCTCACTCACGTACTAATCTCCTGTTCCGAGGGTATCCCCCGTTTCACCTTGTAGTTTCTCCAGGCGATCCACATATAAAGAAAAAAAACTCAAATTGGTACTCGATTCTGTATCATTAAATATAGGGCATAATATCCACTCACTGTTAAGTTTGCCATGATGAGTATCCAGGAAGTCAGGCAGGCTATTTCGCTTCCCTGCGTTCCACCTCGTGTCTTTCCGATAGTGTGTACTGACGCTCATTGGCTCCGACTTACGCGTTTCGTCATACCGACGTCATCGGAGGAGGCGAAACCTAACAGTGAGTGTATATTATGCCCTATATTTAATGATACAGAATCGAGTACCAATTTGAGTTTTTTTCTTTATATGTGGATCGCCTGGAGAAACTACAAGGTGAAACGGGGGATACCCTCGGAACAGGAGATTAGTACGTGAGTGAGGGGGTCACTGTGGGGTGCATGCGCACTCACCTCCTACTCCCTAGCACTCACACTCTTGTTTGTTAAAATAGCACTATTGCACGGGTTTTCTGGACAAACGCATGTTTTTCACAGTATAATTTATGGAATTTGCGGTTTTTGGACACAATAAATTAGAAATAGCAAGATTTTGGTTTTTATTGCTGGATATATATACTGGTACAATAAGAACACACTAAAACAGGTACATTCCCCAGAAGGGGCTTATTCACCTAAGGGGAGCTACGCATAAAAAAACCCTATATTTGGGCACGATTTTTGATTTTTTGGCATTATTATTGTGAGACAGCGCCATACCCATCTTGTCTTTTCTATCTTTTCATTTGGTGGTATTTGATGATCTCTGCGGTTTTTTTTTGCACTATAAACAAAAAAGACTGACAATTTTGAATAAAAAACAATATTTTTTACTTTTGCTATAAAACATTCCCAATAAATAATGTAAAAAATCTAATTTCTTCATCAGTTTAGGCCAATATGTATTCTGCTACTTATTTTTGGTAAAAAAAAAATCCAGTAAGCATATAATGATTGGTTTGCGCAAAAGTTATAGTGTCTACAAACTATGGGATAGATTTAGGGAATTATTGTTTTTTCTATTGTTTTTACTGGTAATGGCGGCGATCTGCAAATTTTAGTGGGACTGCGACATTGCAGCGGACAAGTTGGCCACTAAGGGGTTTATTTACTAAAGCTTGAAAGGGCAAAATCAGCTTCTAAGTTTCATTGCTAAAGCTTAATTAAACAAGCTGAGGTTGGAAGCTGATTGGTTTCTCTGCCAAATTGTGACTAATTTTGCCCTCTTTAGCTTTAGTAAATAAACCCCTAAGTGACACATTTTGGGGACCAGTGGCACCAATACAGTGATCAGTGCTAAAAAAATACACTGTCACTGTATAAATGACACTGGCAGGGAAGGGGCTAACACCAGGGGCAATCAAAGGGTTAAGTGTGTCCCTGGGAGGTGCTTACTAACTGTGTGGGGGACGGATACACTGGAGGAAAAGAGAGGTCCGTGTTTTAGCTTAGCTGAAACACAAGATCTCTCTTTTACTCCCTGATAGATCAGCAGTCTGCCTTGTTTACATAGCCATGTCCCCTACACCGCCTACACAAAATCACGTACAGGTACATGATTTTGCACAGCCAGGCCACCCTGCTGCAGTATATATGCGGTGGGCAGTCCAGAAATGGTTAAAATATGAGATTAAAAAGCAGTGATAAAATATCTGTTAATATTATGAACATTACAGAAGAGAATAATAATATCAACATTTTCAATTTCTACTTTAACCTGAGTCATGAAATATTTTCATTATATTCCCAGATATTCAGGAAAAGCACAAACAACATCTCATGGAGAAGACTGAGACTCTAGTGGAGCACAGACCCCCAGGAACTACCCTGGAACCACAAAGTTTCCTCATCAATGAGCATTATGTGAACCTGGTTGTAGTCTCCACCGATCAGTTCAGACAACGTCCTCAGAATGAGCTAATACAGACTGGGGTAACACATGAGGAATGCTTGAAGGAAACACTAACTGGACTGGAACACATTTCCCCCAACAGACTGTTCCGATGGAACCACCAGTCACGTTGTGTACCACATGCAGTAATGGTGAGCGGAGTGCCAGGAATAGGGAAGACCACACTAATGCAGAAGTTTGTCTATGACTGGGTGACCGGAAAACACTACCAGAGATTTGCCTTTGTCTTCTTCTTCAAATTCTGGGACCTTAATAGACTGAGAGAGGTCAGCTTGGAGGAGATGATTCTTCATCAATATCCACATCTGGAGGGTCAGATTGGAGATATTTTACAAAATCCAGAGAGACTTCTGTTTATATTTGATGGATTAGATGAAAGTATTCACCAAATAGATTTTAGATCAATTAATTTGTGCACATATACCGATCGTAGAACACATTTTGGGGAGATTGTGGTCAGTTTGGTGAGGCAGAGTCTTCTTAAGGGTTGCTCTGTACTGATAACCAGCCGCCCAACCAGACTGGCATCAGTGGATACCGGTGTTTTCCAGAGAATAGCTGAGATCATGGGATTTCTCCATGAAGGCAGACTGATCTTCTTTAATAATTTCTTTGAAAATGAGGAATTGTCAGAGAAGGCTTTTCATTATGTGCAGGAGAATGACACGCTGTACACTTTCTGTTATATCCCATCATACTGCTGGATCATCTGTACAGTGTTATCAATGTGCTTCAGATCCCAACCAACAATCACCGATCAGCTGATGACATCATTACCCAAAACAGTGACACAACTCTTTGTGACTTTTGTCTCCAACATTCTGGCCAATCACAGCCAGAATAAAGATGGTGGTCACATTGCCCGGGAACTGCTCACATCTATTGGGTGGATGGCAGAACATGGAATCATGAATCACACAATTGTATTTGATGAGCGTCATCTGGAGTCATTCAATGTGAGAAATGATAAACATTTCTTTTCATCTTTGATGATGGAATCTGGTCAGCCTCCTGATGTGGATTACACCTTCTTACATCTCACCCTTCAGGATTTTTTCGCTGCTTTAGTTCATTTTACTAACTATAATCCTGACAGATTACAGGAAACACTTGATAAGGCTGAATCTCACAAAGGCGGGCGTGCTGAAATATTCCTCCGTTTCCTCTGCGGTCTCTCAGACTCTTCTACTAGATCCATGTTAAAGTCTCATGTGGGAGAATTGTCTACTCAGGCTGCCAGACATGTCATCACCTGGATCCAGAAGAAAATTACTAACCAAGGACCTGGCAAATATAAAAAAGACAAGCGAAGTCTTCTTAATGTATTCTACTATCCCTATGAGAGCAGGAATAAGGCTCTGGCATCACAATGTATTGGAACAAAAAAAGTTGATTTTTCTGGTGTCCCCCTCAGCCCTCTGGACTGCTCTGTGCTGTATTTTATCCTTCAATCCTGCAGAGAGACAGAAGACGTAAATCTACGTTTATGTAGCATTCAGTGTGAAAAATTGAGGAA
Source organism: Glandirana rugosa (assembly GCA_018402905.1). NCBI lineage: Eukaryota > Metazoa > Chordata > Amphibia > Anura > Ranidae > Glandirana > Glandirana rugosa. The sequence continues at coordinate 252,028 of BLSH010125226.1, forward strand.
GCTTTTACCAACTCTAAACAACATCAAGAATTTAAGGTAAAGAATATCCTTGTGTTTTACTGTAATTTTCAGCTCTTTCCCCAGATAAATTTGTGATTGTTGTTGTTGCTTATTATATTATACTGTATATGAACTGTATGTGTATGTGAATATGAGTATTTATGTATGTACAGTTGCAAGAAAAAGTATGTGAACCCTTTGGAATGATATGGATTTCGGCACAAATTGGGCATAAAATGTGATCTGATCTTCATCTAAGTCACAACAACAGACCATCACAGTCTGCTTAAACTAATAACACACAAAGAATTAAATGATACCATGTTTTTATTGAACACACCATGTAAACATTCACAGTGCAGGTGGAAAAAGTATGTGAACCCCTAGACTAATGACATCTCCAAGAGCTAATTGGAGTGAGGTGTCAGCCAACTGGAGTCCAATCAATGAGATGAGATTGGAGGTGTTGGTTACAGCTGCCCTGCCCTATAAAAAACATGTGAATGATGCCTCGCACAAAAGAGCTCTCAGAAGAGCATTCCATATCATTCCAATGGGTTCACATACTTTTTCTTGCAACTGTATATGTATTAGATAGCTGCACAGCATGAATGGATAAGTAGAGGCAGCAGATGGGATGGGATGTCTGTGTCAGACGCATACTGTAGTACTGCTACAGAAAAATGGTGACCAATCACACACAAGATGCCAACTCACTAAGACTAAACCTGGTAATGTAAGATGGCTTCAGCTATACTCTCCTCCCACAGGAGAGGTCCCTCAGATGTGTTCTGCCCCATAGTTGGCTTAAAGTGGTTGTAAACATCAGGAATTAAATATGAAAAATGCCCAACCTTCTATACTGTGTCCTTGTCTTTCTCCAAAGCATTAAGTGTGAGTTAAAACGGTGATGGGGAGGGATGGGGGGGGGAGCTGTAGCCTATGACTCATTGACAGCTGTGCTTGTTCTATGTACTATGTTAAAGGGATGTGTCCCTTCCCTCCAATCAGGGCTCAGAGCTGTCGGCTGTGTGAAGACTTCAGATCCCCACCCCCTGCTCCTAGAACAAAGGAGAAATCCTTTCATATTTTTGTTTTCAGAATGATCTACAGAAGAAATGACTGCAGAAAGCACAACTACAACTCATGTAGGAGTATTTATTTCACTCTGTGTATCACCTAATGCTAGTCACTTAATTGGTTACATGTGTTGGTCTACAACCACTTTAATCCTTTTTTTTAATCAAATCCTCTTTAATATTTTGCATGAGGTATAAACAGTGCACCTAACTGCTCAGCAAAGCTTAGTGTGCAAATACAAAATACAACTTGGAGTAGACGAGGGTTCATCCAAATCAGGGAGGCCAGAGAAACGTCATCCTCACTAGAGCCATTAAGGTGAAGAATGTGGCACCAGGCCATGAAGGTTGCATTCATAGAGCCAGTGATAGGAAAGTCTGCTGTAGGCCCTCTATATAACTCTCAGACTCTTATATGACCCCAGGATGGCAGCTTCCAATACAACCACTTTAATCCTAGAGGCTGCTTCAACAATTAAACAATTAAAGTCCACTAGGGGACGAAACGCATCTGAAGGACCTCTCTTGCAGCTGGAGAGCAGAGCTGAAGCCATCTTGCATTACCTGGTTTAGTTTTGGTCATAGTGAGTCCTCTGTGTGATCAGCTGCCATTTTTCTGTAGCACATTAAAGCCTGACAAGCAGTTATCAGCTACAGTCCAGCTGCGTAATCTCCCCATCAAAGAATCTTTGGTCCTCCAAAGAGGAAAAAAGCAGCAAAGGAACTAAGTGCAAAAAAGTTACAAAGAAACTAAACTGATTTTATGACATTTCATATGAAACACATCAGGTAATGGAGGCTACCACCAAGGTGTGTTGGGAAGAAGCAAGGGCCCTGATCTTTGGCACTGGTTTGAGTGCCACTGAAGTCTTAGAGGACCGATGCACATTCAGGATAATCTTTTCTGAATGGTTTCCCAGTGAGCCATGTGTAAGTCTTTGTGGGGTCATACTATTCTCTTGACCCTCTGACTCCAGTGTAGAATCTTTTTCAGGCTCAGGCAACTCTAAGATTTACTTCTGCATTCCTGTATGATCCCTGCCCTCTTCAACTCCACAATCTGTTCTCTGAGGACTTCAAGGCCTGCTAATAGGATTCGCCGAGACCTTTCTCAGAATGGTTTGTCCCCTTGCAGATGAATACAATGCTGAGCAAACTTTGTGCATCCCACATCAAACTCAATTTTGGATAACACTTTCCTCCCGTTTATAAGTTGTGCTTTGGCCCGTTCTTTCCATTCAGGTATCATGGTTTGGTTATTTGGATAGAACTGGACCTCTGACAACTCTTCTTTTGCTCCCTTCACCAAGTCATGTAGTGTGAAGGGTGTAGCTGGGTTAACTTGCCCTATCATCATTTAATCTTGAAGTCTTACTCAAGAATCGGTGTGCGTGGTGTTCTGTGGCAATCCTGTGTATGGAGATATCACAGTCTCTACACATGCATCCAACTCCCACCTTTCTTAAATAACGAGGGGCATGTTTTAACACAATGTATGAATGAAAAGGACACAACCTTGCCACACCTTCAGTTACACAGACCACAATGAAGTGGTCAAAATTGAGAAACCATGATTGGTTTAACCCCACAAGTGGTTTTATTTCCCGTCAGGGAATGCCTGAATGATTATTTTAGTCAGCTATGTTGATAGTATAATCTATCAATGGATAACAATGCCTCCAATATGAGATCTGTGTACATATGGACTGAAACTATCAATAATAAATTAATATTAATGTACAACAGGTCACTCTACAAACACCACTAACATTTGGATTAATAGGTTGACACAGACACTATATTTTGCAATGAATTGCTTAAAGAGGAGTTCCGTCCTCCTTCATAAAAAAATTAAAAGTCAGCAGCTACAAATACTTTAGCTGCTGACTTTAATATCAGGACACTTACCTGTCCAGGGATCCAGCGATGTCCTTATCTGAACCAATCAATCAACTTTGAGTGCAGATGCCGGCAACTCTATTCAGGGAAACAGGAAGTGATGCTGCGCTGCTCCTTGTGAATGGTCCCGTAGTCTTTTGGGACCTGTGATGTGTCCCAGAAGACAGCGAGGGAAGGAGGGGGGCCGAACTTCCAGCTCTGTTCACCACGGTGATCTGAGACAGAAGTAGAAATGGGTACCTGTCAAAACACCCCAAAATTTGGTTATTTGAACTTGGTGTATTGGCATAACTGTAGATGGATGTCACTCAGAGATTCGACTGCTGTGGGTTTACGGGCCAAATTAGTCAGACGCAGAGTATTTTTTGCCAAATTTTATAAAAACAAGTTAGGATACTGTATCTACAAAAGGGGGAATTAACTTACCTAAGCCTTTTCAAACTATCTTATTGTGGAGCTCCATCCAAAAGGGGAAGCTCTGCTTGTTTGCACCCTCCTCCCCTCCACTGCCACCTTTGGCACTTTTTGAGGGGGAGGGGGAGCAAGTACCTGGTTGTGACAAGTATCCGCAAACAGGCGGAGCTTCCCCTTTTGGGTGGTGCTCCACATCAAGATATTTCGCGAAATACACCAAATTAAAATAACCAATTCTGGGGTGTTTAGGATATCTAATGAGGTAGCAAATCAATTAGCATAAAATAATTTGAAACAGAAAAATCAATAAGAGAAATGGAAGCTATAGTTACCTTTTCACAAGCTGATGTAGGTTTTATATTGGCTGCTGGTCAGACCCTCAGATGTCTGTCAATGAGTGGAGTTGTCTCTTAAGCAGTGGTGGCTGGTGTTTATTTTGGGGTGGCGGCAAACAACCACCCCCCATTGGCCGGTGGCATCCCCCGCTCTGTCGGATCACCTGCAACCCCCAGGGTCTCATGGTCGGTCGTCAGCCAATCGGTCATCCAGCACTTACCTCATCTAGGTTTCGGGTAGGCAGCGCTCCTACGGGTGGTGGGTGCCCCCTCCTCCTCTGCATCACGCCGTGCATGTCCTTCTCCTAGGCATCCAATAGGATCACCTGTCCTTTCAGCCAATCGGGTGACAGGTCTCATGACCCGCTTCCTGATTGGCCGGGAGAAGGATCAGTGTGATAATAGTGAATTTTAATTCGATATTGTCATACAACTGGATGGGCTCTGAGTCAGTGTTTGGCATCCCGAGCCCACCCTTTTTTGAAGCCTATTAGACCCTCTGGTTCCAATCACATGCTTAAAACAAAACACCCTCCCCATTGGAATCCATGCATCTGGTGCCTCAAATGTAGATTAGAGAGCCGGACACATGGATGGGGGGGTGGCACCGCTTATGGACGGGCCGCTGCTGCTCTTAAGGATGAAGTGTCCTGATATATGTCTCTGTAGATGATGGGCATGCATCCTATCTTGATTATGAAATATCCCCCCCGTCTACCTGACTTGTCATATATTCATGTACAGACTATACAAAAACATGCCCAGAGGGTGTGATCTTATTTCTGGTTTTCCTATTTTTCTGGTGGATCAATTATGTGTTTATCCAAGCTTTGGCTCCGCTGTCCACCGGGTGGCACTCCACAACTAGAAATCTCTAACACCTCATCCTATAGTAACTATTTTTTATGTGATAAATTAATTGTAATTTGTGGTATCAGCACTTAAATTGATTTTTTTTATAATTATAAAGAGATATACATTTCAGTCCATAATTACAATATTGAGGATGCACATAAAAGAAATAAAATAATTTGCATACTTAAACCACTATTTGATTATGGCAACATTATAACACACACATATATAAAAATATGATTCCCAAAAAAGAAACCATAAACATAACAGTAAGCTTAATAAATCCTTTTTAGATGATATAATATTTCATCCTAATCAAATTTTTTCATATAATATTATATATATGGAAACAGTGATCTTCCTTTTTGTACCTTTTTTTTACTTAAAACTAAATGAGCCTCAACATTGTCATATTTTCATCTTGTCAAATGCCGAAATGCACATCTGTCTTACTATAAAGGTTGAAATCATATATAAACATAATCATGATTGATTTGTGTATGTACTGATATACATTGAAAAGTTTCCACGCATTTTTAGTTAATAGTTGTATTAATTTGTTCGATGTGTGATTTTTTTTTTGTCGTCTTTCATAACATTGGAATATAGAAACTCCTCCATGTTGACTTTGACTAACAAGTTCTCGCAGAGACCTCTCATCTTTGGAACAATAGCCAGCCATGTACACAAGGTTAATTTGTCCTGCTAATTAGTACAATAGAAATAAAATAACACACATGGGTCGATTTCCGAAACAATTTTTTTTTTTTTGAAAATCAGAAATTTTATGCATTTTGTAATCCAAGGTGCCACCATTGATTTCCTCATTCAACCAACCAAGACTCCAATTTCACCTCATGTTGCTACAGATAAGACATTTGGAGGCCTGGAATCTCCTTTTCTTTCCAGGTCACAGCTCATGCGCATTTCTTTTTCGATTATATTTTACGATTCTCCAATCATTGATTAAAAATTCATTAATTTTTTAAAAATTTCCAACACACCCAATTACTCAAATTCGATGGTCACACGAAAATTAGCCATTGCTGCGCTCCAATAATGGTGCGAAATCCAAACTTAAACTTAAACTTAACTTAAACTAAACAAATTTAAAATGCATAATTACAAATTTTGAAAGAAAATTTGTTCGGAATTTGACCCATGTTTGGCTAGCTTTGGTCTGTGTATCATGTATGAGAAAGTCTCCCTTTAGCCACACATCCATGCAATCCCTTGGACCGATGGTTAGTGGCAACCTCAGTAAAAGAAGTTGGGTAAACCCACAATCTCGCCTCAAATATCTTTATTAACAATCAATATACAAAAATCATGTACAAAAAGGTGCAAGCAAGAATTACAACTGACAATGTTGTCATTAAAACACCTCTGCTGTCTCCTCCACACCCACACTCAGACTAATGAGTTAACAGACAAGCTGTATTAAAATGTAATGATTAATGCTAAAGGTCAGAAGTGAGATCCTGGAAAAATACCCTGTAGTTGCATTAGCCTGAGCACGGCCATACAAATCAGTAGGTAACATCCAGATTCACAATGTCACCCATAATGGACACAGAAATTATACAGTTGGAACTCCAAAAAAAATGGTTTCCACTAGACATATTCCAATGGCGTCAGAACAGGGGCAACAGAGAGTGTCTCATATGCAGGCCGCGGTGGATCCACAGATACTGAAAGTGCTTGTTTAGTCACCCTATACTGACAGTTCAAATGGTTTAATATACAGAATCACCAAGTGCACTGAGTGGAGACAATAGTATCGGTCAGAGCAGCAGGCCAGTGGTGACCAGCAGGAATGGCAGCACGAAGTCTACATGAAGTCTAGTAGTGGAAAATATCTACAGCCCGTATTGTGGAATTAAATAAAAAATTGGGGTGGTTATGGGTTTCCCAAATTTATTATAAATAATATATTAATTTGTCCATTCCTATAATTCGTTAACCTACTAAAGCTCTGATAAAGTTAACTGTGATGGTACAATAATAAGATTAGCTATAGAAAGTACAAAATGGTCTCCTTTATTTCCCAAGAAAATAGGAATGCTAACATCAAAACACTAAGAGAAAATATTACAAAGCATGCAACACACAATGATACTTTACATGAAGCCGTCCTCAAGATGCTGTTCTGGCTGGCTCAAATGGACAAGAGAGCGAGGAGGAAGTGACCTCAGACTTTTAAGCCCACTCATACACTACCCACACACACGCCCAACGCCAGCCTATTTCCGCATTCTGACCAATGGTAAATGGTCGGAGGCCGTCGTTCTCAATCACCCGGAAGTATGTGGTAGCAAAACTAGGGGCAGTAAATGTCAATGTATCACTGATATTTGACCCGGGTCATTCTCCAGTGGCAGCTGGCCTTTTGATGTCCTGGAACTCAGGAAATGTTAATTCTCACCTTCCCAGGAGGTCCTTTCTGGCATTTATCTAACCCTGAACCTCACAGTAGAAGGGGTATGCTAGGATATCCTGGTAGAAGATGAATGTCCATTTATGACTCCTTATTCCAAACACCTTGCTGGGTCAACCTGTGAATTCCAACTAAGCCAGATGTCATCCTCAACCAGGCACCGAAACTTCAGAAATGTGATATTAAACCATGTTGCCCCCCCCCCCCCCCCCACACAGAGAGGCCTCCTGCATGCACCTGTTCCAAAACATGGTACGTACTGCTAGTTCAGTGTTGTTCTTCTGTAATGTTTTAAGGAAAAGGTAAATTTGCTGTAAATGGAAATTCTCTGTGAGAAGCATCTCCAGGCTGTTCATACAGTATGATGGAGGGAGTATTCCTCTATGGTCAAGATAGTCCCCTATGCAGTAAAGGCCCTTGTTTTACCACCAGCCAAAGCCTTCAGATTACATATCTGGTGGAATAAAGGGGATGCCAAAGAGAGGAGCTGCTGGTGTAAGGGTAGAGCGTAGGGACCATCTCCTACAACTCTTGTGCCACAAATGAATCATTATAACCTTTTTTTTTTATCAAAATCTATTTACTGGAATTTTATAAAGTGATCTCATATACAGTGGGTATAGAAAAGAATCACTTCCCTTTAAAATAATCACATTTTGTTGCTTTGCAGCCTGAAATGAAGACAGACACAGTTTTTGTTTTATCTATCTATATTTACTCAGGGCAACGTAATATCCAAGTAAAAGATAGAACACCAGCATATCAAAAAATAAAAATAAAAAAACAGAATCACTGAGTTGGAAAAAGGATCACCCCCTTGTATCAGTATTTTGTTGAACCACCTTTTGCTTCAATTCCAGCCTTTAGTCTCTTGGGATATTTCTCTACTAACTTTGCGCATCTAGACTTTGAAATGATTGTCCACTCTTCTTTGCAGAACTGTTCAAGTTCAGTTAAATTTGTTGGTGACCCTCTGTAGACTGCAGTCTTCAAGCCATTCCACAGATTTTTAATGGGGTTTAAGTCTGGGCTCTGACTAATAAGACATGCAAGGACATTCACCTTTTTCTCCTTCAACCACTGTGTTATCATTTTTGCTGTGTGCTTTGGGTCATTGTCATGTTGGAAGGTAAACCTTCTTCCCACTGACAACTTTCTGGCAGAAGGCAGCAGATTTTCCTCAAGGATTTGACGGTATTTTGCCCCATTTATTGTTCCTTCTATCCTGACAAGTGCCCCAGTCCCTGCTGCAAAAAATCACCCCCATAAAAGGATATAACCACCTCCATGCTTTACTGTTGAAATGGCGTTGTTTGGATGGTGAGCTGTATGGGATTTCCGCCAGACATATCATTTGGTGTTGAGGCCAAATAATTAAATTTTAGTCTCATCTGACCATAACACCTTTTTCCATGTGGTCTCAGAATCTTCAAGATGTATTTTGGCAGAGCTCAGTCATTACTGCATGTGGCCTTTCTTGAGGGATGTTTTTTTTTCTTGCAACCCCCCCATACAAGCCACATTTGTGGAGATTTTGTGATACTCTTGTCACCTGCGCACAATGACCACTCTTTGTCATCAATTCCTAACAGCTTTAGAGTTGCTGTAGGCATCTTGGTGGCCTCTCTGACCAGTTTCCTCCTGGCTTTGGCGTGACGTCCTGATCCAGGGAGGGTCTGTGTTGTACCAAATAACTTCCACTTCTTAATAATGGACTTTACTGTGCTTCTAGAAATTTACTTTTTTTGTATCCATCTCCTGGCTTGTGCCTGTCCACAACTTTATCCCGGAGATCTTATAACAGTGCCTTGCCACCCATAATTGATTGTCTGCTTCAGTTGCACTACCAGGGACCGGGAAAAGCTCTTTTAATGCTCAAAATTACCACAGCTGATCACAGTTATAGATCAGATGGGTTTGTGTGCCATTGAGAAGGTGATTAGCTACAACTGATTGACTTTGCAAGTCATTTTTAGGAGGGGGGGGGGGTGATCCTTTTTCCAAGTCAGTGTTTCTGGGTTTTTCTGACATGTTGGTGTTATATCTTTCACTTAGATGTTATAAATTGCACTGAGTAAATACAGCTGGACAAAAACCGTGTCTGTCTTCATTTCAGGCTGCAAAGCAGCAAAATGTTATTTTAAAGGGCTGATTATTTTATATACCCACTGTAAATTATTCCAATACAGAGAAACTAAAATGAGTTCCATTCATGTAGAGAATAGTTACATTCGTTCCTGGGGAGGGATTCATTTTCTTCTGGTAACATTCTTCTCTTCTTCTACAGATTGTCCTCTAATAACCTGACAGACAGTTCCTGCCTCCACCTGGCATCTGTAATAAAAAATAACCAGACACTAAGGACACTGGACCTGTCTGAGAACAATCTTGGGGGTCCACATTTCAGGGATCTGATGGAAGCTCTGACAACAAGCCTGATAGAGGAATTACAGTGAGTATAACAGTGACATTTCTGGACTCTCCAGGAATTACAGTGAGTATGGCCATATTCACCCATGGTGCATTTGGGGCCATGTACCCACACTTGCACACATGCCGCATTGGAAGCAGCAGCTGCAATTACAGTGAGTATAACACCCTTTAGATTCCATAAATAACCAATCACTAAAAATGATCTTGTTCTTGGAAGTTAATAACACCACAAAATAGTATTTTCCTTAAATTTAGTTAGTCTCATATTTAGTTTATTTTGCTATCTGGTAAAATAGATGACCGAATAGGCAGTCATACATGGGGGAATCTCATTTTACTGCAATGAGCAATTAGAGCCTCATACATACTTTTTTTGTACCATGCACTGTTATGTTGGATATCTCCTCTGTGAATAAAGAGCTTTTATCAACAGATACTGTAAGGCCCTGTGCACATGGGCCGAATGTTGGGGAGACAATGGCTGGTTAAAAAAGAAAACGGTCGACATTCGGCCTGTGTGTATGTCAATCTGTCGGACATGCATGCTGCAAAACCAGCAGCTGACCAACTACTGATCAGTGCTCTCAGCCAATGGCAGAGAGCACTGATCAGAGTGTTCTGGTGGGGAGGTCCCCCTGTCATAACACAATAGCTCAACGGGGGAGATCGTTGAACTTACCTTGCATGGTTAGTAGAGTGGATCCGACCAGAGTTATCAGGCGGGTTGAACAAAAAATAAACTGTCATGGTGTACTAGGCTTAAATAGAATATCAGATAAAAATCATCCTGTTCAATCACCAACAATACTGCCTTCAGCCTCACACTGGGGGGGATGCAATAAAGAAATAAGGACAGTTTTTTGGCGCTATGTCCCTTTCAAATGGCCTACGCCAAATTCATAAATCGTCGCTGCCCAATTTGGTAACTTTACCAACACGTACAAAAATAACTACTGTGCCTCCAGTTTGTAGATAACGAAACAGGGGGTAATTAAGATCTACTCTAAATTGGCAGACAGAGACAGGCAGAGTGCCCGTTCCTGTCTGTAATGTAGCAAAGTGGCATATTCACCGCTCCTACTCCCTCCTTGGCCACCAGTTGTTAAGGATGCTGTCAGCTTCACTGCCGACATCCTCCAAACAACCAATGATGCTGCAGTGGGAGGAGCCTAATGGGGAAGCTAAGACACTAGTTCCCCATCAGGTCTGTTCTCACCTTGTAAGTGACAGCAGACAGTGGGAATATTCTTTAGCCAATAACGGGCTGTCTATTGACTAAAAACCTGTACATTGCCTGTTAATCTCAAGAGGCGCAAATTGGAAACTAATGTCTGCAAATCCCATCAGGCTCCACCCCTCCAGGTACAAAACTTCCTGCTACTGCGCTGTCTGTGTGATGGCTTCAGCGGCGTGGAGGAAGCACCACTGTACTGATGTCAGAGTGTCTGTATAGACATTCTGGTCTCAGTGCACCTCCATACCTTACAGCAGGTACAGTATATGAATCTGTCACCCATACTGACATTTGTGGTGGGGAGGTGCATTGTAATTCTAAAGAGTGTCCTATATACTCTTTTTGAATTCTAGGGACTGTCTGTTGATACCATTCATGCTCCATACACAAGGAGATTATAGCACAATATGAGCCATGTCTGTGAAATTCTCTGCTCATCCTGTGTATGGAGATATCACCGTCTCTACACATAGGACAATATTACTCCATTTTAACATTTTTCTTATAAAATTCTACTACCTGGAGTTTTATAAAGTGATTTAATATAAATGATTCCAATAAAGAGAAAAGAGCTCCATTCATTCTTGGTGGAGAAATTCATTTTCTTCTGGTAACTTTCTTCTCTTCTTCTATAGATTGTCATATAATGACCTGACAGACAGTTCCTGTCCCCACCTGGCATCTGGAATAAGAAATAACCGGACACTGAGGACACTGAACCTGTCTAGGAACAATCTGGAGGGTCCTCATTTCAGGGATCTGATGGAAGCTCTGACAACAAGCCGGATAGAGAAATTAGAGTGAGTATAACAGGACTGACTGAGACAATAATATTCTGGGACAGTTTAACATTCCAAACATTATAAAATCTGATATTGTAAAAAAAATCAATCTAATTTTTGGATTCCATAAGTAGTCAATCCCAGACTGTTGTGTAAATCTTGGAATCTTATCATAGTCTGTTATCAGCTATAAAATAAACTTTTTTTTAAAGAGCTTTATAAATCTAAAATTACATTTGGTTTAGTATTTAATAAAATAGATCAGATCATAGGAGGTCATGCATAGAGAAAACAAAAAAAGAGGGGACAAGCGTCTCTCAATGTAGTATCTCACAATTCATTTATTCATTAATTCATAAAAGTAAAACAATATCCACTCACGTGGTGCAAGGGTAGTATTAGGCGCGCTGTTAACAAATAGAAACTTTTGCGGTGCTGATGAGGTATAGCACAGGGCTCACGCTCTCAGTGGACCATTCAGTGAGGAAATGGCCGGACCCTCGGGGCCAGAGTAGGAGGCAGCCATGGCTGTTTAGAGCGTTGAGCACAGCGTGCACTGGAAGCAGTCACCAAAATGGAAATAAAAGTGTAAAAAAAAATATTGCGCTAAGTGTAAGTTACAACAGCTGCCAACATCACAATCAAACAAATTGTGCGAATGTATCATAGGGGTTATTGTGTAGCGCTAATTGGAACTAAGGAAGTAGCATTAATCACAAAAGTGACTGGAAAAATGTATAAATAAAGTGACGTGTGATAGAAATGTGGAAATTAGGTGTCTAGTGTTTGTGTGAATGTGGCTAATCACAACATAAGAATATATATAAATATATAAATAAAAACATATATATATATGGCGTCACCATCAGAAAGGGGTCCATATATAGCCATGAATTGAAAAACACATATACAAACTTGTAAGAAGGCCATGATGAGCAGCAAACATATGCATTATAGTAAACAACAAGTTATAAATCATGAAGTATGGGAGAGATGGAGAAATACAAATCTGGACATCCACATTATATGAGTACTTACAATAGATGACTGAAATATAGACAAGAAATACTCCAAATGGACGAAAAAGAATATATATATACCTAAAGGCAATATAGAAATGATTATTATCTATTACACATCAAAACAGGTTACAACAGCGCAACAAATGTTAGATGGAATTCTATTGTAGTATATAAAAATATTTTTGTAAAAAGATCAAATAATAGTGTTAATTTTAAGATCTTCATTCAACCCCTCTGGGGCCAAAGAACCTAGAGTATAGATACAAAAGATCTCCCTGTGGCACAGCTTAGCAAACCACTCAGCCTCAGAGAGATCCCTAGACATCAGAAAATGACGGGGCACGCTGTACTTGTCATTACTGCTTTCTATAAATGTTTGCCGAAACGTTGTCTGGCGGGGTGGATAGTGAGGCCTAAGTAAAATAATCCACATGGACTGGTAAGGCAATAAACTACAAAGTCAAAGTCTGTAGAACAATTGTAGAACAAGTTGTTTATAGGATAGGTTTTTCCTTTTAATTTAAAATGTTTTTGCCCATGTTTAACAAAGTTACACATCTTGCATAGTGCCTCATGGTGGTGATACATTCCCTTGTGTGGGATAAGAAACAAGGACTCTTTTGTAAGATTGGGATTAGTAGGTTTTAATTTGCTGGGTGCGATTTGTTCCTTAGGGTAGGAGCTTTTCTATAGGTTGCTGTGGATTTGTGATCAGTTATTGTTTGTAGTTGGGGGTCTTGAGATAAAATGATCCAATGTTTATTTAAAATAGATTCTATTTTGCGGTGTTAGTTGTGAAATCTGGTAGTGAACCCAGCTGACTGCAGATTCTGATTTTTGGAAAGCGTGGTAGGTTTGCCTGAAAAGTAAATATTGCAGGCCTCCTCAACCAATAATTCCAAGGTAATCTTTTTCTTGGATAGAAATGTCTGGGGTACTCCTGCGCTACCACAGAAGTGAATGGGTTAAAATGAATACTGTGATCCACTGCTGCAAGCACCTATGGGTGAATCAGTGCCCAGGTGAGTGAATATAGTGTGTAGTGGTGTTGCTACTAATAAGAAAAAAGTCCAGTGTGCTATAACAAAAATAAAGCCTCATATCAGTGAGCGTGCATGAATGAATGGATGAGCAAACTATGTGCTTAATAAACAAAACTCCATTTTGAGAAACTGGTGCAGTCCCAGCATAAACAAAAAAATATATATCTTCTTATGTTGGTCTGTGTGGGTAAACAGACTTTGTGCTTAATCAGTAGAACTCCATTTTGAGAAACCTGGTGCAGTCAACATAAACAACACAGGAAAATGAAAAGGAATCTTCCTATGCTATTCCATATGGGTAAAAACAACAGAGGTGTCACTTCCACAGTGCAAACACCTATGTGCAGGGTGGCCTCTCACCTTAGTGCTGTGGGGTAACAGCATGTGTTACGGGGATCTGATGAAGTCATGTGATGTGACGATACGCGTCGGGATTGGACCACTAGCATACCTGAAGTGATGCGGTAGAACGAGCTCGCAGCTCGTGGAGTTTTGCACTGTTTTTAATTTTTAAATGTGAGTGTATATTATTGAGATTTTAATAAATAGTGTTTTTATTCTAAACAATATCACACTATTTTGGGCATTCCCTTCCTCTCCCTTTTCACCCTCCATTGGAGCGATATTTGAGGAGTGTGTAGGATACAGCTATCTTCCATCAGAGAGTGATATCCAGATGACCACCATTCACCACTAGACATTACTGGAGACTGGGAGGAACAGCTAGGAGTGACCAGGAGAAGTTGTTGCGGGTCTGTGTACCCACACATGCTGTTACCCCACAGCACTACAGTGAGAGGCCACCCTGCACATAGGTGTTTGCACTGTGGAAGTGACACCTCTGTTGTTTTTACCCATTTGGAATAGCATAGGAAGATTCCTTTTCTTTTTCCTGTGTTGTTTATGTTGACTGCACCAGGTTTCTCAAAATGGAGTTCTACTGATTAAGCACATAGGCTGTTTACCCACACAGACCAACATAAGAAGATTTTTTTTTTTTCTTGTTTATGCTGGGACTGCACCAGTTTCTCAAAATGGAGTATTGTTTATTAAGCACATAGTTTGTTCATCCATTCATGCACGCTCACTGATGTGAGGCTTTATTTTTGATATAGCCCACTGGACTTTTTTCTTATTAGTAGCGAATTAGCACTTTGTGACTGTGTGTGGATACAGTATTATAATTTTTGCCATTTTCTTAGTGTTTAACCTTTTTCTTGAATTTTTTGTTCTAATACATTCTTTGAGAGATGTATTCACTCCATCTAGTGCAATTGTGCTTTGGAGGACAAAACTGGTTATTTTTCCAAATGAACAGAGATTCCCAAAATCTCATGACTATATTTACATAAGACGGCACTAAATCGGTGCCCATGGCTGTTCCATGGATCTGCAGATAGAACTCATCATCAAATTTAAAGCAATAAGACAGAAGGAGGTTACCTCAAGTATGAGACCTGTCTGCTTGGAAGTAAGCATATTATCCTGAAACAAAAAAATGTTGAAGGACTAACATCCCTGTGTGGTGAGCCTATATTAAGGCTTACCTGTAGGTGCCCTGCATATCTCCTAAACCTGCACGGTTTAGGAGATATACAGTGTACAAGCATTGCCGTAGTTATTCGGCACATGCCCAATGCTGTTTCTTCACGGAGATTGTGCCATGACTGCCGGCTCCCACGCGCATGTCACAGAGCCGGAGTCGTGGCCCCAGAAGGAAGAGGGGCTGAAGATGGATGCTGCCTACACAGGCGACATCGCTGGACATCACAGGTTTTGTTTGCAGGTAAGTGACACATAATAGGCTACTGTAATGTGATGCATAATAGCCCATTATGCTTCTACTTTGCAGGGGAATATAGAGGAAGTAAACCCCATCAGGGTTTACTTCCTCTTTAACATCTAGGGACACCCAGCTATACCTGGGTTCCCAGAGGTGAGGTTTCAATAGTTCTAAAATATATATGTAATAAGATCTCTCCAAGAGGCATTAGGATCCAAAAACCTTGCACCTTCCTTGATTATTCCCACCAAAAAATGCGGAGAGAATTGCAGAATTTAGTAAATCCAAATGAATAGAAATGCTGATAGATCAAAGAAACGGTAATTATAAACAGTTTACCCATTGGGTTCAAATCTCATCCCAAGACATTACTAATTCAGGACACAAAATACCACTGCCTTTCTAAAGAAACTGAGGGTAAAGGTGATGGATTGGCCAAGCATGTCTCCAGACCTAAACCCTATTGAGCATCTGTGGGGCATCCTTAAATGGAAAATGGAGGTGCGCAAGATCTCTAACATCCACCAGCTTCGTGATGTCATCATGAAGGAGTGTAAGAGGACTCCAGTGGCAACCTGTGAAGCTCTGGTGAACTCTTTGCCCAAGATGGTTAAAGCAGTGCTGGAAAATAATGGTGGCCACGCAAAATATTGACACTTTGGACCCATTTGGACATTTTCACTTAGGGGTGTACTCACTTTTGTTGCCAGTGGTTTAGATATTAATGGCTGTGTGTTGAGTTATTTTGAGGGGACAGCAAATTTACACTGTTATACAAGCTGTACACTCACTACTTTACATTGTAGCAAAGTGTCATTTCTTCAGTGTTGTCACATGAAAAAATAGAATAAAATATTTACAAAACTGTGAGGGGTGTACTCACTTTTGTGAGGTGCTGTAAATATAAAATCTACTAAAATGCCACACTTTGGAAGCAACAGATGGATCGCAATGTTCCTTGAGAACATTGAAGGATTTGAATAAAATTAAGAGGGACAGGATGCCCCATGATAACCTTCAATCGGACAAATGCCTGGCTCTTAAGTAACTTTTGATGCTCCCAATTGGTCATTAAGCCCAGTGATAAAGGAGGTAATGTAGTCCTTCTTTCAGAGAAGGATTATGAACAGGGAAATCCCTTTCCCTCAATTGTTGACTCTCTGAATAATCTGATGGTTTGTGAATATAACATTACCATTATATACATTATCCCCAAAGTTCATAAAAGCTTCATCAGTCCTCCCGGGTGGCCCATTATATCAGCTGTGGGGGGCCCCCTTGAGAGAATAGGGTAATTTCTGCATGTCCTGATTTGTTCAGGACACCAGGGATGTCCTGTCTAAATTGAAGGGAGTGCTACTAGCTTGTATTGACGTGGAGTCCCTCTATACCTCCATCCCCCATAAATGTGGGTTGGAAGCGGTTGCTCATTTCCTGTAAGAAAAATATCCCTCTATGGGATTGCAAAATGAGTTTATTCTGAATTTACTTGATTTTGCCCTCATCCACAACTGTTTTCAGTTTGTGGGTATAAATTACCAGCAGAAGAGGGGGACCTCTATGGGGGCACCATGTGCGCCTAGATACACCTGCCTTTACCTCGGACTGTGGGAAAGATGCTTGGTGTACACTTCGCCGATGTACCTCCGCCACCTTCAACTGTGTCTGAGGTACATCAACGATGTCCTGGTAATCAGGAATGGGACCATAGATGAACTGAATATGTTTGTCTCTGAATTAAATGCTAATGATAGGAATGACAAGCTTACCTTTACATGTGATCCCAAAAGGATTTCCTTCTTAGACCTATCTATTTCTGTCCCTAATGGAAAATTGGAAATTGCGAACCCACTTCTCCTAGCATCAAGTCATCATCCCCCTTCACTTATCAGGGGCATTCCCACTGGTCAATTGTTCCACAAATGCGGACTATAAATCTGAGACTGTGGAACTTTACCAGAGATTTAGGAACAGGGGATACTCACATAAGACCATACGAAGGGCACATAAACGTGCCTCCTCCTCTAGACGTTAGAATCTTCTTAATACACTCTTCATCTGATGTATCCCATGTTCATATTATCACTTGTTATAGTTCCCAGTGGGAACAAGTTCGCTCCACTTTGGCAAAACATTGGCATGTACTTACCCAATCACCTGATTTATCTCAGATTGTGGGACCCAGACCCTTGCTGGTACCCAAAAGGGCTAGGAATTTAAGGGACAGCTTGGTACATTCAGAGTTTACACATACTCCTTCAAAGAACAGGTTAACGGACATGCCACGCCCCACTGGCATGCTTCCTTGTGGCCATTGTCACATCGGTCGATTTGTGGAGCTCATCAACATGTTCACCGATGTGCATAAACAGAACACCTTTTACATTAGGCAGTTTATTAACTGCAGCACAGCAAGGGTCCTCTACATTTTAGAGTGCCCGTGTAAGAAATATTATGTTGGGGAACCAAACGTCAGTTCCGCATCCGTATCAGTGAACATTTGGGCAGTATCAAGCGCCCAAAAACCCGGCTATGATGGAGCGCGCCCCAATAGACCAACATTTTTATGCGTTCCACAATTCTTCTCCTGATGGCCTTAAGGTAAAATACTTTTTTGCCCTGACTCTGTCCAATCGCAGGGGGGACTATTTTATTTATTTATTTATTTCAGGTAATTATATAGCACCATCAATTTATGCAGAGCTTTACATATACATTGTACATTCACATCAGTCCCTACCCTCAAGGAGCTTGCAATCTAAGGTCCCTAACTCACATTTTTACATATACTAATACACATACTAGGGCCAATTTTAGACATGATCCAATTAACCTACCAGCATGTCTTTGGAGTGTGGGGGGAAACTGGAGTACCCAGAGGAAACCCACGCAGGCACAGGGAGAACATGCAAACTCCAGGCAGGTAGTGTTGTGGTCGGGATTCGAACCAGTGACCCTTTTGCTGCTAGGAGAAAGTGCTAGCCACTACACCAGTGTACTGCCACTATAACAGAGTCCTCCTGTGTAAGGAGAAGGAATGGATATTTAATCTTAAAACGATGACCCCCAAAGGCTTGAACACAGAATTTAGCCTGCAGGTGTTTCCTGACCCCCTAATCGTGACTGACCCTTTTCCTGTTAAATCTTTTTTTCTGGTTATGGTCCATCACAATCCCATGGAACTATTGATCCGGTGCCCTCTGTCCCCCCTCCTCCACCTAAGGTATATCTTCATAAGCCACAGGGTCCTTGCTGCATCTACTATTTACAAGGGGATGATTGGATGAATGATTGAATCCTTCTAATATATTTAGATTAAGTAAGAAATATTGATGCACACACATATACTGATATTTATTTCCGTGCTTCATTTAGCATGATGCTGGCCCTTTAATACTGTTAGGAAGAGCGGAGTAAAAATTTGCAAAGGGGGAGGAAATTGCCTTCTTATTTAAGCCCGCAAATGTGCTCCTATTAGTGTCCTGATGAAGCACACGTGATGTGAGCGAAATGCATTGACGTTACAGCATCATGTGACCCGGAACTCCCAGTCTATTCACACGGTTTGAACACCCACCGCCTCCATCATCCATTCGGATTTTGTGGTGCCAATCCAGGCTTTACAGGGAAGATCGCTGCAACACGCCCTTCACAGACCCACAGTGGCATCTGGAACTAACCACATCACGGGTGAGATCGCTCATGGGACGCCGTTCCCGGATCTATACTAATCTATTGCTTTTCAGTGATACACTGATATTTCCCCGTGTGTTAGTCTCTGGTTGACAGAACACAGACAGCTTCACCGCAGTCACCAGCCATACACTTCCTTTGAACTTCCTTTTTAGTGCAGTTTGGGTGACACTGCTTTTGGCTGCACACAGACAGTTATACTGTGCAATACCTCATGGACATCTGCTGGAATCTGGTGATTTATCTGTCAAAGCCATCTTGATTCCCCCCATGGCTACTGCCCCCATCCACATGCTTATTGCTGGGCTATTTATCACTGCACATATCCTGTAGAATCAGTCCAACTGAAGCCGTCAACTCCATTCTGGAATCATTGCATATGAACTTGTGTCCTGTTATCACATCCCCATCTATTACACCTCCGTACAGTGACAGGTTTTTACCGTGTGTCATATTGCCCTATTACAGCGCATCCTTGACCCATGGTTTGATTGGTTGAATGACTGGGCACCCGGGTTGCTTTTAGGTTGTTTTCTGACAATGTTGTCACAAACATTTTAATGTGGTGTGGTTTTTGATCTGAAATTATTGTAATTTTTGTACTTATGTATCACTAAAATTATGATTATTATTACATGCTGTGGTGTGTTTCCCTTTTGGAGCCGTCTCCTGTTTTAACTTCAGTCCTCCTTACCGGATTCAGACAACCCTTCCTTTTTTTTTACACGTGCATTGTTTGGCTCCTGGAAACCCCATCCCTAGACTCTGGGGTGAGTCGGTAGTTTTCTATATAATACTATTGGGTGATAGCTCATTCCCTTTTTTATTTTTTACTTGCTTACCTCCCAACCCTTCTTTCTCATGCCTCTTCCTCTTGCTCCTATTTTTCCCAGTCCACTAGAGCCAGTATTCCACAGAGGACAACACAATACTTACATTAGGAGAGCTGCCACCACCCTTCCTGGGTCTGTAGCATCCCCAAGGGACAATTTTGTCGTCTGAAGCACAATTGCACTCCAGAGAGTAAATAAATCTCTCAAAGCACTTTATTAATACAAACATTTTAAGAAAAAGGTTACCCCGAACCATTGGTTGAAGAGGCCTACCATACTTTCCTTTCAGATCAGCCTCCCACGCATTCCAAAAATCAGAATCCATCAGTCAGCTAGGATTATTACCAGATTCAACAGCCAACACCACAAAATGGAATCTATTTTAACCACTTCAATACAGGGCACTTATACACCCTCCCTGCTCCTGACCAATTTTCAGCTTTCAGTGCTCTCACACTTTGAATGACAATTACTCAGTCATGCTACACTGTACCCAAACAACATTTTTATCTCTTGGTGGTATTTAATTACTGCTGGGTTTTCTATTAAAGAGCAAAAATTTAAAAAAACAAAACACTTTTTTTTAGTTTCTATTGTAAAATGTTGCAAATAAGTAATTTTTCTTAATAAATTTGGGCCAAAATGTATACTGTTACATATCTTTGGTAAAAAAATCACCCAAATTAGTGGATATTATTTAGTCTATGTGAAAGTTATAGAGTCTACAAGTTATGGTGCCAATCATTGAAAATTGATCACACCTGATGTACTGAAGGCCTATCTCGTTTCTTGAGACACTAAGCCAGGACAGTACAAATACCCCCCAAATGTCCCCTTTTTGCAAAATAGACAATCAAAGGTATTTTGTAAGAGGCATGGTGAGTTTTTTGAAGTTGTACTCTTTTCCCACAATTCTTGGGAAAATTAAGAAATGTATTTTTATTTTTTGCACAAAATTGTCATATTAACAAGTTATTTCTCTCACACAGCATATGCATACTTGCAATGACACCCCAAAATACATTATGTCTGAGGGACAAGTCGCGTCCCTGATCGCTATGCCCTGTGTGCCCCCAGGGGCGTGCACAAGTGGCATGCACACAGATCTCCATAGTGATAGGATGTGATTGGACACAGCCGGCCATGTGGTAAAGAGCCAATTTCATTGGCTCTTTACCCTGAACGGGGATGGGCAGTGTACCGAGGGACATGTCTGATCCCCAGTCGCCACACTGCGGAGAGGAGGGAGAGAGTGCTCCTGGTGGCATCATTTGACTATGGCCCGGTATGGAACTGGTTGAATAAACATTAAATAATTTTTTTCTCTTACTTTCGAAGATTTTTATTGTATATCAAAGATATCAGAAAATACATGCCGAAACAAATGATAACAGTGGTGTTACTGGAGTGGTGAACAGCATGTGGAATCATACAATAAGGATACATCAGCCTAAATATATCTTATTGGGGGACACAAATATCAAGGTCGAGATGGGAATGGAATGGGGGGGGGGAAGGGCTCAGCATCTCCCAGCACCCCTAACAGGGACATCCTGTGCCGGAAGGAGAATTCCTCTCCCACATCCCGTTCCCCCACCTCCCTGGCTGTAGGAGAGCTGCCCCATGAGGGGTGGGGCCTAAAAGAATAAACAAAAAAGTGGATGAGAAGAGGGGAGAGAAAATAAAATAAATAAATAAATGAATTATTGTTATTCTATCCTGCACGCGAGCAGCTTCCATCCCAGGAATCTTGTACGGTCAATAACGTACAGCCAATATCTACGGCTTAGGCGTAACTTCTCTCTAGATGGCCATTTTAAACAGGAGGCTTTTATCAATATTACAGTAGTTATTATTATTTTTCATTTATTTGTAATTATTGCCTTTATATATACTGAGTATTGTGATACTTGTATTGTCCCCTTAGAAGTCTATTATAGTTAAAACAATGCTTATTTATTCATTTTTATTATTTATTATTTAGTAGGGATGCACCAACACCGGTATCGGTGCAGATACTAGCATTTTCTCGAGTATTGGTACTCGCGAAAATGCTCCCGATAGCGGAAACCGATACCGGAAGTGACGTCGCTTGGAAGTGGCCCGCCTCTTCCTCCCCTCCAGTCAGTGCTTTATTTTGTCCGTGGGCGGCACTTTGCAGGGGGGCGGTGCTGCCCCCCTGTCTGATTGCACTTTTATCCAGCACAGCATAGCAGAGCACGGTGACAGGGTGCGGAATGGGCAGAAACTCTGGGCGTAACAATTTACCAGAGGAGGAAGGGGGGGCACGCATGTGAAGTACGGTGTGCAGGCAGCCCCCCAGGGCTAAAGTCTCCCAGCTGAAGATATGTGACACGGAGCTGCAGTGGGGTGCCAGGTGCGCTCATGTACCTGCACCAGTCTATGCTACTGTACATTCTTTGCATTCTATATCAGATCACTCCACCAGACAGGTGACTTCTAGTCTCGGCCTCTGAGGTGACGTCATTCAGATGGGGCAGGAAGGGAGAGTGGTGCTAGCGCCGATAAATTGAAGTAAGTAGTAAACTTTACAGCTTTCATGTATGGTGCGGTTAATGGAGAATGTGGGGCGGGAGGAGCCGCGTGTACTGGGGAGGGGTGAAAGGAGAGCTGTGTCCTGGGGTAAATCTCAAGCTATGTATACAAGAGGGCTAAGAGGTGGGTAAGTTCTGCTCTGGA
>BLSH010125226.1:280887-301901 GCA_018402905.1 Glandirana rugosa
ACGTGCTCACTTCGAGGCGAGGTAGGTCCGTGTTTTGGCGGCCGCGTATACTCTAACCCAGTGACTTTGACATGGGGTGGCTGTCGATTTGTGGATCTCGTGACTCTCCCTATCGGCTGTACCAGGATCCTAGGCGTTTTCCCTTCTATTTTAGCGCCTTGTAAGCCCTGCGAAATAGGGCAGTCCCTAGGTTCTACCGCGGCTGGGGATGGTGTGCCGGCTTGTGCGGCGCGAGTGTCTTCGTTCGAGGTCCGAGGAGAGTCGTAGATGGACCACTACTGTGTCTTAGCCGAAGACTGAGGCTGCGTCCATCATGCCCGTGACAATTTTTCTGACTGTACAAAAGGTCCAAACTCCGGTACGATGTCGGTGGGGTACAGTTTCAGTGACCCAATCTCATATGCGCCGGCGGTTTTGTGCCTGGATGGAGCGGAGCTTCACTCGTGCATTACCGCTCGGTGAGGCTTCGCGCATGCCGCAAGAATTTTAATGCAGAAGAGACATGCTTTGTCTCTGGCTGTCTCCTGTATCATGCAGTCTCTGGCTGTCTCTTGTACCATGCAGTCCCTGGCTGTCTCTTGTACCATGCAGTCTATGGATGTCTCCTGTATCATGTCTGCAGTCTCTGACGTTCTCCTGTGCCATGCCTGCAGTCTCTGATGGTCTCCTGTACCATGCCTGCTGTCACTTCTACCTGTTGCCTCCTCCTCCTTCCAGTGTCTCCCAATAACCCTTCTATCCCTATCTTCTTCCCCCCAGCAATCACAGCCTTTTCCATCCGAATGGGACCACCCCACAATCCCTATTTCACCCCACCCTCAACTACCTTGCCCTCACTTACCCTCTATTCCCACTCTGCCACTCTGCCATCTCCCAACTCTCTAACAACCACCCCCCGCCACCTGCCCCCCCACCTCCCATACCACCCATAATGTGCCTAATATTACCATTGCACCACGTGAGTGGATATTGTTTTGCTTTTATGTATAAATGAATTATGAGATACTTCATTTAGAGGCGCTTGTCCCCTTTTATTTTGTTTCCAGTTGCTAAGAGCTTCCTTCAACTCTTGGACTGGCAGCCCACATGGATTATCTCCCCTTCCTTCATGAACATTTAAAGAACTGTTAACATTGACTATTAGCCCCTATATTTTGCCCCACATCTGCTGGTATGAGGTTATAGGAGGTCATACAGTGGGAAATCGAATCTTACTGCATGCCACAACTAGAGCCTCATATAATCGTCTGAGATAACCATCAACCATTCAGTGTTGAGGATCTCCCCATTACTGCACATCCATTATTCATTGTGAAATATCTTGCTTTTTCTTTCTATGAGTACAGGGCTGGCTGATGCCATTCATACTCCATACACAAGGAGATTATAGCCCAATACGAGTCATGTCAGTGGTATTCTGTGCTCATCATGTGTATGGAGATATCACCGTCTCTACACATGGAGGACAATACTGGGGGGTCTACTCCATTATAACATTTTTCTTATAAAATTCAATTTCCTGGAGTTTTATAAAGTGATCTAATATAAATGATTCCAATAAAGAGAAATGAGTTCCATTCATGTAGAGAATAATTCCATTCATTCCTGGGGGAGAAATTCATTCTCTTCTGGTAACTTTCTTCTCTTCTTCTACAGAATGTGGGATAATCACCTGACAGACAGTTCCATCCCCCACCTGGCATCTGGAATAAGAAATAACCGGACACTGAGGATACTGAACCTATCTAAGAACAATCTGGGGGGTCCTCATTTCAGGGATCTGATGGAAGCTCTGACAACAAGCCGGATAGAGGAATTACAGTGAGTACAACAGGACTGACTGAGACAATAATATTCTGGGACAGTTTAACACACAGTTGTTTAAATCTTAGAGTCTTATCACACCCTGGTATCATCTATAAAATAGACTTTTCTAAAGCTCACTACACATGGTACAGTCTGATTGTGCGGTTGTTATATCTACTGTCAGCTATGTAGCGCTTAGGCCTACATGATTGAATACAAATTGACTGGATCATGTGGGTGGGTGTTGATCATACATAGGTTTGGTAAATTTAAAGTTATAAGAAGTAAACATTAAGGGGTTGATTTACTAAAGCTTTAAAGTGCAAAATTTGGTGCAGCCCCACACAGAAACCAATCAGCTTCAAGGTTTTATTGTCAAATCTTTATTGAACAAGCTGAGGTTAGAAGCTGATTGGCTAGCATGCACAGCTGCACCGGTTTTTGCACTCTCCAGCTTTAGTAAACCAACCCCTAAATGTCTGGTATAAATACAGTATATCAGATTATAGGAGACCATACATTTAGGAATCTAATCTTACTGCAATGAGCAACCAGAACCACATACAAATTTATTTCATCTGATATGACCATCCACTATTCAGTGCTGGAAGATCTCCCCATTACTGCACATCTGCTATTTAGTTTCAGATAGTTTCCCATTACTTCCTATATACAGGAAGCAGAGCCTCATACATATTTCTTTTATGCGACACACACATCCTCTATTCAGTGTCAGGGGATCTCCCCATTACTTCCTACGAGTACAGATCTCTTATCTGCAGAGATAAATAGAATATCTAATACAAATCATCACGTTCAATCACTAGCAATGCTGGTTCTAGCACAAAATGCTAGATTCTAGCCCAATACGAGTCATGTCAGTGGTATTCTGTGGTCATCCTGTGCATGGAGGTATCACCGTCTCTACACATGGATGACAATTCTTATAAAATTCTATTCACTGGAGTTATATAAAGTCAGCTAACATAAATGATCCCAATAAAGAGAAATGAGCTACATTCAGGTACAGAATAGTCAGGGCTGGTGCAAGGATTTTTTACACCCTAGGCAAAACCTCATTTTGATGCCCCCATTGGCTCCACCACTGACCCCACCCCTTTGCCTTGCCCATGTGACAGAAGGCAGCACTATACAAGAAGCATCTGCTTTGCTTCCTTCTGCGCTGGCCCCAGTGCTGCGCCTCTAATTACAATACCTGTCGGACGGAGCAGCTGCCTGAGACTGAGTTAGTTACATGCTGCAGCCTGCAGAGCATGCAGACATGGAGGGAAACCAGTGACTGGGTGCCCCTAGGCAGCAGTGCGCCCTAGGCGACTGCCTAGTTTGCCTAGTGGTAGCACCTGCCCTGAGAATAGTTACATTAATTCCTGGGGAAAATGTATTTTCTTTTGGTAACATTGTTGGCAGCTACTGTTAGCTTGTCTATCACTAGATGTCTCTGTTCCCAATATAGTATAGTGGAGGGAATTTTGTAATTGGGTGTTAAGTCTCTTTCTAGGAAAGTTCCTATTGAGTGATGTAATGAGTGGAGTCAGTGCCCATATTATATATGCCAGTATGGGAGGGGCTGAGTTGAGTTGGGACATGGGAGCCAAACACTCCAGAGCTATTCGGATGTTGTTGTCTACTGTCCTAGGGCCCCTAAAAAGCCTGAAACCTCAGAGGAAGGGGTACAAAACTCAGAAGGAACAACTGTAGTCACCCTGAGTCTTTTTATGTTTTTTGTGGGTTGTGAATGGGTTGCCTAAGGTCTTTAAGGCCAGGCCTAAGTTCTCTGATGTGATTACTAGTGACACCTGGGGATGAGTGTACCATCCTGGGATCGTGCACAGTTGGGCACAGCTATAGACATTGGGGGAGATTGCTATGCTAAAAAAATCACCTTGTCCTTACTCAGTGATGGACGCTGAATACTGTGGACTTCATATACAAGGGGAAGTGGTCCCAACTCTGTGGTGCTTCAAAGCAGAGGAGGTACAAAAGGAAAGATGGTTTACAAACTATGTGCTTGTGTTCTGTGCATAAATGACAGCTACAGGATGTCTACTCTTATGTGTGGTGTTCTACACCTAAGAATTCTGCTAGTGTCAAATGTGATGCCAGATCTCCCAAAATTCCTTGCAAAGACAAGGAATACTGTAAAGTTCTGGAAATGCATTTTATGTGTGAACATTCCTATATTTATACATTTATATTAAGGCCTTCTATTTTGAGAACAGGCCTATAACCAGGAATATGGCACAAGGCCATGGATGGTTCAATCAACAAAAAGTGGGTAGTTATCCTCTAACAACATTCTTCTCTTCTACAGTTTGTCTTATAATGACCTGACAGACAGTTCCTGCCCCCACCTGGCATCTGGAATAAGAAATAACCAGACATTGAGGATACTGGACCTGTCTGATAACAATCTGAAGGGTCCTCATTTCAATGATCTGATGGAAGCTCTGACAACAAGTCAGATAAAGGAATTACAGTGAGTATAACAGGACTGACTGAGAAAATAATATTCTGGGACAGTTAAACATTCAGTTGTTCAACTCTTAGAATCTTGCTAATTGATAATGTAAGCAAAATTGGTCTAATTTTTTTATTTTCATTCAATAATTTTTATTAGGATTTTAATAAGTAATACATCCATACAGTGTAGTCCTCCATAGGACACAGAGCATAAATGAGAAGGTAGAAAACAAAAAAGAAACATAGAGTAAACATAAAGTAAACATAAAATAGGCAGTCCGCAGTCAAATCAGAGGTCATTAATTCAGAAATCAGTTACTATTTTCTTTCAGAGCAATAATAATTTGTGTTGCACTGCGGCTAGCACCCGCCAAGCCCCACGGGCCAGCTCCCAGGTCCAGGCAACCCAAGTGGGTACAATACTGTGCCTCGAACCTAGGCGAAGGCCCCGGAGCTCGGACAGAGCCCACCAACCACAACTCAGATGTCATATCAAGTTTTGCTTGTGATACCATTCGAGCCAAGGCTTCCAGTTATTAAAACTAGTTTCGTAATTTCCAAGTGAAGAGGCGTGCATTATTTCATATGTTCCATTCATGTGTATTGTTTGAATGATTTCTAATACCCCTGGGTTTCTATCTTGCTTCCAATGTCTCAATATAACCAGCCTAGTAGCTAATAGGATGTGAGAGACCGTGTTTCTGAATGATGGGTTAAAGTCTGGTAAATCTAGGGATAAAATTGCCATAGCTGGTGTTAATGGTTTGTTAGTGCCCGTGACGTCCCTTATAAGTTTGTTTATACAGCTCCAGAGTGTGAGTAATTTCGGGCAGGACCAGATTATATGTATTAGTGTGCCTGACAATCCGCAGCCTCTCCAGCAGGATGCAGGTTGGGATGGAGAGAACTTTGCCAGTCTATGTGGGGTCAAGTACCAGCGTAGTAGAATCTTTTGATAGAGTTCCCATAAGTTAACGCATTTAGTAGATGCATAGACCATTTTAAAAGTGTTCTCCCAGTGTTCCAGGGTGAATACTTCCCCTATGTCACGTTCCCGCGCCAACATGTTAGCCGTTTTCTGACAGGTGTCTTTAGCTTGCTGAGATATGTATATACGTGATATTCCCCCTTTAATATGAGAGGGTTGTTGATAATAGGTAGCTAGTTTTTTGGGAAGGTGAGGTTGTAATTGGGTGTTTTTCCGAAGTAAGTGTGCTATTTGGTTGTATCTAAATCTTTCTGAGTCAGGGAGTTGGAATTCCTGTTTTAGGCTGGTGTATGGGTTAAGTGTGTTGTTCACTATAATGTCTTCAAGGTGGTAAATGCCCTGTCTCAACCAATATTTAAGGTCTAGGTTTGGTATTAAGTGAGAGAGGGCTGAGATGGGTAGTTGAAGCGGTGACCATTCGTCGCTCTGGCTTGGAGTTTTTTGGAGGTGTATCCACGCCCTAAGGGTTGCTAAGATTGTCGGGGATAAGTCAGTATCTAGGTCTCGGTTTGATGGTGAAGTGAGTAGGAGGCCTGATAGCAACCCACATGATAATTGAGATTGTTCTAGCTCCATCCATAGAGTGTATGTGTCTGATGATAACCATTGTTTTGCTTGCGCCAAGATTGATGCAAAGTAGTAGTCCTGTATGTGAACATGCCCCACCCCCCCTGCTAGTCTATGTTTAATAAGTTTATTAAAGGTGCAGCGGGCCCTTTTCCCTTTCCATAAAAATGTGTTGACTATTGTCTGGAGTTTATTAAAGTATTGGTTAGTAAGTGGAATAGGCAAGGTTCTAAACAAATAGAGTAATTGAGGGAGAACTTGCACTTTAAAGGCCACCAGGCGGCCTGACCAGGAGAGTTCTAGTTTCCCTATTGAGTCAAGTTTAGTCTTAAGAGAGGGCAAGATCGGGCTATAATTTGCCGTAACAAGGTTTCTTACGTTGGGCGTTAGAGTGATCCCTAAATATTTTATCCCCTCGTCATCCCACTTAAAAGGGTATCTGCTCGCTAGATCATGTCTAGTTTCGCCTGGCACTCCTAGACTCAGTATAAAAGACTTAGCTTTGTTCACTTTATAATAGGAGATATCATGAAATTCTTTTAGCAGCTCAGTCACCGAAGCCAGCGATGTCACCACCTTCGTAAGTATCAATAATAATGTCGTCAGCGAATAGGCTGACAATATGAGCCTTCCCATTTACAATCAGTCCTGATATTTTAGAGTGTGATCTAATGCAGGTGGCCAGGGGCTCCATCAAAAGGTTAAAGATTAAGGGGGATAACAGGCACCCCTGGCGCGTTCCATTAGAGATCTCGAAAGGGGTCGACAGAGTTCCAGCCACAAATACTTGGGCTGACTGCTTGGAGTATAGCGCCATTATTGCCGAGAAGATCGGACCCGTGAAGCCAAACTTACCCAGCACCTGGGCTAGGTATTCCCAGTGTATTCTGTCAAACGCCTTCTCTGCATCCAAAGTGAGGAGCAGAGAAGGCGTGTTTGTTTTGTTTGCCAGGTGAATGGCATTTATCAGGCGTCTCGTGGCATCGGCAGTCTGTCGACCCTTGGTAAAGCCTGATTGGTCCATATGGACTAGTGATGGGAGTATATTTAATAATCGTACAGCGAGTAATTTTGCATAGATCTTTAAATCAATGTTCAACAAAGAGATAGGTCTAAAATTTTGCGGTGTAACAGGATTTTTCCATGGCTTCGGGAGAGCGACTATCATTGCTTTCAACATTTCAGAGGGAAACAAAGTGGAGGCAACCACGGAGTTATACACGGCTGTCAAATGTGGTGTCAGGATATGGTGAAAAGCTTTATAGTAGTCTCCTGTGAATCCCTCAGGACCGGGGGCTTTGTTGTTTGGGAGGGTTTGGATGGTCCGAGATATCTCTTTGGCTGATATTGGGGCATTCAGAGTGGCTAGTTGGTCCATCGTCAGTTTGGGCATGTTAATCTTTTCTAAAAAAGCTGCGATAGAAGGTGTGTCTGGTTGAGGGGATGTGGGATCATTTTTAAGGTTGTACAAAGAACCATATTAACTAAATGCATCTGCAATAGTCTGTGGGTGGGAGAGTTTTACCTTTGTTGTTGGGTGTTCAAGGTAGGAAACGTTGGTTTTATTTCTATGCCCCTTAAGACGGTTTGCAAGTAATTTCCCTGCTCTATTGCCCTGAACGTAGTAGGTCATTTTAAGTCTTCTATGGGCCCTTTCAAAGTCATTCATTAGGAGTATTCTCAATGCATTTTGGGTAATTGCCAATTGGTCAGTCAGTTTAGGGCAGGGGGACTTCTTATTTTGTGTTTCTAAAATACCTATTTTGGCTGCCAGTGCCTCCATTTCCTGTTGCCTCCTCTTTTTGACCCTCGCTCCCTGTTGGATCAGAAGGCCTCTGATCACAGCCTTATGGGCCAACCATACTACGTGTGTGTCCAGTTCTGAGGTTTTGTTCTGCTCAAAATACTGCAGAATAGATTGCTCCAGTTTGGCTTTAAACTCACCATCCTGGAGCAATCTAGGGTTAGACCTCCATACAAATGCAGAAGTAGAATGTGACCGGTCATTTACAGTTAGTTGAACCGACACATGGTCGGACCAGGTTATATTGTTGATTTTGGAGGTTTTAGTTTCCAGGAGAAGCCATTTGTCCACCAAAAATAAATCTGTACGGCTATAGGATCTATGTGTGTTCGAGAAGGAGTAGTCTCTTTCGGAAGCATTACAACATCTCCAGGCGTCATATAGATTATAGGAGCTCATAAAACGGCCAAGTGATGGTGGAGTCCTTTTAGTTGTGGATGTGGAGTCAAGTGCTGGGTCAGGGGTCAGATTAAAGTCACCACATATGATAAGCGAACCTTTGCGCACTTTTCCTATTTTTTTCATTATTTTGTGGAGGAAGTCAATCTGATTATTGTTGGGGGCGTAGATATTAGCCAGTGTATACGTGGCCTTATTGATGTTGCAAATGATGATGAGATATCGGCCTTGTGGGTCTGCCACGGTCGAGATTAATTCAAAGTTTAAAGAGTCTCTTATTGCCTTCAGCACTCCTCTTTTTTTGTGTCAGCATTAGCTGTGAAAACAAATGGGAATTTGGGGTGGGTGCACTTAGGGGGTGCATGTTTAGTGAAGTGCGTGTCCTGGGCACAAATAATGTCAGAGTAGGTCAGTAGTGCTTCGAACCATAGTGACTTGCATTTAGCAGGGTGGTTGAGCCCTTTGGAATTAATAGTAAGGAAGTTTATAGGCATGTGTAAGGAGGATGGTCTTTATGCGAATGTAGGAAAGCTTTGTTACTTACGTTGACGAGTGGCTTGCAACAGTTGAAGCCTTGGTTCTGAGGGACCCATTGGACCAGATGATGGCCCATCGGGGCCAGATGCATTGTCTTTATGTTTAAGTAGAGTGTGACAATTTTGACTGCAAGTTGAAAAAAAAGTATTTAAACAAACATTTTAACAAGTGAACTGTGGCCTGTGGCCAAACGGAAAAGAAAAATGAATGGGTTTGACCCATGGTCACTCAGTTGGTAAGAGGGGAAGTGTTAAACTTTAAGAAGGGAAGTTTACTCAAACAAGCCCTTCAACAGCGGATATAGGTTGAAGATTGGTAAGTACAGTCTTTAGCTGGTTTCAGGTATGGGTACGTGCATTTTTAGATGTCATCGTACGCCAGGCTGGTTCCACCCTATAGGGGTTGTTGTCTTTTGCCGTGCGTGAATGCTGGTCCGGGACTATATCCCAAGATTCCAGGGGTGAGATTCCCTTTTCCAGGGAATTTACCACATACTCTTTCCCTTCTTTAGTGATTACCAATTTTGTCGGGAACCCCCATTTATACTGAAGATTGTGGTTCCGAAGTGCTTTTGTGATAGTGGAAAGGTTCCGTCTTTTTAGTAATGTGTATTGGGATAGGTCGGCAAAGAATTTAAGGTTGGAGTAAGGGTCAGGTAGATAGTCTTACTTCCTGGAAATGGACATCAATTTCTCTTTAGCGTGGTAAAAATGTAGCCGTAATATAACATCTCTGGGTATATTGTCAGGTAGGAAGGCAGGTTTCGGTAAGCGGTGAATTCTGTCCAGTGTCAGCTCAAGTGGTGTGAGTTCTGGCACGACCGCGCTGAATAGCTTGGTGACATATTCGGACAGGCCCTGTTGCTGGATAGATTCGGCGATCCCCCTGATCTTAATGTTGTTCCTTCTGGACCTGTCCTCTATGTCGGCCATCTTGCTTTTAATGGCATCTAATTCGTCATCCCGGTTTTCATTAGCGTCTATTAAGTCATTTATTGTGGTGGCATATTCCCCCATCTTGTGCTCAATATGATTTACTCTTGATGTTACTTCTTGTAATTCAGAGCTAAATTTGTGTATACATGACATCAGGTCTGATTGCAATGAGCTCCTAAGAGAGACTAGCATCTCTTTCAGCACCATGTCTAAGACGGGCTTGTCTGCCATGGGGAACTTATCTATGGAGTCAGGGAGCTCTCTAGTATCATCCCCTGAATCAAGGAGGCCGCTTACCTCATGGCCTGTGTCCAGACGGAATCTGGACTTTTCTGGGTTCACTGATGATGGTGTGGTCGGCGAGAAGCCCTGGCTCTTTGGCGGGCTGCTTCTCTTCTGCGAGGCTCCCTTCCTGCTGTGCTGATGGTCCGAGCGTTGGTCCGGCGTGGAGGCCGCAGCCGCGCCGGTGCCATCTTGCCTCGGGCCTGCACAGAAGAAGGCCATCAGCTTTTTCGGGCGCCCTCCTCTGTTTTTTTTGCCCGGCATGCTGCTCCTTGGTTGCCCGAGTGTCTGTAGGGTGGAATCAGGTTCGGGTGGTTGCTCGTTCGGGTCACTAAAGGCCGCTTTGTTCCCGCTGTCTCCGGAGCTTCTACGCATTCATCTCCTTCTCTGGCTGGCTCCGCCCCTGAAATTGGTCTAATTTTTTTTGACTCCCCAAGTAGACAATCCAACTGTTGTCTAAATCTGGTAATAGATAGATTAAAAATTGGCCAGTTTAGCAGGGACCAGCCAAATTTTGATCAGTGTGTGGGTGTCTTTGTTTTACAGAAGTTGGTCCAAATTTTCTTTTTAACTGACGTGGGCCCCCAAAAAAAATATCCATGCCAGACCCTTATCTGAACATGCAGCCTGGCAGGCTAGGAAAGGGAAGGGATGAGCACCCTACCTTCCTGGACACATGTCCTCAACATGGAGGTGCTTTGGGGTGGGTGGGGCAGGTGGCGGTTAGCCTCTGTGACGGGCAGAGCTGTTTTTCCTCTTTTGGGGTCCAGCTGTGGCAGCGTGCGTAGTGATTGATGATGGATCTATATCGGGGACATTGCTCTTTTATTTTTAATAAAGGAATTGTCAAAAACTGTGTGTGCTTTTTTTTCTTTTTGACAATTTTTTGGTGAATGAGTATGGGTACTATGTACCCCATACTCATTCACTTAGGGGGGACCGGGATCTGGAGGCCCCCTTGTTAAAGGGGGTTTCAAGATGCCAATAAACTCTTTGCCTGCAGACCCCCACAACCACCGCCCAGGGGTTAAGGTGCCAATAGGCCCTCCCTGCCCCAAAGCACCCCCCATGTTGAGGGCATGTGGCCTGGTGTGATTCAGCTGGGGGTGGGTGCTTGCTCATCTCTCTTCTTGTGGGAAGATCAATTTAAATGTAATTTTTTTTCTTTACATATGTCAGTTTTGCTGCAGCGGATTCTATTTACAGGGTGGGCCATTTATATGGATACAGCTTAATAAAATGGGAATGCTTGGTGATATTAACTTCCTGTTTGTGGCACATTAGTATATGTGAGGGGGGAAACTTTTCAAGATGGGTGGTGACCATGGCGGCCATTTTGAAGTTGGCCATTTTGAATACAACTTTTGTTTTTTCAATAGGAAGAGGGTCATGTGACACATCAAACTTATTGGGAATTTCACAAGTGCTTGGTTTTAACGTAACTTCCATCTTTCATGCGTTATTTACAAGTTTCTGACCACTTATAAAATGTGTTCAATGTGCTGCCCATTGTGTTGGATTGTCAATAAAACCCTCTTCTCCCACTCTTCACACACTGATAGCAACATCACAGGAGAAATGCTAGCACAGGCTTCCAGTATCCATAGTTTCAGGTGCTGCACATCTCGTATCTTCACAGCATAGACAATTGCCTTCAGATGACCCCAAAGATAAAAGTCTAAGGGGGTCAGATCGGGAGACCTTGGGGGCCGTTCAACTTGCCCAGGACGACCAATCCACTTTCCAGGAGACTGTTCATCTAGGAATGCTCGGACCTGACACCAATAAGGTGGTGGTGCAACATCTTGCTGGAACTATGATGTCGGTGATAGGGATTTGCTGGCCATCAAGTCAGCTTTGGAGGAATGGCGGTACCTCCTGGAAGGAGCAGCTCACCCAGTATTGGTTTTTACTGACTATAAAAACCATAAAAAAAAACATAAGCATGAGGCATTGTTTACTCTCATTGACACTAGCGCATTTTCTACCACCACTGGCCACAATCTGGCCTCCCTAAAGTCTAAAGGGCAGTAAACTTTCCCTTTGTTAAGAAGGTTTTGAGATCCCTGGTCTAGAAGGTTGGTGTTTCCCTGTTTCAGTTTTGTAGAGTAATAGAGGCCAGATTTCATACACTTCATATCCTCTAGGCCAAATCTCAGTTAATCTTAATTGATTTAAAGCACATCTAAACCTCCCTAAAAAATAAATTATAACTTACCAATCCGTGGATGTATCTGATGCATTGATTTCCTTACACTGGCTTTTTTTCCCTTTATTTTGCCTGGTGAAGCTGCCGGTAACATACTTCCTGCCCTAGGGTGACAACACTCACTGACTGCACTATGAGTATGGAGGAGCAGTATTGTCACGATAGGCTTCACCACTGATTTGGTGTAGAAACACATCTTTTGTTTGCATCTCCATTATATGAGGTGTGGAGGATATTAGTAATTTACAGACGAAAAATTATGTTTGTTCTGTCATAAGAAGAGCTAAGAACATGGCATCTCTGGCAAGATCAACAGGTATTCTCTATAATTGTTGAGAATGAAAAATCTAGGGACTGATAAGTTGCAATATGTACATTTTTTTTCTTGAGTTTATCTACGATACCCCAAAATTTCCATAGGAGACCCTTTAAAAAAATCTTGACAGCTCAAGTTGACAGTTACTGTTGGGGCTCAAATTATTCCTCTTACTGTGGGTGTGCATACATGCCTAATATGTGTCCTACTTATGTTGGTTTATCTGCTCAGTGTGCACTCTACATGTGTATTTGTGTTTGTATTTTGGAGGATTTAGCTTTTTGCATTTTTATATACTTTACATTTTATTTTTCCTTTTTAAAATTGAACTTTATTGCTATTGCGGGCAGCTGGCAAGCCCTTTATGTAAGAGTACGTGTGGAGTGACAGGTACTCATTATAGAAGAATCTGGGGTCACTTAAACATATGATTCCTCTGTACTACCCCACCTAGCTTGGGTAAAGACTTTACATGATCAGCCCTTTTTCTGGCCACAATCTGACAGCTCTGAACCTGGAAGTGCTCACAGATTCCAGGTTTGTTCCTCCTATGGAAGATCAAGAAACAAATGTTTTTGTCTTCCCTCCACTCACCATCCTGACAGCACCCATAAATGTCCTGGGCTTCCAGAGGGCACAAATAATCCTATATGGGGGATTGGACAGACGGAGCTCCAACTGTAACATAAAGAAGATCCGGCGGCTTTAAAATAACTTCTATTTGAGAGCCCAAAACTGACTGCCCTGGTCTGTTCACATGCTGCTGTGCCATAATAAGCATGCTTGCAACATTAAAAGTACTAAAGGATTACAGTACTTTTAGTTTAATGTGTTCATTCCCCCACCCTCCATACTGCCTGATAAAATATTTATCCTTTCTCCTCTCCTGTGATCTTCACTGTGTCATCCCATCAAGCACTGCACAGCCTCTGCAAGGAAAACATCCTGGTCTCCTTCTTACTGTAAACGTGACCCCATTCATTCACATGGATGAGCCATACTCATGGCAGCCTCCAGTCATCCAGATGAGTACTGCCCACCCATAGGAATAAATAAAGCCATGGCATGCATGCACAGTAAGAGAAGGACCCATCCTTTACCTCCATTTTTCCTAAAGAAGTACAGCCAAATCTCATTTGGCTGTACTTCTCCCGTGGATCACAGGAATGTAGTTTGTTCTGCACTCCTGTGACCCATTTTCAGCTGACATCTGTTGGCTGACATCACAGAGTTGTTCCAGGCTGGAGAAAGATCAGAAACCATA
This sequence comes from Glandirana rugosa, assembly GCA_018402905.1. Classification (NCBI taxonomy): domain Eukaryota; kingdom Metazoa; phylum Chordata; class Amphibia; order Anura; family Ranidae; genus Glandirana; species Glandirana rugosa. The sequence continues at coordinate 294,476 of BLSH010125226.1, forward strand.
TGGTTGGGATCCACCCAGATGCCTGGGCCTACATCCGGCTCAGTCTCTCAGCTCTCCCTCCACAGCCCAGCACTGGGGAAATTGGGGGGCAGAGCAGAGAGCAGCTGATTGACAGTCACCAGCTCACTCCTCACGGAGCACTGAAAACCAAGTGATCAGTGGTGTTTGATCGCTCAGTTCTCAGTTTTAGAAGCCACGGGGGGACAGATGCAGCCTTGCTTGATTTCTAAATAAAGTGTCTTTTACAGGCACATGAGCTTTTATTTGTCTACCTATAAGCTTGAAGAAGCTTGTTCTTTTTTGTGCTCTTTTGTGGTTTTTATTTAGCTTTTTCAAGCTTTTGTAAGCATAAGCATTTTTTTTCCCAAACCCTCCCCTCAGCTCATTTTTCTTTTTTTTGTCCTTTTTCACGCATTTTTTGGGTGCTTAGGTATCTTTTCTGCTTGAAAGCTCCTCTCAAAAACATACATTTGGTAGTTTTTTTTTCTGATGTAAGCTCATATGCCTGTAATTCCTGAAAAAGCCATAGTGTACATGGACACATTGGCTAACATGGAGCGGAGTTTCCAAGCAGAAAAAAATTAGATCTCAAAAAAGCTCAAAGTCAAGCTCAGCTGTAGGAGCCACTTCTTTGAGTCCTTAATGACCCTCTTCTCTTCCACATCCTATTCTGTCATTTTATTGTCCAGTGCTGCCTTTCTTCATATTGTATCCTGATTCCTGTGTAGTTTCATCATCTGCCTCTTGCCAATCATTTGGCTATTCACTGTCTACACTTGTAGCCCTGTTATGGGGGGGGGTTCATATGAAGTTGCCCTCTCCACGCTGGCTATGGCGCTATCCTGCAGGTAACCAAATGAGCCAGAGCCTCCGCTAAAGGAAGAGTGGACTATGAATATATAATTGGCAGTGCCTCCACCTAGAACAGGATTCCAGCGTATGTAGAGATGATCCCTTTCTAAGACAATAACTAGTAACTCACCCAAAATAATTGGCAGCAGTAGTGCTAATACACACAGCATAGATTTCTAAAAGTAAAGAAATGCAGACATACCAGCAGGTGATTAGTGTAACTTTATATATGATAAAGTGATGGCATTACATACAACCAACACAATAACAAGAAGAATGTACATATGTCTTAGAAGAACAGTGTATATATATATATATATATATATATATATATATATATATATATATACACCTAAAGGCCTTTAACACCAATACCTCCAATTAGGCACTGTGGCACAGTTCAGTCGGAGGGGCCCCTGATGAGGACGAACGCTGACACATCTGTGGAGTGGTGGCTCCCTGGGGATGCTTGTATAGATGAACGATGGCGAAGAAGTCTGGAACACGCCACCTGCAAGGCAAATCAAGCCTATCTAGCTTATCTCTTGGTCCCTAACCTGACCATAGGCTATCAATGCTACCGCTAACTATCTAAGTGGCTGTCAGAAGCCTAACCTGTCGCTACCCTGAGCTGTTTAACCGTTCCCTAGGCTAATACTAGCTAGGAACCCCCAGACCAAAAAGGGACACTGTTGCTTTAAATAATGAAGTGGCAGATATACACTTCAACACAAACTAGTCAAATGAGCTTTGCTCTCACACACTTGAGAATAGCCCAAGTATATTGCAGTATGCAAATAGAAAGTAAATCAGAGCAGCCTCTAACACAGGGATATGCAGATACAGTATCTCTGATTTCCACACAGGAGTGCTCACACAGGAGCAACAGAAATATAACAGTGAGCTAAACAAGGCAGTAACACTTGCCTATATTGTATTGTCCCTTTTTAGCCTGAAAGGAGATATCACAAACTCAGTCTGCAGCACCTCTTGCTGGCATAGCATGTGTCTTGTCTCTCTCTCTCCTTACTTCCTTTAAGACATCCACATATATAGCCTTGGGGGGTTTCTTGACCTTTTAGCAGGGGCAGGAAACAACCTCTTAACAGGAGGAATCTGTTTGTAACAAGAATTCTATGGTAGGCATCAGGCATTAATGTAAACAAACTCACAGACAGTGTACAAAAGAACACTTCCCTACACACTCCGTTTAGTAAGATATGATTTATGTAGTTGGAGTGGTGCTGATTATTAAATTTAAAAAATCTTAATAAGGTTTTCTAATAATAAAATGAAAAAGTGCTAAATTGTAAACGTGCTAACGGATGTATATAAAACAATTTGCTGTTAAATATATACAATATAAAAAATTCATACACAGTGCTAAAATCATAAATCAATTAAAATACATAATAAAAGTATCAAAGTGACGTGTTGTATCCAATATTGTGCAAATTCATACATGTGAAAAATTAAATTAAATTACTCAAAATCTTCAGTGCAAAAGATCACATATGCTGTGCAATCACTCAACAGATGGGATTAAATTCAGCACGATGTTAAAAATTACAATAATGTGGTATCTTCCCTTAGGAGAAAATAAAGTGACAAGTGCTGAAATTTTAAAAGTTCATGAGTGGAGCTGGAATTTTAAAAGTTCATAAATGGTGCTATATAGGGTTAAAATTTGCGTGACATGCCAGTGTCTCCACTCGTGCTCCCCTAGTCAACCTCACTCACCAGAAAGCTCTCCCCTAGATTTGGGTCACCAGCATTCACAGCACTCTTGGGCTGTATAAACAGTGCAAATCCAGCTAATGACTTTCCATCCTCCTCAGCACCTCTGCTCCTCAGCCTCACTCACATGCAGGAATAATAGGGAACGAGCCCCATAGTGTGAATCCGCTTATTGCATTTATTATTAATATACATATATAGAATGTTAAATCACAGTGGTAATCAAAACAGCTCAGGAAATCCAGGACACAATGCATTCCATGGGCTAAAACCGGAAGTGACCTGGTGATGCTAGATGCTCCTCCCTACGCATTTCGTCATACTGATGTCATTGGCAGTAGCCATTAACTGCTTGACCCCCAGGCTGACTTACATAAGTGTTAAAATCTGCTTTTTTTGCTAGAAAATTACTTAGAATCCCCAAACATTATATATTTTTTAAGCAGAGGGCCAGGGAAATAAAATAATGGATGTTGCAATTTTTTTATGTCACACATTATTTGCGCAGTGGTTTTTCAAACGCAATCATATTTTGGAAAAAATACACTTTAGTGAAAGGTTCATGTACAAAAACACAATACAGTATAATACCCAGTTGTTTGGTAAAATATAAAAGATGATGTTATGCCGAATACATAGATACCAAACATGTCATGCTTTAAAATTGCATTTGCCCATGGAACAGCGCCAAACTATGCCACATAATAATCTACATAGGTGACACTTCATAAGCCTTTACTGGTTACCAGTTTAGAGTTACACATGGGGTCTGGTGTTAGAATTATCCCTATAATGTTTGCGGCCATACCTGAGATATCATTCTTCCAATCCAGCGACATATGGATACATTGCTGGTCAGCAAGTAGTTAAAATAGAGATCTGTGTTTTGACTATGTAGTTTTATTTTACCCAGAATTCCTCCAAAGTGTGTCTGTCCATGTACTCATATGTGTATTTATCCTCCCAGTCTACATCCATCAGTCAGTGTCCATCCATCATCAATGCCATTCTTTTTCTTTTCATCAATATATGCAGTCTTTGAAGCATTGCAAAGCATAACATACATCCTGATATAAATGATTGTGGAATATAGCTGGCGTCCTATCGACTAATATACTCCTGTGTCATTTTGTCTGACCAACTATAGCAACAGGAAAGATAAAGCCTGATTGACTGCTGGAGGGCATACATAAAGTTCTACAATCAGACATTTGGGAGAGGGTCCTTTTTCGCCTATTTCTCTGGGGCACAGTAATTAGGACTGTGAACAATATTAATAATAATAGTGATAATATAAATAACCACAACAATAATCATGCATATCCTTCATTATTACGCCCAGAGAGTAAACTATATAGTGTGATAGCATTCTTCTGAGATCTGATGACCATTTATATCCTCTATTCTAGGATCGAAGACAATATCTTGTCAAATGAAGCTAAAAGAGAATTCAAAAAGTTGGAATCCCACCGGCCAGGACTGAAGGTTATTAAATAGTGACCTCAGAGGAAGAAGCTTTGCTACAGCTGTGAATGGAGCCAGAACTTTGCTCTGGATGATGAGGAGAATGAGATTCACGGATGGCCCAAGAGGAGAATGAATCATCATAGATTAGCTAATACATATAAGATATGATGCAGAGAATGTTCAATATTTTTTAGTCTTCAATACTTCAGAGCATGAACGGGTTAATGGCACATGCCAGTCAAACATGGTACCAGTGGATTGGTGAAAAACAAATGTGGTACCACTATGTGAAAAGGGGCTGAGATATATACCTGGGAACTATAGCCCTTAAGATTAGACATATCAGTCTGGCTATAACATTGCTAAGTTCTTTGAGAACTCTGGGGTGTAAGCCATCTGGTCCTGGTGATTTATTCTAATTTATTTTTTCAAGTTTTTTTTTGGGACTCTGGTTTCTCTAAGCCACAAGGGTATATTCCATGTCATGTTACTAATAATACATATTAATACAGTCTTATGTATCCTTTTCCTTTGTAAAACAGGAGAATATATTTAATGCAGCTCCCTTTTCCTTGTCATTTGTAAACAACTTCCCTGATTATTCTTTATGAGGCGAAAATGCTCTAACCTCACTTTTTTACTATTTATTTATTTTATACTATTTACTGCATATACATTTTTAACATTTTGAGGGATTTTTTACTCTCCTTTACTGTGTGTCTCGTGGTCTATTTTAGCAGTGCTGATCACACTTTTACATTTCCAATTGTGATCTTTGTAGTACTGGAATGCTGACAGAGTCCCCTTGGCCTTACATTTTTAAAGGACATTTTTTTCTAATCTATATGCCTTTTTACACTAGAATTTAGCCATCCAGGTTTAGCTTTAGTTCTTTTATATTTGTTGCCCATTGGAATGCACTTGCTAATGCTATCATTTAAAACGGCAAGAAACCCAAAACCAAAAATGGGATATATTGCACCTTACCAATCATTAGATGTGGTGGCTGTATTAGTTTTCTTTTTTCAGTGTTTTTCTCCTCTGTTTTTACCTGGTGATCTGGCCAGTAACACACCTCTTGTATTAGAGTGTTCCCATTCTGGATGACGGTGCACAGGAGGCACCTTGGGACAGCAACATTGTCAGTCTGGGGTGAGAGAAGTGTTGGATGTACTAGCAGATTTAGATATACTAATAAACTGAAACCAAACTTCAGCTAACACTGCAGTTACACGAGCAGTTATAACAACGGTTTATTTTCTTTTTGGATAAAGGTTTTACAAGAACAAATGTCAGTGGTAAATGGTTTGCCTCACCATTAACTGCTACATTTGCAAGAAAGCTTGTTCTGTTGCAAAACAACAGACTTCCTGGCTAGATCATCATAAAGGAAAGAAAACCTGAAAAAGCCTAACTAATGCAGCCACTACATTTAAGAATTGGTAAGCTGCAAATTAAAGCAGAGTTCCACCCAAAAGTGGAACTTACGCTTTAAGGGAAGGTGACCCCCTGACATGCCACAATTGGCAGGGTCCCAGCTGCACTTCCTCTCCTGGTGCAGCGGAGTCAGAAGGAAGTTCACCTTCCTCCCCTTCCACTTGGAGATCTTCTGGGACACGTCACAGGTCTCAGAAGATACACCGGCCATTCACAATGCAGCAATGCGGTTCGCACATGCGCAGTGGGCACCCGGCTTTAAAGCCAAAGCCCGTCGCCCACACTTGTGATGCCGGCGCCACGGAGGGGAGAGGGAGAAGAGCGAGCCTTCGGGCGGCCGCATTGCTGGAGACTGGGACAGGTGAGTGTCCAATTATTAAAAGCCAGCAGCTACACTTTTTGTAGCTGCTGACTTTTAAAAGGGTGGAACTCCGCTTTAATAAGTTTGCTTTTGGGTTTAATACTTTTTAAATATGTTCTTAGAGCATTCTCAATGTCCTCTGTGTTCTTTTTTTCTAGAATTTGATCCATTTTAATATTGTGTAGTATAAAATGCAGTTTAGTAAATGTGGCTCTTTTGAAATGTACTGTTCTTGTTCTTTTTTTCCTATGATTTATGGTAAAAGTAATTACTCTGTAATCACGGTTTCCTAAGTTATCCTTTAGTTCCACAACTGCAAATCACAGCTGTGTTGTTTGTCATTAGTAGGTCCAGCAGAGCATTAATTCTGATAGGGGCATGCACTAACGCATGAAATTGTCCTGCAAGACATTCAAAAACTCATAAGCCTTAAATGAGTGAGTAGTTCAGTCTACCCAGTCAATATCCAGATAATGAATGTCCCCCATGATCATAACATTACCGTGCCTCACCGCCATTTCTAACTGTGAGTGAAAATCAGTCTCTTCTTCATCCTTCAGATTAGGGGGCCTGTAGCATACACCCATAATTCATTTCTTGTTTATTTCTTCCCTTTGAAGTTCCAGCCACGAGGATTCCACATCCATCCTTACCCCATTAGCAATGTCATCCATTATACCAGTGTTTCTCAACTGGGGTTCCGCAAGAGGTCCTCAGGGGTTCCGCCACAATCTGCCATTCATAACAAGCAGATGAACGGTGGATTGCATCCCTGCATAGCTGACAAGATGCAGTGCACAGGGAACTGACATCACTGTCCCGCGCTGATCACAGCCGCCCCTCCCCTCCATCCCAGGTGCCTGCATGTGAATGTGTGACATCACTCATCCGGGCATTCCATCAGCTTCTTTGAGCTGCTCTGCATTAGGGAAATGACTAAAGATGCCAGTATTGTGCCCATCAGTTCCCTCCTGGCCCCCCTATGCTGATTCCTCTTGGCCCCCCTATACTGTTTCCTCCTGGCCCCCCTGAACCGTTACCTCCTGGCTCCCCATACTTTTCCCTCCTGCCTCCCTACACTTTTCCCTCCTCACTCCCCTGAACTATACTTTTCCCTTCTGGCCCCGTATACTGTTCCCTGTTGGCTCCCCTGAACTATACTGTTCCCTCCTGGCCCCCCTGAACCCTACTGTTTCCTCTCGGCCCCCCTATACCGTTCCCTCCTGGACCCCCTATACTGTTCCCTCCTGGCTCCCCTGTACTTTTCAATGCTGCCCCCCTATACTGTTCCCATCTGGCACCCCAGAAATATACTGTGACCTCCTGGCCCCCTATACTGTTCCCTCTTGGCCTCCCTATACTGTTTCTCTCCAGACCCCTGTAGTATGCTGTTTTCTCCTGGCCCCTGTACTCTGTTGTTCTCTCCTGGCCCCTGTACTGTATTGTCCTCTCCTGGCCCCCCTGTAGGATCCTATTCTTCCCCCTGTATTGTGCTTCTCTCTCCTGGGTCCCTGTACTGTTCTGTTCCCTCTTGTCCCCCATGTACTGTACTGTTCTGTACTGCCCCCCCCC
>BLSH010125226.1:302183-314052 GCA_018402905.1 Glandirana rugosa
TGGCCCCCTACACTGTTCCCTGCTGCCCCCCTGAACTATGCTCTCCTGGCCCCCCTATACTGTGCTGTACTCTCAGGGTCCCCCATACTGTGTTGTTACCTCCTGGCCCCCCTGTACTGTGTTATGCTCTCTTGTCCCCCATTCTGTTCTTTCCTGGATCCCCTGCTCTCTGCCCTGCTGACCCCCTGTACACAGCTTATCTCAAGTTTGACCCAGAATTGAGCATCTGTGCAAAAGAGCAAGCACAATTTCACATTAAGGAGGTAAGTTTTGATATTTATTCTATTGTTTAATGCTATTTCTAAGGATAATTGTTATATCTACAGCTCCTGTGAGTTGTAGATATGAAAAGTATTTCAGGGGTTGTCTGTCCCGTCTCTCCAAAAGTACCTCTGGACAGTTGCAAGCAGTCATGTGAGCTGTCAAACCCAGGTTTCTGATATAACCACAAAGTCAAAATCCTCCTCGTGTCCCAGCAGTTCCAGTTCTTCATTTTTATTAATCAAACTCTTAGCATTTGTGAACATGCTTTTTAATTTTGTTCAGGTGCATATTATTTTCTCCTCCTTCATTCAGGGAATGCAATAGGATTCTGCCAGCCCAGAATCTTGTATTTGAATATCATTTTTTCTTATTTAAAGCATCCAAAGTAAAGAAATTTGATTTAAGTTGATGAAATAAAACCAATGCACAAACATACCTTGTGAACCTTTGCCATTATGAAGGGTTAAATTGTCCCCTTCATCAGAGCCACAGTCTGCTGCTGATGAGCTTTTTCCACTTCAACAAATTACAAAAGTTTTTCTGATAGTCCATATTCAGTATTTTCTGTCCCCCAAGCAGTGTTGCCAACTGCCAGTAAATTTACTGACAGTTTGTAAAAATCAGTGATTTTTACAACTGTCTATAAATATCAGGGTCTGATAAAAAGTCAGCACAGCATGACAAATTAAGTGTAAACCGGGCAAACTACTTGATATGGGTATTGTCAGTGTTTCCATGTTGTGTTTAAATATCAATTGTCTTAGTTTTTAATAGGAGTTCAGTTATTTTCAGGTTGCCAGTAAAAAATGTGCTCTGCCAGTAAATTTTCCATGTTTTGCCAGTAAAAAATGCTGCGGGAGGTTGGCAACACTGCCCCCAAGTCCTAATGATGAGGGCAAGGCTTAGCTAAACAAGTTGATCTTTTATACAGTTTCCAGCTGACTTTTTATTGGAATAAATGATGGCGTAGCACTCCATTCTTAGCTTGGAAAGCACTTTGGTTTGTATCAGCTGCCAACCTAGTGCACGGTGTAGGACCATTATCTCACACTGCTTTGTAAGTTCAAGAAAAAAAACTTTGGAGTTCTAATGCCACCGACCTACTCCTTCTTGTGATAGAAAGAGCCACAAAAGACAAAATAGACACCTGGTTTTGCATGAAAATGGCTTATGTGTATGCAAAGTCTACAGGACTGTATAATATATAGACTGATCACGCAAGTCTCTGCAAGAGTTTAAAAGGCCACATGCCTTCTAATAATACAGACGGTCCCCTAGTTACAAACATCCGACTTACAAACGACTCCAACTTACAAACGGAGGGAGACAACAGGAAGTGAGAGGAAATCTCCCCCTAGGAAGGGAAAGTCACTCCTGTAAGAGTTATTATGGGAAAAAGGGGTCTCCACTGATGCTTTATCACCAATCCTTGTTTCCCCAACAACCCAAAATGTTCAAAATCCAAGGAAAGGAAGTGAGGTGAAATCTTTTGAACAGAAACACAAACATTACAGGGGTGTTACCCCTTCCCTATGCTATCCAAAAAGCTTAAAAATATATATTTTTTTGGTTGAAGATACACCTAACCACTTCAGCCCTGGAAGGATTTCCCAGGCTAGGACCAGATCACTTTTTGCGATTCGGCACTGCGCCGCTTTAACTGACAATTGCGCGGTCATGCGACGTTGTACCCCAAACTAAATTTGTGTCCTTTTTTTTCCCCACAAATAGAACTTTCTTTTGGTGGTATTTGATCATCTCTGTGTCATTTCTGATCGCACCAACGAAAGAGCGACAATTTTGCAAAAAAAAACAATATTTCTTACTTTTTGCTAAAATTCAAATCCAAAAAAAACTATTTTTTTCATCGGTTTTGGCCGATTTTATATTCTTCCTCATATTTTTGGTAAACAAAATTGCAATGGGCATTTATTGTTTGGTTTGCGCAAAAGTTGATGCATTTACGGATGATGGGAATTCATTTCTGGGGTTTTTATTTTTTTTTATTTTTTACTAGTAATGGCGGCAATTTTTAGCGGTACTGCAATATTGCGGCGGACATGTCTGACCATTTTGACACTTTTTTGGGACCATTGGCATTTATACAGCAATCAGTGCTATGAAAATGAACTGATTACTGTATAAATGTCATTGGCAGTGAAGGGGTTGACCTGCAGGGGGAGATCTAGGGGTTAACTGTGTTCCCTAGGCGTGTTCTAACTGTGAGGGGGCTGGGCTACCATGGGCATAAGAGATCTAACTGATCCCAGTGACAGAAATCAGTAGATCTCTTATGTCCCCATTGACAGAGCGGGGGAACCACCGTGTTTACATCGGCAGTTCCTCGTTCTTTCACTCTGGCAGCTCATCGCGGCTCACCGGCGGACATCGGGTCCGCCTGAGCCGCGGGCACACTCCTCCGGAGTGTGTCGGGCATGAGAGCGCGCCGGCGGCGGCATGCGCTTGCCCCCTAGCTGCGCCTACGGCGATTCGCTGGACGCATCCACACCGCCACAGTAAATATACTGCACGCGGTGTGGAATTGGTTAAAAAAAATCCCTGTTCCGACTTACAAACAAACTCAACTTAAGAACAAGCCTACAGACTAGGGTTGCCACATCATCCCTTTAATCCAGGACACATATTAATTACACAGGTTGTTCTGTGGCTGATTAAGGTGGTAATTAAACCCACTTGGTGCCTCATCTGCATTTAATTAGCCTCAGAACAACCTGTGTAATTCATGTGTGTCCTGGATTAAAGGGGTGACGTGGCAACCCTACTACAGACCCTATCTTGTTTGTAACCCGGGGACCCCCTGTATATGTTATTTGGGCCACGGTCCAGAGAGTAATTTGGATCAAGAAGGTCTGAGTGACATCGAAACTCAAAGCAGGGATTAACAAGAACAAAACAGAGGAATCCCAGCTGCTTTTTGTTAATGAGGAAGATGAACAGGCCTGTTTACCAAGAAAAACCAACACATGGATCCAAATCACAAGCACTCAAAAAAGAGATCTTCACAGGACTGATTTTTCATCTGTGGTCAGAAAACAGATGGCCCACAGGAGAGGGAGCAGGTGGAGCACCATCAACAAGTCTAATCCCTCAAATGGAATAGGTGCATTCAAATTTGGTGGCCAAAATGAGGATCCAATTAATACAAGTAATTTTATCAATTTGGTACAAGACAAGCCTACCATTGCTCATTACCCTGCTCCATATGACCCTCATAATCCACATTTTCATGTCCAATCTGTTCAACCTGTTCATACAGGAACCTCCACACATTACAATGTTACACAATATCAGAGACAGTTCTCTCCTCTAGTGCCTGCATATGGACTCCCACCAGCAAATTGCCAACAAAGTGCCCTGCGCGGTCAAAATTACAGCACACTCATGCCACCTCTAACTTTATCTTGTGTTCCAAATAGCTTCTGGATAAAGCTGCTATTCCAATCCAGTTTACATCTCACCTCTATCCCAGACTCATAGCACAGCACTACCTCTGAGAAACTTAAAATATTCATCTACATAAAATTTCTTAAAACACCAGCTGGACCAATGGTATCTAACATGACGCATGGCCATGCATACAATTTACCATCTCCGGTTTTCCAGTTCATGTCTTCAATTTCTTCAGACTCTGACATTGCAAAATCAGAATATTGCCACTTTTGGCTAATTTATTTATTTTAGGTACTTGTATAGTGCTGTGAATGTACACAGTGTTTTACAATTGAGTCTGAATCAGAATCTCCTTTCCTAACAGACCTTTTATTAGTTAGGTTTAGTTTTGGTGTTGCAAACAATTGTCTTGGTAGGAAAATCTCTTGTTACATATTTTATGTTTTAAAAGTCTTTTTGAATGGTTGGCATGATGGTCAGTAAATACAGGGAGACATGTTAAAGCTTTATCCACACTATTTTTGAAATACATTTCCGTGTATTGTTCATTGCTTCTATTGCAATATTTTGTTGTATATGTCAACATTTTTAGTGTCTATTCAACTACAATTTTTTTGGTTTAAAGGGAAATGCTTGTATATTGCAATGTCCCAATAGAAATAAAAACATGAACCCAAGTGTGTGTTTTTCTAATGTTTAATGTACATTGATCTATACTGTATATGTGACATAAAATATTTGCTCACAAAAATAAAGTTACATTGTCCTATTTGTGCACTTAACCATCACTTTATTTTTTACACAGGTCTCTACATCATTACACATATCTGTATACTATTTACATACAGTATATTACCAAAAGTATTGGGACGCCTGCCTTTACACGCACATGAACTTTAATGGCATCCCAGTCTTAGTCTATAGGGTTCAATATTGAGTTGGCTCACCCTTTGAATGGTCTAACATTCCCATAGACACACTCCTAAACCTTGTGGACAGCCTTCCCAGAAGAGTTATGTTATAGCAGCAAAGGGTGGGCCAACTCAATATTGAACCCTACGGACTAAGACTGGGATGCCATTAAAGTTCATGTGCGTGTAAAGGCAGGTGTCCCAATACTTTTGGTAATATAGTGTATATGTATATTCTTTTTTTTTTCTTTGCTGGATAGATGCAGTTATTTGTCTTTTAATTTAACCAGCAGGGTGACTATAAAATCCAAAGAAGAGGTGGATGCAGGAAATGCCCCTCTGAGCTATTGTATTCCGACAACAGAGACTTCCCCACTGTCAAAATACACTGATCAGCATCAGTAGCCAATAGCTGCAGTTGCTGATCAATCAAATTCTTCCAGCAGGACAGTTTAACAGATGCCAATTTAACAATTGACTTATGTTGAACATGGGGGGCCCAACCACAGATTAAAGTTCAGGTGGTCCCATGTGTATGAGCAAAACTCTAATCACATCCAATGATAAATCTTTGGGGAAAACAAGTATGCGAGATTTTGATTTGTATGAAATCACATTGAGGTAATAAATCCCGGAAGTCCATATCCTGGTGCTACAATGCTGGGGTAAGCAGTTGAAGTAGATGATCAAATCTGAAAGCCAACAAAAAAAACAAAAAAAACTAAAAGCTCTACCCTAACCATAAAAATTATAACCCTAAGCCTAGCTGTAAAAACCATAGCCTCATCATAGCCCTAAGCCTAACCCTAAAAACCCTAATAACGCGAACCCTCATAACTCCAACCATAAAACCCTAACTGTAAAAACCCTAGAGATAGGATTAGGGCTTTAGATAAAGTGTTTTGGGTTAGGGTTACGATTAGGGTGGAGTAGACCAGTGGTTCTCAACCCTGTCCTCAAGTACCCCCAACAGGCCATGTTTTGGGAATTTCTCTTGGATAAAATAGATGTCCAAAATACCAAGCCATTGACTCTGGTTTAAAGCACCTGTGCAAGATAAAGGAAAACCTGCAAACATGGCCTGTTGGTGGTACTTGAGGACAGGGTTGAGAACCACTGGAGCAGACAATCAAATAAAAAGAATGTAAAGGGAACTTACGTGGGGATATTCAATTTCTTAAAACGGGGGTTGAAGAGCCCCTTAGGTATGGTGGCATTTTAACGGCACAAAAATATGTATAATCAAAATATAAAGTTTATTACAAACTAACATTTTTAAAACCAAAAAAGACATTTATATTTAAAATTCATGTTCATGATACATAAACCTTTTCCAGAGTCAACCCTGTAGAGGCATATAAACGTATCATATTCAATGATATGCCTGAGCAGAGTCTTTCTTATATTGTATTTCTCTGCAAAACTCAAAGCGTTTCTTGGACTTTGGTCCACTTCATCAGGAGCTTATTAGCGGAATTTATATGAGCTTCACTGGGTAGAGCCGAGTGCGGGGAGGACCAAAAAAAGACCCCAAAAGGAAAAAGGACAAATGAACACCAGGATATAGAAGCACAAGAGGGTCCACGCAGGAATATGGTATGCATGCAGAAATGTATGATTTACTTCTATTATTAATGATCTATAATTTACATGAGATATAATATCTAATGCCTTATGACATTTATCGAAAAAGGTTTTTGCATTAATCCACTTAAATAGGAAGTGCAGTCTGCTCACATAATTTAACCACTTGCCGACCGCCCGCCGCAGCATGACGGATGACTAGTATTGTGAGCGCGTGCGTGCCGCCGGAGGCACGCTCACTGTGTTCGGGGGGGGCAGGGAGTGGGTAGGGCGGACTCGATCACCGCCGGCTACCCGTGATGCCCCCCGCAGTGAAAGAACGGAGGTCCGTGTAAGTAAACACGGATCTCCATTCTGTTATAGGGGGAAAGGCTGTGATCACAGGCTCCCTGTATATGGAAGCCGTGATCTCTCCCTTCCCCCAGCCAGGCCAGCCCACATACAGTTAGAACACGCCCAAGGAACACAGTTAACCCTTAGAGTGCCCCCTCCAGGTTAACCTCTTCACTGCCAATGGCATTTATACAGTAATCAGTGCATTTTTATAACACTGATCGCTGTATAAATGCCAATGGTCCCAAAAAAGTATCAAAATGGTCCAACATGTCCGCCGCAATATCGCAGTACCACTAAAAATCGCAGATCGCTGCCATTACTAATAAAAAATAAGAGGGGATCAAATACCACCAAAAGAAAGCTCTATTTGTGGGGAAAAAAAGGATGCAAATTTCAATTTCGTTTGAGTACAACGCCGCACGACAGCGCAAGTGTCAGTTAAAGCGACGCAGTGCCGAATCGCAAAAAGTGGTCTGGTCCTAAAGTGTAAAGTCCTTCCGGGGGTGAAGTGGTTAATAAAAACATCTTTGCCATTCTGAAGCTTCCCTCCAACCACTTTTGCATATTATTTTATATATGCTGTGATTCTGTACTTGCCAAAATATGCTGCAGAAATCTCCTTCCACTAAGTCTGGCTGCAGCCATTTTAACTGTGGGCAGCTGAAGCTACTGCCTGTTTACTTCCTGGATTTTCACAGACACACAGAGGCACACCTCCATCTCTGCAGCCCTGCAGCTCTCATTGGCTCTCTTATGACTCATTCCCCCTCCCTTTCTGGCAAACTCTCACGAGAGTTAGAGAGAGAGAGCCGTGCATGATGTCATAGGCCTAGGCTAATGACCAGACAAGAATGAGGAAGTGGGCTGTATAAGGTATTTACTAGCAGAAAAAAAACATTTTACTATCCAAAGTTAAAACAACAAGGGCAGAAGATTTAATAAGCTGTCCACCACAGGTTGGCAATATAAAATTGAACAATTTTTTGTTTCTATGAGGGTATTTTTATGTTCTATTTTATATGCTTTTTTGGGTAGGACAAAGTGATTGAGCGTTTGAACTTTGATTTAGTTGATTAAATGTGAGCGCTGATCACAAAGATTTTTTGACCTGTGCTTCATTGTTAGGGTGGATGTTAATCATAACATCTGCCGCTTTGGCATTGGGAACCTCCCGATAGTTGTCGGTCCCAGTATTGAGTGAAGTTGTTTTGTGTCAAGTTTACCCCCTTTTAAAGATTCGTTAATATGTCTAATTATAGTATTTTTACAAGATTGTTTTTATTATTAAATAAAGGACTGGGGGTGTTTTATACAATTTTTTTGATATGGCACTTGTCCCATTATAAATGATTTTTTTAAGATCAGGATTTATAGATGTAGAGGGATTGGGCTACTGATTTGACCGGTTGATATGCATTATTGCGACATCTCCATCCGGTGTTTCATTTTACCCGCATGCGAGGATCGCCCTATGTGAACACTGAGGAGAGTAAGGGATGCCCACACTTAAAATGGCAAAGTGGGATGGCCAGAGTGAGGTGTGGTTAGTTCTGTATATTATTTAATGCGGTGAATCAGTCCGCCGCCCATGCCCCAGGACGATATCATCTGATAACAAAACGGGTTGGGAGGAGGGACGTGCTGACGTCACCGAGTTGTTTGTGATCCCGGAAGGACGAGCTTGAGGTTTATGCCAGCAGGCTTTTTACATGCGTGTTTATTATCTTCCAAATGTGAGTGCAATGTTTGCGTTTTATACATTTTAAGCAGAATCACACTATGGCGATATTCTCTTTTTTGGTCACTTTGGCGTAATGAGATGTTGCTGAGGCCCATATACCATTGAAGGAACGTTCGTTTTGATCTAATCATACAAGAACCTGGGGGTGCTTGAGAGGAGACTACCAAGCTTACATGGCCTTGGTTGGGCAATAGCCACAAGCTTGTTAAGCTTGCCTTCTGGTAAGCAGGTTGTTTGTAAGGTGGAGGGTCACAATATTGTGTTACGGGTCACCGTGGGTCTATTTCACTTTGGATTGCCAGGATTATCAAACATCCATCACTATGACATGATACACTAGAAGATATCTCATTGGACTATATCCTTGAATTTTAGAAAATATTATTTTTAATATTTTTTAATTTTATGATCACTCTAGGACTTATTCAGAGTGGACTTTGTTCATCTTATCTTTTTAGTTTATGTTATTCTTGTGAAATACTCTCTCAGAGTTTGTTCCTTTTCCAAATTAGCACAGCTTTTCCTGTTTAGTATTTGTGTTTATCGCACATTTGAGCTGCTGCTTCAACAAAGTCACTTTTGACGCTAGCGCGGTATTTTCCCTTGAAAACAGAAGATTTAATAGATGGAGAGATCAGAAAATGGCTGAAGGTCCACGTCAAAGTGTCAGGAAAGGGCTTTTGACCATCCATAAATTTCAAACAAAAGGTGTGTGTTCCCAACCTGTGTGGACTTCCCAGCAGCTGACGTTGGAATAGTCATCTGGGTATAATTCTTGAATTTTTCTTGGTGTGCTCTGAGCTCTTCATAGAGCAACCAAAATTGCCTTATAGACTCACACAGCTGCAAAATAGGATGCATTTGGGGTTGATTTAGTAAGGCCTCTTTCACACTGGTGCGGTAAATCGCTGCTAGTTTCATCTGCGATTTTCCGCTGTTATAGCAGCGCTTTGGCGTCGTTATGCAGGCGGGAGCGCATCGCTTTTAACCCCCCATGAGGGGTTAAAAAGGGGTTAAAAGTGCCAGCGCGCCACACTTCCGAGGTGGTGTGCAGCCACCTTGGATGTCTTGGCCATTGTTTTCAATGGGCAGGGGCGGTGGAGCAGCGGTCGATCACCGCACCGCCCCAAAGATGCTGCTTGCAGGACTTTTTGTAATGTCCTGCAAGTGCACCGCCACAGTGTGAAAGCACTAAGGGCTTTCACATTGGGGTGGATTGGGCTGGATTTTTGAGGCGCTTTACATGCCCTATTTTTAGCTAAATAGCACCTGTAAAGCGCCTGTGTGAAAGGGGTCTTAAGGTAAATCGTCTTTGCATTGCAAGTGCAGTCACTCTAGATCTGAAGGAAACATGCAAGGACAAAAAAAAATTGGCATTTTTGCTTGCACGTAATTGGTTGACAGAAATCAGCAGAGCTTCCCCTCAGATCTAGAGCAACTGCACTTGCAGTGCATAGACCAGGGTTTCTCAACCAGGCTTCCATGGAACCCTAGGGTTCCTCCAGAGGTTGCTAGGGGTTCCTTGAGCAATGGTCAATTTCTACCTCTCAGATAAATTCCCAATGATACCATTGATCTTTTTAGCTACCTGTAAGGGGTAATTCTTCCCAATGACTACAAGTGTAAGGAGCATTCTTCCCATTTGTCACGTACCTGGTGGTTGAGTCTGACTTATGCGGGGCAACCTCTCTTACGGCCCTGGTTCGTGAGCTCCTGATAGTGGGGACAGGGAGCTCAGGAGCACAGGGGGGCACGAGGGCTGGACTTGGTAACAGGTGGTAGGTGCAGGTCCACAGGAGCTTGTGCAGCAGAAGAGTGGTGGTACAGGCCGGGTCGTCAACAGGCAGGCAATGCGGGACAGGTGGAGCAGGCAGGCGGGTAGTCGGGTGCAGGCAGGATTGGCAACGTGCGGGCAGATGAGGTACAAGGAACAAGCAGAGGTCAGGGCAGGCAGATAGCAAACAAAGTCCAGATAGGTACAGGAAGTCTCACTAGATCAAGCGCTGGGGGGTCACAGGAACAGGGAACGCTGTAGAACGGACAGCACTTGCTACAGGAAGCACACTGTTTAAATAGAGCTGCCCGGCACCACCTCCTCCGGGAGCGAGAGGAAACAACAACAAAATGCAAACAAGTCCTCAGCACAATCTTCTTCTAACACCATTGACCATCACACTAATGTATCATGAGTTGTAGATTTTTAATTTTTCAGCAGGGGTTCCCCGAGACCGGAGAATTATCTCCAGGGTTCCTCCGTGTTGAAAAGGTTGAGAAAGGCTGGCATAGACCATTTACCCTATCAAACCAAATCAACCTCATTGACTTTTTTGTTTCGTTTTAGAAATGCGCTGGTAGTATTAATATGTAGGAAAAAATACATTTTTTCTAACCATTAAAGCGGACGTCCACCCAGTTAAAAGTCAGCAGTTACAAAAAGTGTAGCTGCTGACTTTTAACAATCGGACACTCGCCTGTCCCACACTCCAGCGATGCCCGAGGCCTCGCCCTTCTCCCCCTCCCCTCGGCGGCGCCAGCATCACAGGTGTGGGCACCTGGCTTTGGCTTCAAATCCAGGCACGCATTGTGCATGCGCGAGTCGCGATGCGGCTTGTGTATGGCCGGCGTATCTTCTGGGACCTGTGACGTGTTCCAGAAGATCGCTGAGAGGGAGGGGGTAAGGTGAACTTCCTTCCTGTGCCGTGGCTCTAGGAGAGGAAGTGGACCTGGGACCCTGTGAAAACAGGGTCCCAGATCCCTACCCCCCAAAAAAATTACATGCCAATTGTGGCATGTCGGGGGGTCATCTTCCTTTAACCACTTCAGCCCCGGAAGGATTTCCAGCTTTAGGACCGGAGCCCTTTTTGCAATTTGGCACTTCGCCGCTTCAAATGGTAATTGCGCGGTCATGCAATGCAGTAGCCAAACGAAATTTTTTTTCCCACAAATAGAGCTTTCTTTTGGTGGTATTTGTTCACCACTGGGCTTTTTAATTTTTGCGATATAAACAAAAATATAACGGAAATTTATGTTATTACAAAAATACAATAAACTAAATTTTAGTCATAAATTTTTGCCAAAATGCATTCAGCCACATGTCTCGGGTAAAAAAAAAGCAAAATCGCGTATATTTATTGCTTTGCGCAAAAGTTATAGCGTCTACAAACTAGGGTACATTTTCTGGAATTTCCGCAGCTTTTATTTTATGACTGCCTATCTCATTTCTTGAGGTGCTTAAATGGAGGGGCAGTACAAAACCCCCCCAAATGACCCCATTTTGGAAAGTGGACACCCCAAGGAATTTGCTGAGAGGCATGTTGAGCCCATTGAATATTTTATTTTTTTGTCAGAAGTGATTGAAAGATGACCAAAAAAAAAAAAAATTACACAAAGTTGTTACTGAAATGATATATTGCTCACATATTCCATGGGTATGTGTGGAATTACACCCCAAAATACATTCTGCTGCTTCTCCTGAGGACGGGGATACCCCATGTGTGAGACTTATTGAGAGCCTATCCGTGTATGGGACCCCGAAAACCAATCACCACCTTCAGGATTTCTAAGGGCAAAAATGTATGCCTTCACCCCACACTAACTATCTCAGTTTTGGAGGCCATGAAAT
>BLSH010125226.1:336451-355742 GCA_018402905.1 Glandirana rugosa
GACCTAGTACAGACGTCAGAGACTGGTAGAGGACCTAGTACAGACGTCAGAGACTGGTAGAGGACATAGTGAAGACGTCAGAGACTGGTAGAGGACATGGTACAGACGTCAGAGACTGGTAGACGACATAGTGAAGACGTCAGAGACTGGTAGAGGACATGATACAGACGTCAGAGACTGGTAGAGGACATGATACAGACGTCAGAGACTGGTAGAGGACATGATGCAGACGTCAGAGACTGGCCCAGGAGATGGTCAGAGACTGCAGACGTGATACAGGAGATGGTCAGAGATTGCAGACATGATCCAGGAGATGGTCAGAGACTGCAGACGTGATACAGGAGATGGTCAGAGACTGCAGACATGATCCAGGAGATGGTCAGAGACTGCAGACATGATCCAGGAGGTGGTCAGAGACTGCGGACATGATACAGGAGACGGTCAGAAACTGCAGACATGGTACAGGAGACGGTCAGAGACTGCGGACATAGTACAGGATACGGTCAGAGACTGCAGACATAGCACAGGAGACAGTCAGAGACTGCGGACATGGTACAGGAAACGGTCAGAGACTGAATACATGGCCCAAGAGACTGTCAGAAACTGCATACATGGCTCAAGAGGATAAGAACCTAGTGGGGAACCCCTAATCTGATCCCTGATTCCGGGGGGGGCAATTGCCCCCCCTTGCCCCTACCTGCGGACGCCCATGATAGGCACCACTCAATACCCACTCCGGAGTTTATTTAGATGACATTGTCATAATTTATTTGCTGTGCTGCCTCCAGCAGTTATATTGGTAAAGCAAATGCATTTGTGGTTATTTTCAGTGAACTCTCATTAACCACTTGCCTACTGGAAACTTAAACCCCCCGGGTCCTGCCCAGACCAATTTTCAGCTTTCAGTGCTTTCACACTGAATGAAAATTACTCAGTCATGCAACACTGTACCCATATGATTTTTTGTCCCTTTTTTCATACAAATAGAGATTTTTTTTGTTGCCATTTAATCACCTCTGTGTTATTTATTTTTTGCGCTATAAATTAAAAAAAGATGAAAATTTAGAAAAAAAAAACGCATTGTTCTTCGTTTTTGTTATAAAATTTTTCAAATTGGTAATTTTTCTTCATAAATTTTGGCCACAATTTCTACTGTTACATATCTTTGGTAAAAATAACCCAAATCAGTGTATATTATTTGGTCTGTGTGAAAGTTATAGAGTCTACAAGCTGTGGTGCCAATCATTGAAAATTGATCAATCCTGATGTACAGACGGCCTATCTCATTTCTTGAGACACTGATGCCTCATACACCAGGTTTGACAATCGTATACAACAGGTCCTACGAACAACCGTTGTATGCGAAATCGATCGTTAGTACGCACGATTACGACGGTCGTACAACAGGAGTTGTATGAGCAAACTAGAAAACTTTGGTAGTACCAACAAGCGGTCATATCGTGTGTACAGAGAAGTTGGTCCAACAAGTTGTACTGTGCAAAACACGCATGCTCAGAAGTCAGGAACGGTCAGATACAAATTACAGGCACCTGAACTTTCCCTTTATACGTTCATAACACGTCACTACATTCGGCTTGGTTGTACCATCGTTTAGTGCATGTCAGTATGCTAGATACAACAGCCAACATATGATTTGGTCCGTTCAGTCGTACGACCGTCGAACCCTGTGTACGAGGCTTAAGAGCCCATTCACACAGGGGCGATTGCGCTCCGACTTGAGTCGCCTCAAGTCGCCCCAACTTGCTTGACATTTGAAATCCCATAGAAGTGAATGTACACTACAGAAGTCGCTCCGACTTCAGAAAAGGTTCCTGTACTACTTCAAGGAGACTTCTATCCGACTTGTGCCCATAGGATTCAATATAAGTCGCCTTTACAGTTAAAAGAATAGAATTCAACTTGGCAACCCCCTCCCTCCCTTCTCTGCTTGGCCACAGGCTAAGTCGCCTGACATAAGTCGTGTTGTAAAGTCGCCTAAAGTCGCACAGAAATTTGCGCTAAAAGTCGCCCTCCAAAGTCCTACCAAATCGGATCGCCCCTGTGTGAACGCAGGCTAACAAGCCAGGAAAGTACAAATGCCCCCCAAATGAGTAAAAAGTAGCCATTCCAAGGTATTTATTAAGAGTCATGGTGAATTTTTTGAAGTTGTAATTTTTTCCCACAATTCTTTGCAAAATGAAGATTTTTTTTCCCCACAAAATTGTCATTGTAACAGGTTATTTCTCTCACATGGCATATGCATACCACAAATTACAACCCAAAACACATTCTATTACTCCTGCTGAGTATGGCGATACCCCACGTGGGAGAATTTTACACAGCATGGCCACATACAGAGGCCAAAAATGCAGGGAAGGGAGCACTATCAAGTGTTCTATGCATATATTACACATCTCATTTCTCAACCACCTATGAGCCTGCGTTCACACAGGCGAGATCCGACTTCAGCGGACTTTGCTAGGTGATCTTCAGCGCAACTTCAGGCGACTTACAACACGACTTTATGCCAGGCGACTTTGCCTGTTGCTAATCAGATAAGGGAGGGAGGGGGCTGCCCTGGATGAATTATTTTCTTTTCAATGTAAAGTCGCTTCCATATAGATGGGGAATCCGACTTGGAGGCTACTTCTATTGAATTATATGGACACAAATTAGATAGAAGACGTCTTGAAGTCCTGCAGGAACTTTTTCTGAAGTTGGAGCAACTTCAGCAGTGTACATTAAGAAGTCTCCCATTCACTTCAATGGAAATTCAGATGTCAAGCAACTTGGGGTAACTTGAGGCGACTCAATTTGGAGCGCAAGTCGCCCCTATGTGCTCTTACAATTTTGTAGGCCCTGGTGCACCAGGACATGGAAATACCCACAAAATGGAGCACAATTTTGGAAAGCTAACACCCCAACGTATAATCTATGAGGCATAATGAGTCTTTTGAACATGTCATCTTTTTCCAGAAGTTTTTGGAAAATGTGGAAAAAAAATTAAAACACATTTTTTTTTTTACACAAAGTTGTCCATTTATAAGATATTTCCAACACATAGCATATACATAGTAAAAGTTACATCCCAAAATACATTCTGCTATTCCTGCTGAGTATGGCGATACCACATGTGTGAGACTTTTACACAGCCTGGCCACATACAGAGGTCCAACATTGAAATAGCACCTTCAGGCGTTTTTTTTTTTTTTTTTTTACAAACAGCGGTGCTTTATTAGGCAATAAAAAATAACACAATAAATTGCAGATACAGATTGTTTACATCCTCAATTAGAGCAAGGAGTATAGGTGCAGTACATATATGCTTATAGTCCCAGATCTGACACAGGGCTAAAATAGGAAAAAATCAAAATAGTTACTCAGCTCATTGATTGTCAGTTTAGCTATTCAAGTAGCAGGAAGGGAGCCATTAATAACACAGTTATATACCACATTCTCCAATAAGGGCCTAAGTCAAAGTCCAAGGGGACCATACTTTTTCATATTTCCAATGACATCCCCTGTTGGAATATGTCATTTTGTATAGAGGGAGAGCTGAATTTACCATAGCCTTTCAGGCAGATACCTCAAGCTTTTCTGAGGACACCCATTTCATCACTATTTCTTTTTTGGCATAATACAGGAGATAGGATATGAGGATCTTGGAATGATGGGTTTGCTGCTCATCGTCAGAAATTCCCAGGAGAGCCAGAGAAGGGATAATGGGTAGCGTAATATGGAGCCTGAGGTTAATTTAATCAAATACTTCCTTCCAGAAGGATATAACTAGAGGGCTCTCCCAGAACATGTGAATATACAAGCCAGGATGAGTTTTGCAGCGAGGACAGGTGGGATAACGCTCAGGGTACATTCTGTGCATCCTTACAGGGGTATAGTAAACCTGGTGGAGGAACTTAACTTGGATTATTTCAAGACTATAGGAAATCACTAACTGGCCCTCGCTCCAAGCTATCTTCCCAGTCCTCCCTATCCAGGGAGGGGATATCAGCCTTCCAATACTCCCAAAGTTGTTCAAGTCTAGATATGCCTGTGAAGATAAGAGCTCCATAAAGAGTCCAGAGAGGTTTAGCTAAATCCCCAGGGTCCAAAAGTTTCTCAATAGGATCCATTTTAATAGTAGGAGAGCTAGAAAATTGAGCCCTAGATGCGTGTCTTAACTGGAAATAGTGGAATTGCATCCAGCCTGGCAGATGGAACCTCTAAAACAGCTGAGAGAAATTTAAGAGGACTCCTGTTGGCATGTCCCCAATAGTCTTGATCCCATATCGTGCCCATAGTTGGGGGTCCAAAATGGTACAAAAATGGGGGAGTCCAGGATTACCCCATAAGGGCTGGGTGAGTGACAACCTATTTGTAATAGAAAAACGTCTTGTTGCAGCCTTCCAAATTCTCCATGTGGCACATGTTGGCGCTGGGAGAAGGTCACATGTTTGAGGCCCCCTGTAAATTAAGTTCCAGAGATCCATCAGAGATTCCAGGAAAGTGGCTTTTAAGCAGGTGGCTGCATTTGTTCTCAACCCCTGGAACCAGCAGTACACCGATACCAACACAGCCGCCCAAAAATATACACGGAAATTTGGGAGCGCCAGCCCACCCAACCTTGAAGGAAGAGATTACGTGGATTTAGCCATATGAGGGGAGGCCCCCTTCCAGATAAGAGACTAGGCATCTATCTATTTCTTTGAAAAAGGAGAGAGGAACCCATGCCGGGCAATTACAGAAAATGTAGTTAAATCTTGGTAGAATCATCATTTTGATCAAGTTTATTCGGCCAAGTAAATTTAATGGAAGTGCAGATCATGATGAGCAGCTCATTTTAAATAAGGCTAGTAGTGCTTGGAGATTACGCTCAATGAAATCCAACGTATTCTTAGTCACCTGTATTCCCAGATATCTAAACTCCTCAACCCACAGTAGCAGAGAGGGGGCTATTTCAACAGCTCGGTTGTCAGTTGGGAAGATGATTACCTTAGACCAATTAATCCGAAAGCCAAAGAATGACCCATATGTGTTGAAAATTTCCAGGGCTGCCGTGAGCGATGGATCATTTAAATAAAGCAAGGAGTCATCCACATACAATGACAACTTTTCTTCCAAATGTCCCACCCTTAGACCCTTAACTTCGTTGGATTCCCTAATTAAGACAGCAAGGTGTTCCAAGGCCAGAGCAAATAAGGAAGGGGATAAGGGGCACCCCTGCCTCATACCCCTATATAGAGGGAACATATCTGATAACCAATCGTTGGTACGGACCCGTGACTTAGGAGCTCTGTAGAGCATCCAAAGCCAATGCAGAAATCTGGAGCCAAATCCATAACATTTCAGGATCTCCCACAAGTAGCCCCACTCTACTGAGTCTAATGAGGCGATGACTCTAGTGCCCTGAATCTTGTGTGGTATTGTTGAGGGGTTAAGCAATAGGCGTCGCAAATTGATATTTGTTCATTGCCAAACCCTTTCTGGTCAACATGGATCAGATCCTCAATAACTGTAGACAATCGAGTGGCCAGGACCTTCACCAAAATTTTTGCATCGACATTTAAGAGCGAGATAGGTCTATATGATGCACACTCTTGGGCATCCTTGCCAGGTTTGGGAACAAGCACAATGATCGCCTCCTTCATAGACTCTGGGTAAGTGTCGAGGGTCTGCATGCTTGCAAAAAGGTTCGTAATTTTAGGGGCCACTAGGTCTGCAAAATAAGAGTAGAATTCAACAGGAAACCTGTCAAAACCCAGAGTTTTACCCGCCTGTAGGCACCCTATAGCCACCTGTATCTCCCCCAACGATATATCAGCATCTAATCTTTCCCTGTCAGCCTCTTCTAATGTTGGAAGCTTAATATGATCCAGATAAGTAGTTAGTTCATCTAGGGAAAAGGTCACCCTGGACTCATAGAGATCCTGAAAAAATGTCATGAAGCGCTTGTTGATAAGGTCTGGGGCCACTAGAAGATGCCCAGTCTCTTCCCGTATGCCAGCAATATGTGTTGAAGGACTTTGGCTCATGGCCAGCCAAGCTAATAAACGACCACTCTTACCCCCATATTCAAAGACCTTTTGTTGGGTATAGAACATGGCCTTTTTAGTATTTTCTACCCTTGTTAGGGAGAGCTGTCTCAGTGCACTCTGCCTGGTGTAGGGGAAGAAATATATTCTGCTTCTAACCCAGCTGCCTCTGTCTCATAAAAATTGCAATGAGTGTGAAGCCTCTCTCTGAAGCACAGCAATGTGGGAAATGTAGGCACCCTTAACCCATGCCTTAGAGTCCCACCTGACTGCAGGGGACACAGATCCCTCATTAGCATTCCAATAGTTACATATAGATTCTGTGATGGGTTTCTGCAAGTGGTCATCCATTGCCCAATACCTGGAAAGACGCCACAACCTGTTACTGGGTGAGGCAGTAAGAGAAAGAGTAATGCTAAATGGTGCATGATCCGATACACCTCGAGGGAGGATAGTCGCCTCAGTGACCCAACGAAGGCCAACAGTGGAGGCAAAGGCCAAGTCCAATCTCGAGAGAATTTTGAAGGAGGTGGAGTGACAAGTAAATTCTTTAGCGACTGGATGAAAGTGCTGCCACACATCCTTCAAATCAAAAGAAGAGGCCCAATGCATCAAGGCGGGAGTAAGGGAATCATGTTGAAGTCACCCATCAGAAATGTAGCTGGAGTATCATAACTCAAAATTAATGGCACAATATCATTTAGAATAGCAACTGATGCTGGAGGAGCCAAATACACTCCCACAAGAACCATACTTTTGTCATAAATGGTAGCATGCAGTATTATATATCTCCTATCCGGAGCCGTACGCACCACCAATATTCGGCAGGGCAGGGATTTCCTAATTAAAATACTGACACCCCTGGCATAATTGGAATGTTGAATGAAAGTGTACACCAGCACAGGGTCTCCGGAGGCCATTAATTTATAAATGCGTCTCCTGCAGTATACAAATGTGCAGTTTATATCGTTGGAGAAATTGAAATACTAGAGACCTCTGCCGAATTAAGGCCCCGAACATTCCATAACATTATGGTTAGTTGAGACATAAGTAATTAGAAGTATACTTTGGTATTAGGAGAAAGACGGCATAAAGCCATAGTTGCAGAGAGACAGATCCCAATGGGAAATAAGCATCACCGAGTACCTGAGTCCACACAACTTGCATAAGACAATGTATTTGCACAAAAACTAACACAGAACTGAGAGCACAAAGCATCAAACAACCTAAAAAGGTAAAAAGTTCAAGGTTAACAATAACACTGCTCCCATTTCCCCTCCAACATCCACGGAGAAAACTAACCCAACCCGCACCCCCATCCCAAACATGGAGAGCATAGGACCCCTGAACAGTTAGTCAGTTAAGGCAATAAACCCAGAGGGTGTGAACCAGATGGATCAGTCCACGAGGAGAGATACCTTCAGCATGGTAGAGTTGCGGGCAAACCATCAATGCACTGTATTATGCATAGTAGTAAAATGATTTCTCCTGGATAGGATTAAATAGAACTAGATCAGGTAGTTGGTATGGTAGTAGGACATCCAAACAATGGAGACAGAAGGATGTTTTCCCACTAGAGAGACATCGGTCTGCTTTTTCAACATAAACACCCGCAGAGCAGGGGCACAAAACTTGAACGTGTATAAACCAGTTATATTATAGGCACAACTGTGCTAAAGGATATGGGGAGAAGGAATACCCCCACAATCTGAAATTTACCATCAAAAAGAAGGGGGGAGACACCCCACATTGCATCAAATCTCAACTCCATTGAAATAGGTAGGAGGTAGGGTACCTCAGGATCACACTTAATCAGCAGTGAGGTGGCAGGGTATCCAGCCAGGCCGAAGCTTCCTGTGGTGAAGTGAAGAAGTGTGTTGTTTCTCCATCTTGAACACGTAGGCGAGCAAGAAACAGAACACTATATTTGATGTTGCGAGCCCTCAGTGCAGCCTTCACTTGGTCAAAGGATTTCCTGAGTTTCTGCGTTTCGATGGAGTAATCAGGAAATATGAACAATTTGCCATTCTGGAAACATACTTTTCCTTGAACTCTGGCAGCACGGAGCACCTCATCCCTGTCTCGAAAGTTGAGAAGGCAAAATATTAGGGTATGCACGGGGGGATTCCACAGGTCCAGGCTTAGGCAGAACCCGATGTGCTCTTTCGACAGCGTAGTATGGAGAAGTGGGCATTTGGTAACAGAGAGCGCAGCAGATTCCCAACAAACTCAGTGAGATCAGTACCTTCTACTCCCTCGGCCATACCCACAATACGGAGATGGTTTCTTCTGTTACAAATCTCTGCATCATCAATTTTATATTCCATAGCTTTTATCTTGGTTTGCAGCATGCGTAGTGCAGAGGAATGCTCTGCAGCTGAATTCTCTGCTCCGTCTCTGTTACTCGAGAGCAGAGCTTGTCCTGCTGCATGATTCCCATGTCCAGCTGCACTGCCTCAATCTTTGTAGTAAGCGTGGATTGGCACAGAGCAATTGCTGACATTATGTCAGCTACAAAGCTCGGGTGAGGAGATTCATCCAGCTCCGGCGGCTCCATCTGTGATGCCATGTTGTGCTGCCTCTTGTTTGCTCCTCTTCTCTTCTTCGGCAGGAAACTGAGCTTTTTTCCCCCGGCCAGCCAATACTCTGGAGGAACAGGGCCTCATCTGAGTGGAATCACCCAGCTACTAGCGGTATTTTCGTCCAAAAGAAGGATAAAATGCAGTGAAGCCAGTAGAGCTCTAGTAAATGTGGCTGCTCAGGTGGCCATCTTGGACACGCCCCCACCTTCAGGCGTATTAGAAGCATAAATTACACATCTCATTTCTCGACCACCTACAACATCTCCCAAAAGTGAGTACACCCCTCAATTTTTTGTAAATATTTTATTCTATCTTTTCATGTGACAACACTGAAGAAATGACACTTTGCTACAATGTAAAGTAGTGAGTGTACAGCTTGTATAATGTGTAAATTTGCTGTCCACTCAAAATAACTCAACAGACAGCCATTAATGTCTAAACCGCTGGCAACAAAAGTGAGTACATCCCTAAGTGAAAATGTCCAAATTGGGCCCAAAGTGTCAATACTTTGTGTGGCCACCATTATTTCCAGTACTACCTTAACGCTCCTGGGCATGGAGTTCACCAGAGCTTCACAGGTTGCCACTGGAGTCCTCTTCCCTTCCTCCATGACGACATCACAGAGCTGGTGGATGTTAGAGACCTTGCGCTCCTCCACCTTCCGTTTGAGGAGCTCCACAGATGCTCAATAGGGTTTAGGTCTGGAGACGCTTGGCCAGTCCATAACCTTTACCTCAGATTCTTTAGCAGGGCAGTGCTTGTCTTGGAGGTGTGCTTGGGGTCATTATCATGTTGGAATACTGCCCTGTGGCCCAGTCTCTGAAGGGAGGGGATCATGCTCTGCTTCAGTATGTCACAGTACATGTTGGCATTCATGGTTCCCTCAGTGAACTGTAGCTCCCCAGTGCCAGCAGCACTCTTGCAGCCCCAGACCATGACACTCCCACCACCATGCTTGACTGCAGGCAAGACACACTTGTCTTTGTACTCCTCACCTGGTTGCCACCATACACGCTTGACACCATCTGAACCAAATAAGTTTATCTTGGTCTCATCAGACCACAGGACATGGTTCCAGTAATCCATGTCCTTAGTCTGCTTGTCTTCAGCAAACTGTTTTCTGGCTTTCTTGGGCATCATCTTTAGAAGAGGCTTCCTTCTGGGATGACAGCCATGTAGACCAATTTGATGCAGTGTGCAGTGTATAGTCTGAGCACTGACAGGCTGACCCCCCCACCCCTTCAACCCCTGCAGCAATGCTGGCAGGATTTCCCAAAGACAAACTCTGGATATGACGCTGAGCACATGCACTCAACTTCTTGCTCGACCATGGTGAGGCCTATTCTGAGTGGAACCTGTCCTGTTAAACCACTGTATGGTCTTAGCCACCGTGCTGCAACTCAGTTTCAGGGTCTTGGCAATCTTCTTATAGCCTAGGCCATCTTTATGTAGAGCAACAATTCTTTTTTTCAGATCCCCAGAGAGATCTTTGCCATAAGGTGCAATGTTGAACTTCCAGTGACCAGTATGAGAGAGTGAGAGCAATAACACCAACTTTAACACACCCGCTCCCCATTCACATCTGAGAACACTAACGAGTCACATGCCAGCGGGGTGGGAAAATGGCTAATTGGGCTGAATTTGGACATTTTCACTGGCACTGGAGAGCTACAGTTCATTGAGGGAACCATAAATGCCAACATGTACTGTGACATACTGAAGCAGAGCATGATCCCCTCCCTTTGAAGACTGGGCCGCGGGGCAGTATTCCAACATGATAACGACCCCAAGCACACCTCCAAGACAACCCTTCCTTGCTAAAGAATCTGAGGGTAATGGTTATGGACTGGCCAAGCATGTCTCCAAAACTAAACCCTAATGAGCATCTGTGGGACATCCTAAAAAGGAAGGTGGAGGAGCGCAAGGTCTCTTAACATCCACCAGCTCCGTGATGTCGTCATGGAGAAGTAGAAGAGGATTCCAGTGGCAAACGGTGAAGCTCTGATGAACTCCATGCCCACGAGGGTTAAGGTAGTTCTGGAAAATAATGGTGGCCGCACAAAGTATTGACACTTTGGGCCCAATTTGGACATTTTCACTTAGGGGTGTACTCACTTTTGTTGCCAGCGGTTTAGACATTAATGGCTGTGTTTTGAGTTATTTTAACGAGACAGTTAATTTACACTGTTATACAAGCTGTACACTCACTACTTTACATTGAAGCAAAGTGTCATTTCTTCAGTGTTGTCACATGAAAAGATATAATAAAATATTTACAAAAATGTGAGGAATGTACTCACTTTTGTTTGTTTTACTACACTTTTGAAGGCCCTGGAGCATCAGGACAATGGAAACGCCCACAAAATGATCCAATTTTGAAAAGCTAACACTTCAACATATAATCTATGAGGCATAATGAGTCTTTTGAACATATCATATTTTTCCGGAAGTTTTGGAAAAAAATGAAAACACATTTTTTTTACATAAAGTTATTTATTTATAAGATATTTCCAACACATAGCATGTAAATAGCAAAAATGACACCCCAAAATACATTCTGCTACTCCTCCTGAGTATGGCCATACCACATGTGTGAGACTTTTACTCAGCCTGGCCACATACAGAGGCCCAATATCGAAGTAGCAACTTTAGGCATTTTAGAAGCATAAATTACACATCTCATTTCCTAACTACCTATTACACTTTTGAAAGCCCTGGAGCACAAAGACAATGGAAACATACAAAATGACCCATTTTTGGAAAACGAATTCCCCAATGTATAATCTATGAGGCATAATGAATCTTTTGAACATGTTATTTTATTCCAGAATTTTTTAGAAAATGTGGGAAAATAAATTAAAAAGCATTTTTTTACACAAAGTTGATCATTTATAAGATATTTCCAACACATAGCTTGTACATAGCAAAAATGACACCCAAAATACATTCTGCTACTCCTTCTGAGTATGGCCATACCACATGTGTGAGACTTTTACACAGCCTGGCCACATACAGAGGCCCAACATCGAAGAAGCACCTTCAGGCATTTTAGAAGCATAAATTACACATCTCATTTCTCAACTACCTATTGCACTTTTGAAGGCCCTGGAGCACCAAGACAATGGAAAGGCCCACAACATGACTCCATTTTGGAAAGCTAACACCCCAACGTATAATCTATGAGGCATGATGAGTCTTTTGAACATGTCATTGTTTTCCGTAAGTTTTTGGAAAATGTGGAAAAAAAAAAGAAAACTTTTTTTTACACAAAGTTGTCCATTTATAAGATACTTCCAACACATAGCATGTACATACCAAAGATGACACCGCAAAATACATTCTGCTACTCCTCCTGAGTATGGTAATACCACATGTGTGAGACTTTTACACAGCCTGGCCAAAATACATAGGCCCAACATCGAAGTAGCAACTTTAGGCGTTTTAGAAGCATAAATTACACATCTAATTTCCTAACTACCTATTATATTTTTGAGGGCCCTGGAGCACCAAGAGAATGGAAACGCCCCCAAAATGACCCCATTTTGGAAAGCTAACACCCCAATGTATAATCTATGAGGCATAATGAGTCTTTTGAACATGTCATATTTTTCCAGAAGTTTTGGAAAAAAATGAAAACGCGTTTTTTTACACAAAGTTATTTATTTATAAGATATTTTCAACACATAGAATGTACATAGCAAAAATAACACCCCAAAATACATTCTGCTACTCCTCCTGAGTATGGATATACCACATGTGTGATGCTTAACTTTTACACAGCCTGGCCGCATACAGAGGCCCAACATCAAAGTAGCAACTTTAGGTGTTTTAGAAGCATAAATTACACATCTCATTTTTCAACTACCTATTACACTTTTGAAGGCCCTGGAGCACCACAACAATGGAAACACACACAAAATGACCCCATTTTGGAAAACTAACACCCCAACGTATAATCTATGAGGCATAATGAGTCTTTTGAACATGTAGTTTTTTTCCAGATGTTTTTGGAAAATGTGGAAAAAAATGAAAATGCATTCTTTTTTACACAAAGTTATCTATTTATAAGATATTTCACACACATAGCATATACATAGGAAAAATGACACCCAAAATACATTCTGCTACTCCTGAGTCTGGTGATACCACTTGTGTGAGACTTTTACACAGCCTGGCCACATACAGAGGCCCAACATTAAAGTAGCACCTTCAGGCATTTTAGAAGCATAAATTACACAGCCTGGCTACATACAGAAGCCCAACATGCAAGGAACATCGTTAGGTGTTCTAGGGACACATAGCATGCACATACCAAGAATAACACCCCAAAATGCATTCTGCTGAGCAAATGGTAAACAAAAGATTGCCTGTGGTTTTAGTAGAGCAGTTGTCTACAGGAGGATAGCACTGTTCCTGGCGGCAGGCAGGGATTTGGTCAGCGACAGCAAATTCAATTGTCCAGGCAACTGACAGAAAACGCAATTGTCCAGGCAATAGGCCGGAATACTGTCCATAGTCAATACAGGCAGCAGGCAGGGATACTGTCCATATACAGTCCAGGGTCAGTGCAGGCAGAGATATTGTCAACAGTGCCAAAATATTGGTCCAGGTAGTAGGTAGGAACATGGTCCATAGTACAGGTAGCAGGCAGAGGTGTGGTCAGTTCATGCGGCAGGCAGGGGCATGATGCAATAAGTCCTACAGGCAGCAGGCAGAAGTAGGGCCTCGGTCAGGACAGAAAGGGGACAGGGGTAGAGGCTTCTCCCACCCAAATCTCTTTGCAGTCTCCGAGTCTCCAGACCCTAATCTGGGAGAGAGAAAACGAAAAAAATGTTTTCTTCATCCAGAAAAACAATTCTGAAGCCTCTCACATATGTGAGACCCCTGTTTTGTGAATCCCACTACTCCAGTAGCAGGGCTCAAGATTAGTCCAAGAGGCAGGCAAAAAATATGGTCAAACAGCCCAGGGTCAGTTCCAGATCAGGCAGAGGTGTGTACAGAATCGGTAGGCAGAATCATGGTTGATTAACAGTCCAGGGTCAGTTCTAGATCAGGCAAAGGTATGTACTGAATTTGTAGGCAGAAGCGAGGTTGAATAACAAGCCTCAGTTCCAGAGCAGGCAGAGGTCTGCACAAAAACGTCAGGCAAAGGCGTGGTCAAATAACACAGTTCAAGAGCAAGCAGTGGCATAAGGGGAGTGAATGTAAATGGCAGGAACTGAGGATTAATAATCACTAATAATTTACTAAAGTGTGATAACGGCGGAAGCAGTCACCTATGCAGAGGCCTGGTTGGGAAGGGCACTGGGGACAATAATAAGTGGTGTCTCTTCTAACCCCCCCACTGGAGCACACCCGGCATTTTTTCTGGTGTTTTTTGCCTCTTGGTCTGGGAGGGATTTTGTTGGGGAAATGGCGCTCGGAGTGTCTGCTAATCACATCGGATCTAATGTAATGTTTTCTGGTGGGCTGTTTGGAAAATATAAGTGTGGTGATAATTTCCTCCTGGTAGCCAAGGAACGGTTGGGAGTTTTCGGTGGAATTGCGGTATAGTATATAGGTGTTGTATATAGCCAAATAAAAAAATAAATTGCTACTTTTTTATACCAATAGTATTTTTATTGGGTGGCAAGATAGGGTTCCAGCATTTGGTCATTTAAGTTGACTCCCCCATAAACAAATTGTACTCATGTACACAGCTTGGGCCACTCCTTCTGGGGATATCCACAAAGGTATTATTATGGATTGAAGACAACATGTAGACATCCCTTCTGTCCCTCCACTTCACAGCCAGAATTTCCATGTTTCGCAGGCTCGCCATCTCCCCTCTTCTTAACTTCATGTTGACGAGTGTTTGAGGAAAGCCCATCTTTTTCTTTCTGATGGTGCCACATGCTGGCGTATCCTTCCTATTAAGGTTCCAGAACAGGGGCAAACTTGTATAGAAGTTCTCAACATACAAGTGGTAGCCTATCACCAGGAGGGGGTAAATGAGGTTCCCAACAATTTTCCTGCTTGAGCCTAAATAGTCTGGGCAATTTCACCCCATAGCGGGCCCTTTTACTGTGGATAAGTTGCTTTATTCCCAGCCTGACTCTAAATTTAACAAGTGACTCATCTATAGAGATGTGTTGGTCCGGGGTAAACAATGGGGGGAATATTTCAGAAAAATAGTTGAGCATTGGGCGAATTTTATAGAGCCAATCATAATTTGGGTCATTTCAGGGAGGGCACTGGATATTATCGTGGAAATGTAGGAATCTCATAATCATGAGATATCTTGTCCTGGGCATTACTGCTGAGAAGATCGGCATGTGGTGTATGGGGTGGGTTGACCAATAGGTGTGCAGTTCATTTTTTTGGGCGAGTCCCATGCAGAATGTGAGGCCCAAAAAGTTTTAAACTCCTCCACTGTGAGGTCTCCCCACTCAAATGCACAGGCATAATTGGACGTTGGATTATTTTCTATAAATTGATGTGCATACAGGTTGCACTGGGCCACAATGGATGCAAGCATGTCCTCTGTAAAAATTAAATTAAAGAAATTGATTGGTGAAAAATTCCCCGTGTCCACCTGGACTTTTGGCTGGGCAGTGAAATGGGGAATATTAGCTTCTCCTGAATCAGGAGGAAGCCACAAGGGGTGCTGAAGGGAATAGGGAAGGCCAGCATGGGACATAACCCTTTGAGGCTGAGGTGACACCCCACTGGTACTTCCTTGCAGAGGTACTGCTGTTCTGGTGGATGGCACTGGGGTGCTGGTGGATGGCACTGTGGTGCTGGTGGATGGCACAGCGGTGCTGGTGGATGGTACTGCCTCTTCACCAACATGCCTTTGGCGGGTGGGCGGACTATATTCGTCCTCGGAGTCTGTCAGTGTTCCACTGCTTGAGACTAGCTCATATTTCACATCAGACTCAGAATGAGAATTTTAAGAGGAATCTGCAGCAAAGAGCTCCCCGTTGCTTTCGTCGGCAGCAAGAATATTGTACGCCTCATCTGAAAATGATTTAGCCAATGTTGGTGATGAGCCTACACAGATGAGCAGCACTAATTGACACTGCTAACGGCACTTATGAGGTGACACTGATGGCAGTTATGACATGGTGACACTTATGGCACGTCTGACACTGTGGCACTGATGACAGATGGCACTGATGGGCACTGTGACACTGATGGGCACTGATGACATGTGACACTGATGACAGATGGTACGTGACACTGATGACACATGACACTGATGACAGATGGCACTGATGACATGTGGCACTGATGAAAGATGGAACTAATGAGCATTTATGGCACTGACACGTGACACTGATAACAGATGGCACTGATGACAGGTGGCACTAATGACACGTGACACTGATAGCTGATGGAACTGATGACACGTGACACTGATGACAGGTGGCACAGATGACAGGTGGCACAATGACACCTAGCACTTGTGACACTGTAAAAGAAGGAACTGATGGGCACTTATGGCACTAATGACATGTGACACTGATGACAGATGGCACTGATGACACGTGGCACTGACGACATGTGGCAATGATGACAGATGGCACTGATGGCACGTGGCACTGATCACAGGTGGCACTGATGACATGTGACATTAATGGCACTGATGACACGTGACACGGATGACTAATGGCACTGATGACATGTGACACTGATGACAGGTGGCACTGATGACAGGTGGCACTGATGACAGATGGCACTGTGTCACTGTAAAAGTGATGAGCACTGTGACACCAATGGGCACCTTGACACCAGTGGGCACTGTGACACTGATGGGCAGTATTTGGGCACAGTAAATAGCAGGATTCGATTTTACACTCACTGATCTGCAGCACAGAAGCTCTCGTTCCTCACACGCCGTCTCTGCGTGAGGAGAGAAAGCCGTCAATGAGAGATGATCTCATATGTTTACGGCACTGTGACACTGTAAATGGTGGAACTGATGGGCACTTATAGTACTAATGACACATGGTTAAATGGCTGCTGTGATTGGCCATTTTCCACGACCTGTGATTGGCTGTGTCCAAGGGACACGGAATTTACAAATCCTCCCAGATGCTAGCCCGCGATAGCGCACGGGAAGCGTGCAAAAGGGTGGACGTCCATGGACGCCCGCCCGGCAATTCAGATCCATGCTATAGCCGTCTTTTGGCTATAGCACGGACGGGAAGTGGTTAATCTAATTGATCATTGTTATGCTGCCACCCAATGGTCACTGTTTATATTGCACTCATTTTGCCTGTAGCCTCCTCTCTTGTATGTTGTAATTTTCTCCTCCCTTATTGTAAACTGCTAATATTCCTGCAAAGCACAACTTAACGTGGGTGTAAACCCTTACATATACCCAGTGAAGTGACTGGCCTCAGGTGATAATCCTTCTACATAAGTTGCACCTGTTTATCTACAGCTGCCTTTCCCCTACATCCATTCAAAGTGCAGAATCCACACAGGATCTCTCGGCTCTGAAAAGCAGGGGGCGGGGAGCTGAAGTTACCTCAGTGAGGAGAGCATAGTGAGAGCTGATTGGAAGGAACACACCTCCCTTCAAACAGCACACAGGAACAGAGCTGTCAATCAGCTGGAGGCCCCTCCCCTGTCACCATTTTTCTCTTGGTGTCAGGAAAACTTGTCAGAAATGATTCATGCTGATAGGAGAGGAAGGAGGCTGCCAACAGAAATGAAACTTTGTGCTCTGAATTGAGACAATTACACACTATAGAGGGATATGCTTTGTTCATATTTCATGTCTGAGGTTTACAACCACTTCCCGCCCGGCGTATTGACAAATGATGTCCGGGCGGGTGGTTCATTATCCTGACTGGACGTCTATTGACGTCCTCAGGATAATCCGTGATCGCGCGCTCACAGGGGTGCGCATCGCGGCGATAGGTGGTGCCGTGGGTCAATCTGACCCACCGCATTACCGACAGAGGTAAAAGGCTTCCGTGCGCTGAACGTTTATCAGTGCAGCCCCCCTCAGGATCACCCCACTGGACCACCAGGGAGCCTGCTCAGGACCACCAGGGAGCCCCCCCGGACACCGCAAGGACCACCAGAGAGGAAATGAGGAGGCCACCAGGACCACCAGGGAGCCCCCACTAGACCACCAGGTAGGGGCAATATAGTGCACTGTAGGGATGGCACTGTGCCCATATATGATGCCTGCCAGTGCCATCCCTACCAGTGCTGTATGCACCAGTGCCCACCAGTGCCAACCATCAGTGCCCACCTGTGCCACCTATCAGTGCCCACCTGTGCCACCTAAAAGTGCCCACCTGTGCCATCTAAAAGTGCCACCTATCAGTGCCCAGCAGTGCCACCTATCAGTGCCCAGTGCCACCTATCAGTGCCGCCTTTGAGTGTCCATCAGTGCTGCATATCAGTGCCATGTATCAGTGCCCGTCAGTGTTGCTTATCAGTGCCGCCCATCAGTGCTGCATATGTGCCCCATCATCAGTGCAACCTTATCAGTGCCACCTCATCAGTGCCAATATGTACTGCCTCCTCAGTGCCTGTCAGTCTAGCCTCATCAGTGCCCATCAGTGTAGCCACATTGCCCGTCAGTGAAGGAGAAAATGTACTTTATACAAAGTTTTGTGACAGAAACAAAGAAAAATGTTTTTTTTTTCTTTCAAAATTTTTGGTCTTTTTTTGTTGCGCAAAAAATAAAAACTGCAGGGGTGATCAAATACCACCAAAAGAAAGCTCTATTTGTGGGAAATGATAAAAAGTTTGTTTGGGTACAGCGTCGCACGACCGCGCAATTGTCATTCAAATCGCAACAGCACTGAAAGGTGAAAATTGGTCTGGGCGGGAAGTGTTCTAAGTGCCCGATATTGAAGTGGTTAAGGTTAGGTTCCTGCGTGTTTATATGCTTCTTCATATTTTTTTGGTGCATTTTTTGCAGCATGTTTCCAAGCGCGTTTTTGATGCGGTCTCGTGATTTATGCTTTTTTTTTTATAGATGGACAGACTGGTTGTTAAACTTAAAACCATACTAAAAATGCACCAAAAGTGCATGAATGCATGATGCATTTTCACGCACTACCATTGAAGTCTAGGGCCAGAATTGCACCAAAAGAAGTGCCTGTGCCTCTTCCAAAAATGCACTGCAGGAAAATGCATATATGTGAATAGGCCCCATAGAAAACAATGTTAAATGGAACGTTGTGCGTTGTTGCACTACAACAAACATGCACAGGTGTGAACACGCCAAAGTGAGGGAGGAAATATTTCCTTATACCACTTCAAATATCCCACCTTAAACTTTGCCTGAACCTTCTGTATGTGATAAAATAATTATGGATGCCAAATGTTTGGTGAGTTTGGTGAGTTCAACTATATGATGGAGAGTGTCTGCAATGATTGTAACCCGTCAGTAGGGGCACCACTACTGCACCAGTGGTATTGATCTCGCTTCTTTGGGCTGTCCCCGCTGTCTCACACAGCACAGCAGACCGAAGCCGCCTCCCCCTCAATTATTTACATCTACACAGACCAGAGGAGGAACAACCATGCTTAGCTGAGGCCTGTACTGAGTCTATTCTATTGCAGATGGACACAGGAGAAGGACAGAGTGACCGGGAAGAGGGGGGGGACAAGTTAAAAAGATGAAGGAGTGATTGTGGGGGGAAGTTAATAGGATATGTGCTGGGGGGC
>BLSH010125250.1:17865-31286 GCA_018402905.1 Glandirana rugosa
CTCTATATTGTTCTGACGACAATGCTAATTACTCTGACACCTGAGACCTGGACCTCTGAACGGTTCATCCAGTCCTTCCAGACACTCCGGCTACTCTCCTGACCCATATCTTGGGTATGTTACAATAACAACGGTACGCAACCCAGTATAACGACGTTTGACAAGGGATTTACTACTCGGTTACGTTAACTATTACGAATATACTTTTCTGCGTACAGAGAAAAACGCGTCTAGCGTACATGACGGAGTACAGTATACAGTACTCGTATACCTCTTTATCTACACACTCTAAAGACAATTTCCTTTCGGTCATTGACGGGATGTACTAAGACCATCATAACACTGTGACCAGGGTGTAGGATTGCAGGATTTACACAATCACTTTTGACCAGTGTCACAATACTACCAGAATCATGTAGGGCAGTTACTGGCTTTCCTTTAACAGAAATCTCACACATCTATTTCTCCATATGCTCATGACATATGACATGAGGCAGTACATGCGATCTGCGCAAAAAGAGACATGCGTCTTTTCATATAAGCATTATCAATTGCATTGGCTCATCATTTAGGGAACAGTTTGCAGCAATATGACCCAACGCATGGCAACAATAACATTGTATGGGTTCTATACCCAGTCCTCTCATCGGCCTCACAGACCTTCCTGACCTACTTGGCAAGTCTCCAGGTCCAGAGTCCACAGTCTCATTAATCGTAACAGCAGTCTTGTTATATCTCCCCATGCCCTTGAACCCTGGAACAGTTTTACTGGATCCTCCAGGCAGTTTTTCACCGCTAGGACATTGGAGTGGGGTATGGGCTGGTTCAGTGAATCCTCAGCAGCCGTATATCTTTCCACCAGGTCCACCAGCTGGGTTGCGGTCTTGGGGTCCCCATGGCTGACCCCTTTCTTAAAGTAGGAGGGAGCGCATGCAAATATTGAATATCCATGAACACACAGTCTACAATCTGAGAGCCTGGCAAAGTCTCTGGTTGCAGCCACTTCTTAGTGAGGTGAATCAGATCGAACATCGTGGAGCGGGGTGGTTTGTCTGTACGGTAGGACCACTGATGACCCGTTGAGCCTGGACCGCCATGGTGACACCCAGGCGTGTGAGTATCTCCGCGTTTAGTGTCTCATAATCCTGGGCTTTATCTGGTTCCAGATCAAAATAGGCTTTTTGGGGTTCTCCTGTCAAGAAAGGGGCTAATAGTCCCGCCCATTGTTCTTTTTGCCATGCTTCCTGCACAGCGACTCTCTCAAACGTTGTGAGGTATGCCTCCACATCATCTTTAGGTGTCATCTTCTGCAGATAAAGCTGGTTCGTACCATTTTTTGTTCCACCAGTGGAGGAGCTGCGGACCCCTTCTTTAACTCTAGCAGGGCCTCCGCAAACTGGCGATTTGTCTCCCGCTGGGCTGCGGCCTGCAACAGGGCTTTTATCACCTCCTCCATTTTGTTCAGGAAGATGGCCACTGAGTCCACCACATGTGAGGGATTAGCTCTTGTGAGGATCACCTTCCCTGAGATAAAGGCAGTTGAGACAGCAGGTTCTTAAAATCTGGCTTGCAGCCAGGTTTATTGGCAAACATTTGCATTCAAAATAAACAAAACCTAAAACAAATCCTTTCCATCTAGGCTCTAACTAAACATTTCAGCATACCTATCTGAGCGGTATAGGGCTTCTCCCAGATACCCACAAATCAAAGTTAGTGCAAATCTTTTGTCTTAGTCCAGTACACTCTCCAAGTGTCAGCTCTCTCTCAGGCTGAATGCCTTCTGAGTCTCAGGTAAGAGCAACTCTTTGCTCTATTCCTGGTAATTTATACCATCTGTTTGTGAACACCGGTGGACCACAAAATCTGGCCCAGGATCAGCCCTACCATAGTGGCTGGCAATACCCGGACTGGATTCCACCATAGTTCATTGTGAACGAACACATGCAAGGTGACACATACCTTCCATCGATCATCTTGCCACAATATGTATATACACATTCTTTACTCTGTGTCAAGACATGCAGGCCATGTTTTGACACAGGTCAACTATGTTTTACACAACAAAGGGATAGCTAATGGCTCTCTGCTATCCAATTAAGCCTGTTGATTTGCAAATGTGCAAGGTATTGTAAAATGCAGATTTGTCTGGTTATGTATTTCAAAGGGTACATTGTTTTCATATTTAACTATTTCCCGACCGCTCGCCATGGATTGACGGTGGCAGCATGGCTCCGCGAATTGCCGTCACCTGACGGCGGCCACGGGAGTGTGTATTGTGGCCGCGTGCCATCGGAGGCATGCTCATGCACTCACTGGCTAGTGGGGGAGTCAATCAGCGGGTGGGGTGGACTCGATGTCTGCCGGCCACCCGCGATCGCTCCCCCACAGTGACAGAACGGGGATCCGTGAATATAAACAAGTGGATCCCCGTTGTGACAGGGGAGAGGAGAGTGATTGTATGTTCCCAGTATATGGGAGCAGTGATCTCTCTCCTCCCTCAGTCATCCCAGCCCCCATACAATTAGAACACTGACAGGGAACACATTTAACCCTATGATCTCCCCCTAGTGTTAATCCCTTCATTGCCAGTGACATTTATACAGTAATCAGTGGTTATTTTATAGCACTGATCACTGTATAAATGTCAGTGGTCCCAAAAAAGTGTCAAAAGTGTCCCATATGTCCGCAGCAATATGGCAGTCCCGCTAAAAATCGCAGATCGCTGCCATTACTAGTAATAAAAATAATAAACCTTCACTATAAATAAACTGTCACAACAAACCAATCGCAGACGGTGGCAGCCCTCCCACGGAGCAGGAGCTGTGCGTGCCATCTACGCACTATACGTTATTGAGCGTTCGGCGGTGCCGAAGTCACGCCCATAATGTTCTAAATTCAGGGATTGGGCGAACAATGGAAGTTCGGTCCAAACCTATGCTCAGGCTGAACTATTCGCCCATCCCTAGTCAGGAAGGGGTAACAGGGAAAGGCAGAAAATGGGGGTATATAAAACATATTCCCCTATCAATTTGATGACCAAAAAAGACCCAAGCCACTGAAATAGGTCACCTTGCAGCCATGTACGATGAACACAGTTGCAGCTTCCTTACCACCTGACAATGACCCTCTGAAAATTGTTCCACTGTGGATAACTCTTCAGAGGGTGAAACAAGTGCACACTAATCCACAGCAGTAATGCCCCTGGGATGTGTCATTCCAACCATGCGAATGGTACTGCTGCCGCATCTAAGATAACTTCAAGAGACTTATCATTAAAATAAATCAACATAATAGACACTACAGCAGGAGTGTCTTTCACACTGAACAAGTGCACATCCATAATCTTGGGAGGGCAGCATGCAGTATGGCAAACCTAATGCTCAGAGTCCAGGCCCTATCACCCTCCTGCCCCCCAAGCACCTGGCTTTTTCTAAATGGGGTCCTTGTGCAGTGCTTTTTCTGCAGGGGGGGAGCCCGATGACCAGCAAGGAGCTGAGCACCTCTAAAACCTCTGCTTCTATTCCTTCCTCCTGGACACTGAGTTGTG
Organism: Glandirana rugosa; assembly: GCA_018402905.1. Lineage (NCBI taxonomy): Eukaryota > Metazoa > Chordata > Amphibia > Anura > Ranidae > Glandirana > Glandirana rugosa. Next base: position 21,413 of record BLSH010125250.1, read on the forward strand.
CAGCAGAGGCCTAGGGGCAGAAAGAGAACTATTTAACCGCTTTTGGGTTTAAGCGGAGTAGTCTGCAGCCACAATTACTGACAATAACATTAAAGTCTTGGCCGCTGTGCCCTGGCATATATTTATATAGAAGAGGCTGGGGCTTTAATGTCATCGCCTGGACATGCGGCTGCAGATTACTCATGGGACCCGGGGAAGTGCTAAAACAGTTGCAGAACACAGGTGTAGCGGTACCCCCGTAGGGGCTGCTGAGTGTAGTGGTTCGTCTTTCACTCTGCCCAGCCAGGCACATGATTTCATAGATAGGGTAAGTGGGTATGTGATGCCCACTTGAATGAAATGCAACTTTACATAGGACTCAACTTATATATATATATACTCCTGTATATACTCCTCTACTCTTCTCTCCAGCACTTCACTTGCTTGAAGGCTATCACTCCTCACTCCTCCAGCACATCACTTGCTGCAGACTATTACTCCTCAACACCACCAGCACATAACTTGCTTGGACTTTCTAGACCAGCTAGCATTGAATTGTAGGACCTGGCACTGACTTAACCAGGCCTAAGGTGAATGCCTTTTGCAGGCAGGGACCGTGGACCACTATGGTGTAGCAAAAATGTAGATAAATCCCAGTGCTAGCTGCCTATGTGGATACTTCTCCCAGCACCACCTCTTCAGGCCCTGCCAGCCCTCATGGATGCAGCTGCCTTTCTCCACTGCCCATTCCTCTCCAGTTCTCTCTTCTGGTTCTGCACCCATCTTAGACTGCCCTCTCCCAGTCCCCTCAGGCATGCCTCCCCGGTCCTCCTGACTGTGCATCACTCACCAGCCCTCCTGGCTGCGACCTGTTGTTCCTCTCCCCTGGAGACTTGCCTGGCAGTGCTCTCTCCTGCTGTCTTCTCCTTGCTCCCGTGCTGCCAGTCTAGGACACCTCCACATGTTCTTAGATGTTTCCATCCACACCTGAGCCCAGGCCCAATGTCACCCCCTCAGACTGGGGAGCTCCCTCAAAGGCCCCGACAGCCTAGCACTCCATTTCCATCTCTTCCACCCAAACAACTCCACCCCAGCTGGGCTAACCCTAGGTATTTAAGGATGCCTGCCCCCTTCTGATTGGTTGAGTGGCTTGGGTCTTTTTTGGTCATCAAATTGATAGGGGAATATGTTTTGTATACCCCCATTTTCTGCCTTTGCCTGTTACCCACTCCTGACTAGGGATGGGTGAATGGATCAGCCCGAGCATATGTTCAGGCCGAACTTCCGTTGTTCGCCCAATCCGGAATTTAAAACATTATGGGGTGTTCAGTGCGACTTCGGCAACGCCGAATGCTCCATAATGTATAGTGCGCAGATGGCGCGCACAGCTCCTGCTCCGTGGGAGGGCTGCCACCGCCTGCACTTGGTTTGTTGTGACAGTTTATTTATAGTGAAGGGCGGTGCTACCCGGTGATATATGGGTGACCCCGTCCCTTCTGACGTCATGTGACATCAGAGGGGCGGGTCACTCAATTACGTCACCAGTTGGTTCCACTCTTCACTATAAATAAACTGTCACAACAAACCCAGCTCAGTCGGCAGGAGCCCTCCCATGGAGGAAGAGCTGTTGCTGCTTTCTTTTTTCCGGTCCGTCGCCCACCGCGATTGACGATGGATCACAATGAGGGACGCTTATTTTTTTTTTTTTTTTTTAATTGTCTCCTGTGATTTTTTCTTTTTTGACACTTTTTGGTGAATTAGTAGGGGTACAATGTACCCGATACTAATTCACATGGGAGAGGTGGGATCTGGGGGCCCCCTTATTAAAAGGGGCTTCCAGATTCCGATAAGCCCTCCATCTGCAGACCCCCACAACCACAGCCCAGGGTTGTGGGGAAGATGCTCTTGTCCCCGTCAACATGTCCCCGCTGCCTCAAAGCACCCATACTCCCCATGTTGAGGGCATGTAGCCTGGTTCAGGAGGGAGTGGCGCTCGCTCGTCCCCCCCTTTCCTGGCCGACCAGGTTGCATGCTCGGATAAGGGTCTGGTTTGGACTTTAGGGGGGACCCTACGCAAATTATTTTAGTGATTTTTCTGTATATTGCCGGGAGCCGGCAATACATTACATCCGCAATAATAAATTGCTGTTTTTCCTATACAAATGTCATTTCGCTCTGGCACTGTTCTAAACATCACAGAGGTCCACTCTTTTACAGGCAGTCTAAGGGACCCCAGGCACGATATTTAAAGGATTATTTCATTTGTATTGTTTCACTTTAACCACTTGCTTACTGGGCACTTAAACCCCCCCTCCTGCCCAGACCAATTTTCAGTTTCAGCGCTGTCACTCTTTGAATGACAATTGAGCGGTCGTGCGATGTTGTACCCAAACAAAATTGGCGCCCTTTTTTTCCCACAAATAGAGCTTTCTTTTGGTGGTATTTGATCACCTCTGCGACTTTTATTTTTTTGTGCTATAAACAAAAATAGAGCGACAATTTTGAAAAAAATATTTTTTTTTACTTTTTGCTATAATACATATCCAAAAATAAAAAAAACGAATTTATTCATCAGTTTAGGCTGATATGTATTCTTCTACATATTTGTGGTAAAAAAATTGCAATAAGCGTATATTGATTGGGTTGCGCATAAGTTATACCGCCTACTAACTATGGAAATTGGTTTATGGCGTTTTTATTTGTATTTTTTACTGGTAATGGTGGCGATCTGCGATTTTTATCGAGACTGCGATATTGCGGTGGACATGTCGGACATTTTTTACACTTTTTGGGACCATTGACATTTTTACAGCGATCAGATCTAAAAATAGACACTGATTACTGTATAAATGTCATTAGCAGGGAAAGGGTTACTAATAAGGGGGTGATCAAGGGGTTAAATGTGTTCCCTAATTGTGTTCTAACTGCATGGGGATGGGGCTGACAGGGACATAACAGATCTAACTCATCCCGATTCACAAGGATCAGTAGATCTGTCATGCCCCCCCTCACAGAGCGGGGAACCGTCGTGCTTACAACGGCGGTTGCCCATTCTGGCTCTCTGTGAAGGGATCGCGGGTCTCTGGCGGACATCGAGTCTGCCCAACCCAGCGGCGGCTGCGTGGGCACGCTTGGACCACGCAAAGGGGCGGGCGTCAATTGACTGCGCCCTGGCACTTCAGATCCACGCTGTAGCCATCAATCGGATATAGCGCGGATCTGAGTGTTAAGCATTATTAAAATCACTGCTCCTGAAAAAATGATAGATTTAAAAACCTTTTTTTGCATTGATACATATCCTCTAGGGCAGGACCCGGGCAGTAACTTAAGCCTTTAAAACGGGCACTTTTGATTTTTCATGTTCGGGTCCCCTAGACTTTAACGGTGTTCGAATGTTTGGACAAATTCTTTGTCTGTTCGCAAGTTCTGGTGAGAACTGAACTGGGGGGGTGTTTGGCCCATCCCCCCTTCTGACCCCTGCAATCTGCATGTCACATACCCCCGCATTCTATGCATTACGCACTCCTGACCCCTGAACTATGTACGTAATCGTGACTTGTGCACACTGTATGATACATACTCCTGAAACCTGCACTCTGTTCATTACATTTTTTTGACACCTGCATATTATAAATTATATACATAAACCTGATCTGCACTCTGCATGTTAAATACTTTTGACCCCTGTGCTCTGTACACATTTTAAACCCTTCTGTTTTTAACCCCACTGTGCAATTTTGCACACCCACATTTCTCCACTGCACACATTCCTCATTGCCTCCTTCTTCTCTACTGGTTGCCCATGGGCTAGAGGAAGGAGTGCTTGCGCTCAGTCCCCACTCCTGCCATGTAGATGGGCCCCTGCCAGGTAGGCTGTATGGGCCCCATGATTTCTAAGAGCGGCTCTAAGCCCAGAGCATGAGGGGGTACCTCAGAAGAGGAGTTTCAGAGCTGCTCCATTGTACATAGCAAGTAAGTATAAACCTGTTTTTTTTTTAACCTTGGAGTTTACAGTCACTTTAAGCTCATCCCTAGTTAACAGGTTAATTATCCGCCTATGAATGGATGTGCAATCCTATCCAAAGCTCTACAAAGCCTCCAGGACTAGAGTTGAGTGAACCCGGACTGTAAAGTTCGGGTCCGTACCGAACTTTGGGGTGTCTGGGTTCGGGTCCGGGGTTCTGGTAATTTTAATGAAAAATCTTAAAAATGCTGTAAAAAAGTCCAGTCCATCTGGAATCTGTGTTTGAAACTACAGCATAGAGAAGAACAGGCATATGGTTTCGCTCTTCACACACAGTTTGCAGATGTTTTCAGAACAGTGATATTATATCACTGATATGATATCACTGTTCTTCAAACATCTGCAAACAGTGTGTAAAGAGCGGAACCATATGCCTGTTCTTCTCTATGCTGTAGTTTCACACACAGATTCCAGATGTTTGAAGAACAGGTGTATGGTTCCTCCCCGGTTTTAGGTAAAGTGTTCTAAACTATTTTCAGATGTGTGCAAAACAGATGTAATGTGTGAAGAACATCTGTTCTGGTGCAGAGCAGATGTTGTGTGTGAAGAACAGATGTGCAATGATTAGCGGCTATAATAAAAGTGACACAGACTAAACAGAAGTGTGAAGAACAGATGTGCACTGATTAGCGGCTATAATAAAAGTGACACAGACTAAAAAGAAGTGTGAAGAACAGATGTGCACTGATTGACGGTTTCATTTAAAGTGACACACAGACTTTAAAAATTTTTGCAGAACAGATGTGCACTGATTGACGGTTTCATTTAAAGTGACACACAGACTTTAAAGAATTGTGCAGAACAGATGTGCACTGATTCCCGGTTTCATTTAAAGTGACACACAGACTTTAAAGAATTGTGCAGAACAGATGTGCACTGATTCCCGGTTTCATTTAAAGCGACACACAGACTTTAAATAATTGTGCAGAACAGATGTGCACTGATTCCCGGTTTCATTTAAAGTGACACACACATTTTGCAGAACAGTGATATGGGTACTCCCGGCTTATTTATACTTTTTTGACACAGTTTGAAGATGATTTTAGAACAGTTCTATGGCCTCTAATGTTAATTAATACTTTTCAGACCCATTTTGAAGATGATCTCCATTTTTGCATTTTTTATGTTTTTATTTTTTTTTAAATATTTAAAGTTATTTCCCTGTCCCCATTTCTTTGTAGGTCACTTGTCCCACCCTTACCCACATTTCCTTCCTTTTGCAGACCTCTAGGACCTTCCAGGACTATTTTCCAGCCTTTTTTGTGCCTAAAAGTCCGTGTCCCCATTGATTTCAATGGGGTTCGGGGTCCGGGACAAAGTTCGGGTTCTGTCCGGACCCGAACCCGGACTTTGTCCCGAAGTTCGGCCGAACCAGCAGAACCCGGACTTCTAGAAGTTCGCTCATCTCTATCCAGGACCAGACCATAACTTTTTAATATCTGAGGAAAAAAGTTAGCTTTCTCCATATTAGCAGGGTCAAGACAAGGGGTGGACAGGAAGGGCAACTGACCTGGGCACATTGAAGCAAGGGGGCAAAGAGTAGATGCAGGATGGTACATCCATTCTACAGCTTAAATTATCAGAGGGGGAGGGGTACTGCATATCAGACACAAATTTTGGAGACCCTCACAATGTATGGGTAGAAGGTTGGGAACCTAGGTGAAACATACAGCATACACCATCAGCCAGTGTCTATAGCTATGCATATTATATACAGTATATCAGAAAACTGACCTCTCTGTTTATATTAGAGGGCTGACAGGCTGACATAATGCTGTTCTCATAAGACAAATCACATTATTCCCTGTGAAATTCAAAAATTATTTTCTCCACAGTGCCTATAGTTACTGTACAGAAATGACTTATGGCTTGTTTTAAACTTAATGTTTGCTTAGAATATGTAAATAATTTAGTGTGCATGATCTTGTCATAAGGTTGCTTTACATTTAAAATGAATAAAAAATCCCAAAACATTATAGTTTCACTTTATTAACAACCATTATGATTTCTCCATATCCGGTCATATCCTTGAGCATCACATGGGTGTCAAAAACGGGTACCTCTTTTAAAACATTAGTCCAATGCTAATGTACTCTTCCATACTACTGATGCTCAGGTTTTTGCAGTTCATTTTTTTTGTGAGACTTTATGTGCAAGCCATCAGCCCCCTTAGCAAAAGATGAAGAGTATAATCAACCATCTCAATAATGTGTTAATATGGGGCAGTTTAAATCTTACCTTTCCCTTGTGCCAAGTTTCTGTTATATCCTACAGGACTAAAATACTCAAATATAAAAACAGCCACTGCGGACACCAAGAGGAGCATCACAAACATCATCACCCAAACAGAAGCACTAAAAGGTTCTGCAGCAAGATAGGAGACAAGGGAGAGAAACAATTTATTAAACTTATTGCTAAAAAAAATGTAAATTTAAACAAAATTACTATTTACTTAGAGATATAGTGAAGGCCTAGAACTAAGACATACAGTATGTGCTTTGTCTATGTCATATAATAACATTTTTAGAATCATCTAAATTGATTCAAAATAAGAGACACTGACTTTTAATTGAGAAGTACTATATAATACTGTTGCCTTAACCACTACAGCCCCGGAAGGATTGGTCCCCTTCTTGACCAGAGCACTTTTGCGATTCGGCACTGCGTCATTTTAACTCACAATTGTGTGGTCGTGCGACGTTGTACCCAAACAAAATTGACATCCTTTTTTCTCACAAATAGAGCTTTCTTTTGGTGGTATTTGATCACCTCACAATATTTTTTACTTTTTGCTATAATAAATATCCAAAAAAAAAAAATTGAATTTATTCCTCAATTCAGGGCAATATATATTCTTCTACATATTTTTGGTAAAAAAAAATCGCAATAGGCGTATATTGATTGGGTTGCGCAAAAGTTATCGCGTCTACAAACTATGGGAATAGACTTATGGCAAATGTATTATTTTTTTTTTTTTTTACTAGTAATGCCGACAATCTGCGATTTTCATCAGGACTATTGTGGAGGACAGATCGGACACTTTTGAAACTTTTTTGGGACCAATGACATTTATACAGTAATCAGAGCTAAAAATAGCCACTGATTACTGTATAAATGTCATTGGCAGGGAAGGGGTTAAACCATAGGGGGCAATCAAGGAGTTAAGTGTGTTCCCTCACTGTGTTCTAACTGTGTGGGGGCTGGGCTGTCAGGGGCATGACAGATCTAACTGTTCCTGATTACTGGGAGCAGTAGATCTGTCATATGTCCCCTGACAGAACGGAGATCCTCCTTGTTTACACTGGCAGATCTCCATTCTGCCTCTATGGTGATCACGGGTCACCGGTGGACATCAAGTCCGCCCGACCCTCAGGAATGCTCACACATGTACAGCTACGGTGATTCTCGCAGCAGTGCCAACCCGCCATCGTATTATGACGGTGGGCGGTCGGCAAGCGGTTAAGCACCTTTATACCTATAGGTGTATATTTGTTATTCCTGATAAAACACGACTAGAGCACATAGAAGTATTCCAATTCATTATGTGTATCAGAAAAGTTTTCTTTCTTAAGTAAAAGATAAATACAAATGTAGCGCACCCCCTTAAGAGCCACAAGCAACTGAGATCCCCCACCCTGCACAGCCAGGCACGCCAAATCTTCACAGTCACTTCAAAGTTAGAAAACAGTCCAGTACTTTGTTTTTGTTATTGAGGGGTTAGAACTTGGATAGGGATTGGAAAAATGATGGGATGCCCATTTGTCTTCAAACAAACTTCAGGAACAACTTTTCCTGCATACAGTCTATATACACTCCACTGCTTCCTCCATCACTCGCTTGCAGAACTCCAGCTGTGTCACCTTGTTGCAATTTGGTAGCCAAGGCCCATTACAGGCAGGGAGCTTACATTTTCCCAGCATTTCCTTTCTGTGGTCACTGATCCAAGCACCACCTCTTTAGGCACTACCAGCCCACCTGGCTGCAGCTGCTCCTTTCACTAGCCCTCCTGGCTAACTTCTCCACAGTCCTCCCAGACTGACACTCACTCCACAATCCTCCCAGACTTAATACTCACCAGCCCACTTGGCTGACTTCTCAGGAGATCTCTCGGACGTGCTGACCTGCTCCTGCTGTCCTCTCACTTGTTCCTGTGCCTTCAGGATAGGATTCACCTGTGTGTTGTAGAGGGTGCTTTCAGCACCCAAGCCCCCAGACTAGGGGGCACCCTCAGCCTCCTCAGCACTCTATCTTCATCTTCCACCCTGCTGGCATGACTGATGCCTTTTTATGAGATGCCTACCCCCTTTTTACTGGGGATTGGTTAAGGACCTCATAAATAAGCCAAATAGCTCCTCCTAACCTCCTAGAAAACAGGGAGAGGCACCGGAGATACTGCTTGCTGAGTCATCCAGCCTCCCTGAGTCACTCAACCCTGACCCAGACATGGCTCTCAACCAAACCAATTTACCTACACTATCAGCCAACTACAGTATCTCACAGAAGTGAGTACACCCCTCACATTTTTGTAAATATTTTATTATATCTTTTCATGAGACAACACTGAAGAAATGACACCTTGCTACAATGTAAAGTAGTGAGTGTACAGTTTGTATAACAGTGTCCAATTTGCTGTCTCTTCAAAATTACTCAGCACACAGCCATTAATGTCTAAACCGCTGGCAATAAAAGTGAAAATGTCCAAATTGGGCCCAAAGTGTCAATATTTTGTGTGGTCACCATTATTTTCCAGCACTGCCTTAACCCTTTTGGGCATGGAGTTCACCAGAGCTTCACAGGTTGCCACTGGAGTCTTCTTCCACTCCTCCATGACGACATCACAGAGCTGGTGGATGTTAGAGACCTTGCGCTCCTTCACCATCCATTTGAGGATGCCCCACATATGCTCAATAGGGTTTAGGTCTGGAGACATGCTTGGCCAGTCCATCACCTTTACCCTCAGCTTCTTTAGCAAGGCAGTGGTCATCTTGGAGGTGTGTTTGGGGTCGTTATATTGGAATACTGCCCTGCAGCCCAGTCTTCTAGGGAAGGGGATCATGCTCTGCTTCAGTATGTCACAGTACATGTTAGCATTCATGGTTCCCTCAATGAACTGTAGTGCCCCAGACTATGTCTGATGCGCATGCTCAGTGGTGCCGTTTTTGGTGTTTGTTCTAGTGTTGACCTTGCTGCCTTGCCTTTGTACTTTTGGACTACAGCTGGTTGTTGTGCCCTGGCGCTGTGCCTACAGCCACCTTTCCCTGAAGTGCCTGATCTTGTCTGATCTTGGAAACTAAGCAAGGTCAGGCCTGGTTAGTACGTGGAAGGGAGATCACCTGGGAATACCAGGTGCTGTAGGCTTTTTTCTTTTTTCTTTTTCTCTTATTGCCAATGCGCATGTTTTTGACATCACTTGTTCATTGAGTGCCTCTGATTATGTGCATTCAGCCTATAACTTATAGTTTGGCACACACCCCCAGACGACTCCTCCCCTTCTCACCTGTTAATCATTGAGGGCATTTGAATGCGCTTGTCTGTCCTACTTAAGCAGCCCTAATCCACACTAGTTTTGTAGCCGGTGGGGATGCATGCTGAGATACTGACTACAGGTACTGGACACACTTTTTCTGTGCTCTTGTTTAAAAGTTGGATTTTTTCTCTTTGTACCTTATGCTAACACTCTTTCAAGGTCTGGGCTCCTTATACCTATTATATCTTAATTCTGTTTCAGCCACACATATGTTCCTGTCCTGGAACACCTATCCAGGATTCAGTGCAGTGATCTATTTTGGGACCCGGTGTGGCATTTTGATACAGGTGGGCCTCTTGTGGTTTTTATATGGTTTTATTTATATATATATATATATATATATA
>BLSH010125250.1:31296-49498 GCA_018402905.1 Glandirana rugosa
TTCTCTCCATGGTGTCTAGTGTTGTCCCTCGGTCCAGATGAGGTATATATATATATATATATATATATATATATATATATATATATATTTCTCTTTTGTTCGTTGAGGGCACAACAGCTTCAAGTGGGTTATACTGCCCTCTTCAGGAGTGACAAGGCAGAACAGGCAGTTCTAACAGCAAAAGAACAACAGGCAGACACAGCCCCTCCCAGGGAGCAGTCTCCACTGGCAGATAACCCTCCACCCTGCTTCTGCTAGCTCAGTTTTTTCTGCCTAGTGCAACACTAGTGTCACAGTGTTACCATGGCTGACAGCTCCCCCCGGCCTTATGCCTAGTGCAAGGAGTAGACCTGGCTCCCTGTTGTGATCTGTGGTACCTCTCTTGTTCCACTTTGGCTGTCCTGGAGGACAGCCTAACAAATGAAGACTGCAATCAAGTAGCCGTGCTGGGTGACAGGCTGGGTTTTAGATTCAGGTACTCTCCCCAGCTGGCCATGAAACGTGTGCAGACCTTAGCTCCACGTTGAGTCGGCCGCGACAGGCCCCACACCAGATGGGGTGGTCCCGCAAGTTAAACGTCTTGCCGGTGCACATATGACCGGGCTTCTGAGTTCGTGTCACAGTGTTGCCATGGCCGACAGATCCCCCGGCCTGACGGGTGAGGCAGATCTGTCTCGGGTGGGATACCCACTCCACTAGACTGGTTGGGTAAGTACGCCCCCCTCTCCCACTAGGATCTGGGGGGGAGCAGGCGGGTTCCCCGCTGGGGTGTTAGGCTGGCGGGTTGGTCCCCCCTTCCTCCCTCCTTCGCTTCACCCCACTCCAGTGCTGCGCTGCCGCTGTGTCCCCCCCCTCCAGGGTTCCCATGGGGGTGCTCAGGGCCCTTAGCTGTCCTCCTCCTCCTTGCCTCGTGCTGCTGGGATGGTCGGTGTGGTTGGTGATCGATGGGCGGCCATTTTGCCGTGGTTCGGCCGCATTTTGCTGTGGCGGGCTGCATGGTTTGGCCTCTAGTGTGCAGCAGCGGCCATTTTCTTGTGGTCTACGCACGTGTGCCAACCTGTGGGCGTGGGGGCGGTCCCTGAGGCTTCTGGCACCATTTTACCCCCCGCAGAGCGCTGAGAGCTTCTCTTTGTGGGACAGCAGCAAGTGTGGAGGACGGGCAGGCAAGGCAGCGGCAGCGGTGGGCAGCAACAGGCACGGCTCCTATCCTGGACAGTTGACCGGGCAGGTGGTGAGTCCCTCATGGGTTACCCTTCTGTAGTAAGTCCTGCACAGCATTTTTGGGTGGGGGTGCCTGGTCTTCTGGTACTTAGGCCTCAGTCAGGTGGCGTGTTACCAGGGTGGGTGACGCAATGGCAGCTGATGCTTCCCCACCAGACCTCTCCGTGCTTGCCGCCAGCGCCTCAGGGACTACGATCCCTCTTGAAGCTCTTTCGGCAGTCCTGGAATCGTTTGTCTCTCGGGTAAAGACTCTGTGGGAGCGCAAGGCGGCGAGAAAGCGGCCCCTGCCCCCTTCCTCTGGTGAGGACTCGGATCCTGATGGGGGCCGGGGGCTCCACCGTGACGGAGACCCCCCTTGAACAGTCGGATGGCGAGGCCCCGGATTCTCACAATAGTGAGGACGAATCTGCGGTGGCCACTGCTGTGCATGAGAAGGCACTAGTTAGCGCCCTGATCACTTCACTGTGTGAAACCCTGAAGTTGGATGATACGGCTGGACCCCCGCAGGGGGTGCCCATCCCTTTCGGGTCACATAAACCGGCCCGCGTGGCTAAGGTTTTCCCCTATGTGTCTTACCTGGATAAGTTTGTTTACAGAGACTGGGAACAGCCTCAGAGCTCCCTTCCCATACCCAAACCTTTCTCTGTGCGCTATCCCTTCGAGGATAGTCTGTTGAAAAAGTGGGCATCCCATGGTTGATCCCCCTGTGTCTCAGCTGAAGAAGGCGACCACGATCCCGGTGGAAGGCACACCGTCCTTTAAGGACCTGGCCGACAGGAAGGCCGAGGCCATGATCAGATCCATGTTTGTTCTGGCAGGGTCGGTCATGTGGCCTGTCTCAGCCTCTGCTCTGGTGTCACAAACGCTCACTGAATGGGCTAAACACCGTGAAATGAGCAATGCAAAGGTTCCCCCTGCGTGTGTGGAACTCACTGAACAGCTTGTCCAAGGGCTTAAGTATCTGTGTGATGCAGCCCTGGATGCGGCCCCCTGATCTCCAAATTGTGTGTGTCTTCCGTGGTGGTCAGGCGTTTGCTCTGGCTAAAATGTTTGTCGGCGGACCAAACATCTAAGAAGACCCTGGAGGACTTGCCTTTTCAGGGTGGGCGGCTCTATGGAGCCTCTTTGGATGAGATTATCAAGGATCTCACAGGAGGGAAGAGCACCTTTCTCCCAGAGACAAGGAAGAGTAAGGAGTCCCGTTGCAGACCGGGTCCCTCCTTTACGGCCCATAAGCGGCTTTTTCGTCACTCCCGCTCCTCGGGCAAGGGTTCGCAACCCGCCAAGGTCCCTGCGGGTGGACAGAAGTGCCCCTGGCAGCGTAAACACGACAAGCCAGAGGACAAGTCCTCCTCCGTATGAAGGGCTGCCCCACCTGTCCTTTGGGGGGACGTCTCCTGGGGTTTGCGGACCGGTGGACTTCCCGCATTTTGGACCGCTGGGTGCACGAGGTGATCTCATCAGGGTACAGAATAGAATTTAGTTCCCGTCCTCCGGACAGGTTCTTCGCCCCCCAACTTGCAACTGCCTGCGGGCAGGCTGCAGGCCCTGTTTGGGGCAGTGCAGGACCTACTTTGTCAAGGGGTAGTGGTCCCCATTCCGCATGCAGAACGTTTCCAAGGGTTTTACTCCAACCTGTTTGTGGTCCCAAAGAAGGATGGGGTCCGTCTGATCCTGGACCTGAAGGCCCTCAACTGCTTCATATGTAGCGGCTCTGCACTAGGACAATTTCCTGGCTTCCCTCGACATCAAAGATGCGTACCTGCATGTTCCCATATGCACCCAGCACCAGCTCTTTCTGCGCTTTGCGGTCAGGGAGCATCACTATCAGTTTGTGGCTCTCCCGTTTGGCCTGGCCTCTGTGTCTTGGATCTTCATCAAGCTCCTGGCCCCGGTTCTGGCTTTGCTGAGGCAGAGGGGCATCGCAGTGGTAGCGTATCTGGACGACTTATTCTTGTGAGCAGAGTCGGCTCCAGCTCTCAGGGAAAATGTGACGATCGCCTTGCACACTCTGCATGAGTTCGGCTGGATAATCAATCGCCCGAAGTCGGTGCTGACTCCGTCTCACCGATTGGAGTATCTGGGTCTGATCCTGGATGCAGCACAGGTGAAGGTTTTCCTCCCACCATCCAAGCTACAGACGCTTCAGTTGGCGGTTCGGTCCCGGCTGTCCCAGATATGGTCCTCCCTACACTTTTGCATGCAGGTCCTGGGCCTCATGGTGTCCACCTTCGAGGCGGTCCCATACGTCCAGTGTCACACCCATGCTCTGCAGCGGGAGATTCTTCTGAAGTGGGACAATTCCCCCTCATCCCTGGATCGGTTGATCAGGTTTGACCACCAGACCAGGACTTCACTGCTCTGGTGGATGCGGGCTCCGGCCCTGCGGTTGGGGAAGTCATTCCTCCCCCTCCATTGGAGGGTGGTCATGATGGATGCCAGCCTGATCGGCTGGGGATGAGTCCTGGGGCTATTGTCAGCTCAGGGCCGGTGGTCTCATGAGGAGTCTCATCTCCCGATCAATGTCCTGGAATTGCGGGCCATCAGGTGCTGCCTCTCCCATTGGACGAGGAAGCTGCACGGATGCCCTGTCTGGATTCAGTCAGACAATGCCACGACCATGGCATACGTGAATCACCAGGGCGGGACAAGAAGCTCGGCTGCGGCCTCAGAGGTAACTCACATTCTGTGGTGGGCAGAACTCCACGTACCGGCAATCTCCGCTGTCCACATTCCGGGCATAGAGAATTGGCAGGCGGACTACCTCAGTCATCAGGGGCTGGACCAAGGAGAGTGGTCCTTGCACCCAGACGTGTTCCACCAGATTTGTCTGAGGTGGGGTACTCCAGATGAGGACCTGCTAGCGTCTCGCCTCAATCGGAAGGTGCAGACCTTCCTGAGCAGGACAAGGGATCCCTTGGCGGAAGCGGCAGATGCTCTAGTAGCTCCGTGGGTTCGGTACAGGCTCACCTATGCCGTTCCCCCTCTCAAGTTGCTTCCCGCACCTTCTGCGCAGAATAGAAGCGGCGGAGGGCATACCGACAATTCTAGTTGCTCCAGATTGGCCAAGGCGCCCTTGGTACGCCGACGTAGTACGAATGGTAGTGGACGTCCCCTGGCGACTCCCGCTTCGCGAGGATCTGCTGTCCCAGGGGCCCATCTTGCATCCTGCTTTACAATCTCTGGCTTTAACGGCCTGGCTATTGAATCCCAGGTCTAGAGGGATCGAGGTGTCTCGGACTCAGTGATGCCCACCATGCTTAAGGCACATAAGGCCACTTCCCAAAAGATTTACCACCCCACCTAGAGGGCTTATATCACCTGGTGCGAGAATGGGGGGTGGAATCCCCGATCTTTTTTAGTATCTCGGGTTCTGGCTTTTCTGCAGAAGGGTCTCAACCAGAAGCTGGCGTTGAGTACGATTAAGGGTCAGATTTCTGCCCTGGCGATCTTTTTTCAGCGTCCTTTGGCGACGCACTCTTTGATCCGTACTTTCGCACAGGGGGTTAGACATGTCAGCCCCCAAGTACTCTGGCGCCATGGGACCTCAATTTGGTCCTCTCGGTACTTCAGAAGCTGCCTTTTGACAATAACAGGGAGATATCGCTACAATTGCTTTCTCAGAAAGTGGCTTTCCTGGTAGCCATCACATCCGCTCAGTGGGTGTCCGAGTTGGCGGCTCTGTCCTGTAGGTCTCCATATCTAGTCCTACACAAAGATAAGATGGTTCTATGCCCATCACCTTCTTTCTTGCCGAAGGTGGTGTCATCTTTCCATATCAATGAGGACATTGTCCTTCCTTCGCTCTGCCCGTGCCCCTCTTACCCTAAGGAGGTTGCTTTGCACTTCCTGGATGCTGTTCGGGCCCTGCAGGTGTATCTGACGACCACAGCCTCCTTTTGGAGGTCGGATGCACATTTTGTAGTGGTCGATGGCCCACGCAAGGGTCAGAACTCTACGTCCTAATTGTTGGTTATACGGGTGGTGCTTTTCTGCTCAGTTTAGGGTATTTTTATGTATATGTGAGTATATGTCATGTATGTGATCAATTTGCTGTAATAAAGATATTTTTTATGATACCAAGTGCCTGTGGTGTGCCTGCAAAGTCCTGTCTATTTTTTGAAGGAGTTTTTCCTTCAATCCTTTTCTATTAATCTTGGATGGTGGCACGGTGGGGGTCCTCCCTCGCGCTTCTAGAAGAAGCTCTAATGCATCTGTCCACTGATCCCCATCTAGTTCACCTATATCTTGATTTCATATCTGTCTACATTTAATCAAGGTTTTAGAATGAACTGCCCTTAAAAATACTTCATATAGATTGCCAATTAACCCCTTTTTAGAATCAGACGGTATCACCACCATAGGGAGAATGTTTGAAAAATTAAAATGTGTAAGATCTAACCGAGTCTCAGACTGTAGTGCATGATGAAATTATAAATGCAGGAAGAATATTCTATCCAACAAAAGGTACTGCTCTACAATAAAGTAAAAAGATAGTATATTACATTCATTATACAATTGATGAAGGTATTCAAGACCAGGTTGTTTCCAAAGCTCAAAACCAGTAAGTTCTTACTTCTGGAAGATGATTATTCTTCCAGACAGGCATATACTGCATGTGGCCTGTTTGACGCACACCAAAAATGACCTGCCTCCCACAAGGAAGCAAGAGGATCCTTAGACAAAGAGGAGAGAAAAACTCTCTGGGTTGGATCATAAAGGTCAATTTTTGCCCACCCTGCCATCTGTATGAGATTTGAGATGCCAAAAAATATAATGTAGTACTGGGAACTACCATCCCACCACCATCCTTAGGAATCTGTAAAACAACAGATTCTGACATTCCCATATTTCCATATAAGTTCTTGAAATAACTTATCTATCTTTCTAAATATGCATTGGGGTATCCAGACTGGGAGATTAGGCAACATGTAAAAAAGATGGGGCATTCACATTATCTTTTTCAAGCTGATCCTCCCACCACTGACAATAGTAATTTACACCAAGCAGCACTAACTTTGTACTTTGTGCATTTTTCAGAATAAGATATACGGCTACCAGCTTTATTTGAGAATCTGCTACTAGGAGGGGCTCTCTAATGGGATCTAAGTCTAAGGCAAATATCAGGGTTGACAATGGATACTCCTGCTACCCCTGCTGGGTACCTCTAATAAGGGAGAGTGGTTCAGAAAACCTCCCATTAACCTGTATAAGGTCTGTAGGGGATGCATATAAGGGTTTAACTCAATCTATAAAATGGTTCCTAAAACCTGCATCCAAGGAAAGGATTGTTAATGACCTCAGTTTGCAAATTATTCTTCATTTACACAGGACGTTACGCAACCTCCCCTGAACAACATACATTGACAGCTTCAAAACGACGTTTAAAAATGCCCAGTTAGATGTGTTTACATGCAGCGTTTAGCAGCATTTAGCAGCATTTAGAGGCATTTGCGTTCAGAAGCGTTTTTGAAGATAACCTCAGGAGAACTCTGGAGACCCTCCCAAATCCAAAATAAACAGTATTTGTGGTCAGAATTTTCACCAGGAACTGCAATAACCCCAACTACCTGGACCATGATGTGTGCCTTGGTCTATCTGGTCAGCATGCCTGAAAGAGGGCATACCCTGAATATGTATATATGAATTATGTATAATATATAATGAACTAATGAAAGTTTGGGGGAACAGGTGGGTGGGAGCCAGGAAACGAACCGACACAGGAGCAGACAGAGGAGGATATATGTACCCCTCAGACTCCTACAAATCCAGGCCGGCCCCCGGCCAGACTTTTAACTTGTAGTCAGAGTCTTCACCTGGAACTGCGATAACCCCAACTACCAAGACCATGAGGTGTGCCTTGGTCTAGCTGGTCAGTATGCCTGAAAGAGGGCAAAAGACACAGAAAATAGGTGTGATTATGAAATGCTAAAATGGACAGGTAACAGCTAATAATCAAGTAAATATCGAATGCCCGGATGACTAAGGAATGGGTTTCCGGTATGTATCTACCATGAGTTCAGAAACTTCAGCGCCCCCCATGTCTTTGCTGATACCAGAACAAACCCCCTGCAGTAATCTGCGGATATTGCCCTGATTCTAACTGAATGTTCAGAACATGGTTTGGGTTAAGCCTCATATGGCAAGTAATACCTGACATGAGGAACAACGCTTGTCATGAGAGGATGCATGGAAAAGGGAGCAAAGGTTGTCCAAAGAAGTCAATGAGAAATGATTACTGAGAAGATCAAAACGCTTCAATCGGACACAGTAACTGTTAGTTCTATCATATTTAACATGAACATCTGGCCTACCTGTCTATACTTGTTATTTGGAAGTTGTAAGGCATAGTGAACAAGGAACCTAATGAAAAGAGCCTCCGAGCCGACTGGGTGCATGACAGTTAACCTGGGATCTTCCCCGGATCTTAAGTAGCCAAAGAAACTCCAATAAATGGCTGTCTTTGATTAAAGAAGAAATAAACCCCCTTGGGTGGGACTTTAATAGGCAGCAACACACCACACAAAAATCAAATTATATCCAAAAATATCAAATTTATTTAAAAATGTTTATGTCACTCTATGATAGAGGAACAACATGATATGTAAAACTAAATAACATTTCTCTGTCACGGATCAAATGGTCCATAATTTGATACAAGATTGACCATGGATGAATGAATACGTAGCTTGGATGGTGATGTAAGACACTCCGTTGTCCAGGAATGAAAGGGAATGGTGTTCAGTGTCCCAGTGCCCAACGTTTAACGTTTCGGGTCCAAATCAGGCCCTTCATCAGGGGAGCTGTTCAACAGAATCACTCATCTATTGTGGGGTGGTTAAGTATACAGTTTGATCTGTTTCAACGATTTGCATCCATTTGTGGACACCCTTGCATAAATGACAGGTTGTTGGTGTCCCAAAACTGTGTCATAGAGTATAGAATTGATTATCGATAGAAATGTTGACATTTTCATTATTCCTTTGTTTTGTTGACCGGGGGATCTGCCACCGGTAGCTATATGTACTGGGAAGGATAGGATCTGTCCATCCCAGATCTCCTGTCCCCGACCTCTTGTCTCTCCAGGCGCAACAAGTTTCTGAATTTAAAAGCGACAGTGCAGGCGCAAGGGGCTCTCCATGAGGCAGACAGACCTCTAGGGGCCCGTCTATCCTGATCGATAATCAATTCTATACTCTATGACACAGTTTTGGGACACCAACAACCTGTCATTTATGCAAGGGTGTCCACAAATGGATGCAAATCGTTGAAACGGATCAAACTGTATACTTAACCACCCCACAATAGATGAGTGATTCCATTGAACAGCTCCCCTGATGAAGGGCCTGATTTGGACCCGAAACGGTAAACGTTGGGCACTGGGACACTGAACACCATTCCCTTTCATTCCTGGACAATGGAGTGTCTTACATCACCATCCAAGCTACGTATTCATTCATTCATGGTCAATCTTGTATCAAATTATGGACCATTTGATCCGTGACAGAGAAATGTTATTTAGTTTTACATAACATGTTGTTCCTCTATCATAGAGTGACATAAACATTTTTAAATAAATTTGATATTTTTGGATATAATTTGATTTTTGTGTGGTGTGTTGCTGCCTATTAAAGTCCCACCCAAGGGGGTTTATTTCTTCTTTAATCAAATATCAAGGGATGAGGCAGCCACCACGGTGACTTCACTGATATGTGGGACACTTACTAATCTAATAAATGGCTGTCTTGACCACTAAACTGGACCTGTGCTAAAAGGGGAAGTAGACAATGAGTCTGAAATACCACAGTAACTGGCCGGTAACTGATAGACGTGACCGATGTGATAGTCTCTGAGTTCTCTGAATACCCCACAACATGGCTTTGAAAGAGTAAGCTGCAAAAAAGGATGGACTATCGGGAGTAAGAGTCTGCAGGGACCTGAAGTGCTGGACCCTGATAGATAACTTGATGGTGTTAACGGATACGGCCAATTCGCTGTGGCAACATGCAGTGAATGTCCATCCAATGCGGGAGATCAAATCGAGATAATGCATTAACTGCATTGTTGTAATCCCACTGAGGAACTCTCCCAGGAAATAATACTTGTGTGTTGGTCCTGGCCATATCAACCAATGCATGACGGACATCACCAGAAGGGACCGCAATCTACCTATATTAACAATATTGCCTGTGGCCAATTGTCCATGAAACAACCATCGAGTTTACCTGATCAAACTGGTCCCCATGCGACCGTCGCCGCTCGTATTGACTAATTTCAAACAATACCAAAGTTTGGGCAGACAAAATACGTCCGGGGCCAACTGCAATCTAACCCTTACATACAACAATAGCTGCAAAACCGACTGAGGCAGCAGCATCTGAACACCCTGCGAGACCTGCTCGTTGGTTGTGCAATGAACATGCAGCTGCCATGCCAGTCACACAGGAACTGGTCGCACATGATTAGGTTGGCGCGTGCATCTGCTTGTAACCAGACAACCTAGTCAGAGTCCAGAAGTCCCTTTATGAAAACTGTGATAACTTTGGTGGGCCTTCCACTTTGTGGGCAGTTGAGAGGACGTTACCTCAGAACAGCTCTGAAAGAGACTGCAGTTCCCGGGGAGGATGACCAGGGTCCTCCAACCGCAGGAATTCATCTGGATAATTACTTATTCCCTGACCACCTTACGGTTACCCCAGATCCAATAGAAATGCTTGGACAAAGGTGTCAAATAAGCGAGGACTTCTTTTGGCCCAAGGTTAACCTGGTGGTGGAATAACAACTACGTGCCATTTACCTTGCCATTGCCAGAGGGAAGGACCCATAGGAACTGGCTACAAGCATTGTTAATATCAGCCTTAAATGACCAAATGCCCCCGCCTACTGTTGAATGCGCTTGATAGCCCGATCAACAGATGAGCCCTGCAATGGAAAACCTCAGTGGGAATGATGGAATAAAAGCTTGGCATATCAACAATGGAAGCCTGGCCGTCTGCTGAACCAAGTTTTTACCTGCAAAAACCCCGACGGGAGAGTGATGAGGCCCGTGAAAGTCTACTGAATTTATCCAACAGTAACTGTCTGAAAGCCGGGGATGGGTGGTATCCTAAACAAGCCCTTGGCAATGAAAATTACTTGACTTTGTCATGACGAACCAGAAAGCTTGACAAGACAGGTGGACTTAAGGAATGCCGACATTACCTGCCGAAGTGCTGTGAAGAGCAGGAGCTGTGGGTGCAGCTGACACCCCAGCTCTAGCTGAGCGAGCTTCGATCACCTCCAACCTGTCTTGCAACTGTAGCATGACCGTGGAGAGCGTATTTCCCTCCGAATGATTCTGAGTAAAAGAATTAAGTGCAGCTACCTGTTCTACACTGGTGGATGGGAGTAGCCGGGACGGAGTTGGGAACAGCAATCTGAAGAGCTCCACCTTCCTGTCTGTGGCCTGAAAAGGAATACCCCTGTGACGAAGCCCTGCTGTGAGCCTGGATATAGTCCAACTCCTTGATAATTTGGGATGCTACCATGCTTTGAACCCCCACGTAGGGTTGGAGTGCTGAACGCAAATTTGTCACTTTATAAAACATGTGACATAACCAAATCTAAGAAAACGCAACTGGAGAAACTGAGACCAGACAACCAGAACATAAAACACCACCACCCCTTTGTGCCTAACTAAAT
Organism: Glandirana rugosa; assembly: GCA_018402905.1. Classification (NCBI taxonomy): domain Eukaryota; kingdom Metazoa; phylum Chordata; class Amphibia; order Anura; family Ranidae; genus Glandirana; species Glandirana rugosa. The sequence continues at coordinate 42,199 of BLSH010125250.1, forward strand.
AAATTGATCTAGGTGCAGAATGACAAGACCAACAGCGCGTGAATAAGAACCTAATGACAAACACCACCCTAGTGTATGCATTAAATGAGCCAGAATAACCTGCAGCGCAAAGACAGGTAATTAAAAATGAACACTCAGGGCTAAGGCACCCACAGACCATGGTGGGTAGTCATACAGGTGTAATGAACATGCATCGTATGATGTATGGTATACCGGCGAGAAGATTGTGATCCAACAACCATTAAAAACAAAGCCTCAGCCCCTATGGATCTGTAGACGTGACAGATCCAGACGTAAGCTACCTAGCTAACTACCGTGTATAGATGATGAAATGATCGAACTAAAGTATGATGAAAAACATGAAATGCATATGAAATGGACATCTCAAAGCGAACTGATGAAAAATGAGCCTACCTGTATGCCAGCCCTGCATCGGCGGACCGTGTATGCTAATAACCCCCCCCCCAGGCCTAGAGGTGATAGTAATGAGCTGTGTGAGCCCTCCCCACCCTCATGACCATGGCCGCATGGATGACTAGTACCAAGGAGATCAGGAGGTGTGAGCAACTGTGCCCTGTGAAATTAGCCGTCCCAGCGTATCCTGGGAGAAAAACACGACATAGAAATGAATATGAAGACGAAAATGAACACTGACACGTTCAGTGAAAAATTGATGCCACAATGGAAACAGACACCTAGAACTGATAAAAACGCCCACTGTGCCACCGATGAACGAACCTACCTGTAGTGCCCCTGATATCCGAGCTATGGAAGCTGATGTATCTGTCCGTACTGACACCCTTCCATCCCGAGCGATGGGATATCAAGAACCACCCCTCCGCTTGGGTGAAAATAACGGAGCTGCACATTCCCCGAACCCCCTCACAAACATCCTACAAAATGAGAGGCTGTGAGCAGCCATTCCCCTGTGGTCCTACAAGTCCCAGCCCAACCCCTCCTGAGTGAAGGAAGCTTCAATCTCTAACCTCCTCCCTTCCACCCCAAAACCACTCCCTTCCTAGCCATGCCCACACCACAGATGGCACTGATGAAATGAGGAGCTGTACGCAGCCATGCATAGCGTAACTACAAATCCCAGCACAACTCCTCCTGGGAGAAGGAAGCTCCTGGCCACCCCCCAAAGACAGCTCAGAGCCCCAAAGACCTAAGCGGAGGTCCTGACAACCCTGGGGACTGAACCTTGAGCAGCCCTCCCTGCAGACATCTGATGACTATGACTACAAGACATGTATCAAGCAGCTGACTGATCACCCTGGTCAGACCTGCACCCCCCCATGCTCTCCGGACTGCGAGATGGAAAACCACAAGTCCAAAGTTGCCTAACAACAGTGACGACCTAGTGCACTCAGGCAGACTGACCAATAATACTGTCAGTGAGTCAGAAGTTCATGAGCCAGCCTGGGGTGACCCGACAAGTAGCCCCGGCACGTGGTGTGGAGTGCCAGTGGTGGCACTGGGGACCTGGTTCTGATGGAGGAGAGGGTGAAGGGTGATGTGGCTGGGGGGCGGGGCCCCAGCTGGTGCTGACGTTGGTGCCAGAGATGCTCGGAGCAGCAGAGGGGAGAGGAGACCCCTGGAAATACCCTGTGGATACAGCTGACATGTGGCAAGCTGCTACTACTACTGGGGGCAGGTACGTCTGAGATCTACCCCCATCATCTCCAGACTACTACCCCCATCATGTGAATGGGGTAGGGGTCACCGTACTGCAACCGCACTAGACACTGACCTGTACACTGTAGAATGCAGGGAGGCCCCCCTCCTTGCTGATTCCCCCCCCCCCCCGCCCGCATCTTACCGTGGACGTGAGCTCCATGAGAAAATAACTACTTGCTGCAGCCTACACGTTGGGCTACCATCTCGCCGTACGAAAACCGGAAGTGACGAGACCGGAAGTGACCTCAGAAGACAGAAAACGAACTGACGCAGGAGCAGACAGAGAAGGAGGGATATATGTACCCCTCAGACTCCTCCTACAAATCCAGGCTGGCCTCCGCCCAGCCTTTTAACTTGTTAACTATTTAAGCCATTCTGTGAGAGTAGAGTCAGTAGCTGCAGCAGTAGAGAGAGCAGTGTCCTTCGAGAGAGTTTATTTTTCTTGTGCTGCCAATAGGGATCCCATGATGAGCATGTGTCAGGAAATGCTCCCCTTGTTGCTGCTGCGGAGGGTTGAATCATGGCGAAAATCGCGTGTGAGGACCAGAGTTCGTCGCTACTGGACTCATCCGTTGATGAACCAAAGCATGTCAACTGGCTACTTTTCTAATATTTATGTCCAGCTGCGGAATTACCCGAAGAAATTTTTTTCAATTTCACACACATGTCTATTACCACCTTTGACCTTCTCCTAGGAAAGATTCGGCCGCGTCTTGCTCGCATGGACACAAACATGAGGAACCAGAGGAACATCTTTTGATCACTCTCAGGTATGTGTATATATTGATCTCTCTCTACCAACATCTTTCTCCATCCCTCGCTCTCTCTTTACATCCCTTTCTCTCTCTCTCTCTCTACATCCATCCAAAAAAAATATATTCCCCTTTAAAAACGCTTTTAGACACAAATGCTCCTAAATGCAACTACCGGCATTTAGCGGCGTTTAGCAGCATTTAGCAGCGTTCGGCGTTTCAAACGACATTAAACTCGACGCCTGAACCCATTTTTTTGTGTTAAAAAAAAAGCCTTTAAACGTGACTGCCTCAAAATGACTATAAACTATGCTGTGTAAATGTACACATAAGATATCATTAACCGCTTGCCGACCGCTGGTCGGCAATTGACGGCGACAAAGTGGCTCTGTAACGCAAAACGCCGTCATACGACGGCGGCCGCGATACAGAGCCACTGTGAGCGCGCTCACTGTGTTCGGGGGGGGCCAGGGAGCGGGTGCGGTGGCTTCGATTGCCACCGGCCACCCGCGATGCCCCCCCCGGAGTGAAGGAGCGGAGGTCCGTGTAAGTAAACACGGACCTCCGCTCTGTGTGAGGGGGAAGGGCTGTGATCACAGCCTTCCTGTACGTGAAGGCTGTGACCACTTCCCTTCCCCAGCTAGGCAAGCCCCCATACAGTTAGAACATGCCCAGGGAACATACTTAACCCTTAGCGCGCCCCCTGCAGGTTAACCCCTTCACTGCCAATGGCATTTACACAGTAATCAGTGCATTTTTATAGCACTGATCGCTGTATAAATGCCAATGGTCCCAAAAAAGTGTCAAAATGTTCCGACAAAATATCGCAGTACCGCTAAAAATCGCAGATCGCCGCCATTATTAGTAAAAAATAAAAAAAATAAAAAAAACCCCAAAAATGAATTCTCATCATCCGTAAACGCGACCACTTTTGCGCAAACCAATCAATAAACGCCGATTGCGATTTTTTTTTATCGCAAATATGAGGAAGAATATAAATCGGCCAAAAACAGTGAAAAAAAAGGTTTTTTTATTTTTTTTTTTTTTGGATTTGTATTCTAGCAAAAAGTAAGAAATTTGTTTTTTTTTTCAAAATTGTCGCTGTTCTTTTGTTTATAGCGGCGCTCAGAAATGACGCAGAGGTGATCAAATACCACCAAAAGAAAGCTCTATTTGTGGGAAAAAAAGGACGCAAATTTCGTTTGGGTACAACGTCGCACGACTGCGCAATTGTCAGTTAAAGTGACGCAGTGCCGAATCGCAAAAAGGGCTCCGGTCCTAAAGCTGGAAATCCTTCCGGGGCTGAAGTGGTTAAATTAGTTCAGGGGCAGCTGAAAAAAACGTCCAAATGCCCCTGTACGTCTGTTTAACAGCCTCAGTGTAAATGGAGCCTAAAGAAATAAACATTGAATATTGGATGCTGAGGATCAAAAAAAATTGAAATGTACCTGTACATGGGGAAGCCATATTCAAGGATTACATGGGCAGGTTATGCACACTGCTTCATTATGTTGAATAGTGACGGCACTTTACTGTTTCTTTCTCTGAGTGCAACTTACCAGCCTGCCCAGACAAACTGAAAACAATGAACTTTTTGCATGGTTTATACTTTACATCAGGGTTTCTCTCCCCCAAAGTCACTGTTACATTTAGAATAGTGCTGCTGTGCTTGGCTCTGATTATGAATAAATAAACCACAAGCCCCATCTATCATGGTGGCAGATGGCTTGTACAGCAGTGGCCAAATGTTTTGAAAATGACACAAATATTAATTTTCACAAAGTCTGCTGCTTCAGTGTTTTAGATCTTTTTGTCAGATGTTACTGTGGTATACTGAAGTATAATTACAAACATTTCATAAGTGTCAAAGGCTTTTTTTTGACAATTACATTAAGTTTATGCAGAGTCAATATTTGCAGTGTTGATCCTTCTTTTTCAAGACCTCTGCAATTCACCCTGGCGTGCTGTCATCAACTTCTGGGCCACACCCTGACTGATGGCAGCCCATTCTTGCATAATCAATGCTTGGAGTTTGTCAGAATTTGTGGAGGTTTTCTTGTTCACCCACCTCATGAGAATTGACCAAAAGTTTTTAATGAGATTAAGGTCTGGGGAGTTTCCTGGCCATGGACCCAAAATTTCAATTTTTTTTTTCCCTAAGCCACTTAGTTATCACTTTTGCCTTATGGCAAGGCGCTCCATCATGCTGAAAAAGGCATTGTTCATCACCAAACTGTTCTTGGATGGTTGGGGGAAGTTGCTCTTGGAGGATGTTTTTGTACCATTCTTTATTCATGGCTGTGTTTTTAGAAGAAGTGGTACACAGTAGTGTTGATATACTAAAGAATTACAGCATGTTTGCATTTCAAAGTAAACTTTCACTTAGGTTAGTGAATGTGGTAAAAATCCATGTTGCAAAGAATGACCAATCAAATGCAAGAAAAAAAAATGTTTTGCTTGCACACGATTGGATGATGAAAGTCAGCACAGCTTCACCTCATTCACTGAGTGAAAATTGCTCTTTAACTAGTTGCCGACTGCCCGCCGTGGCTTGATGGCAGCAACTTGGCTCGTTATCACAAAACTCGGTCACCTGACGGCGGCCGCGAGAACGAGTATTGTGAGCGTGTGCACGCCGCTGGAGGCGCGCTCGAGTGCTTACTGTGTTTTCTGGGGGGGCCAGGGAGTGGGTATGGCGGATAACCCCCCCTAGAGTGACAGAACGGGGGTCCGTGTATGTAAACACGGATCTCCGTTCTGACAGAGGGGGAAGGGATGTGATCACAGGCTCCCTGTGTATGGGAGACGTGATCACTCCCTTATCTCCAGCCAGCCCAGCCACCATACAGTTAGAAAACACTGAGGGAACACAGTTAACCCCTTAGAGCGCCCCCTGCAGGTTAACTCCTTCCCTGCCAGTGACATTTATACAGTAATCAATGCCTTTTCATAGCATTGATCGCTGTATAACTGCCACTGGTCCCAAAAAAGTGTCAAAATGGTCCGACATGCAATATTGCAGTCCCAATAAAAATCGCAGATTGCTGCCATTACTAGTAAAATATTAAAAAAATAAATAAAAACTCCATAAATTAATTCTCATCATTCATAAATGCGGCAACTTTTGCGCAAACCGATCAATAAGCGCCAATTGTGTTATTATTTACCAAAAATATGAGGAAGAATATAAATCGGCCAAAACGATGAAAAACATTTTTTTTTTTATATTTCTTTTTGGACATGAATTATAGCAAAAGGAAGAAATATTGTTTTTTTTTTTTTTGCAAATTTCTTTTGTTTATAGCGGTGATCAGAAATGATGCAGAGGTGATCAAATACCACCAAAAGAAAGCTATATTTGTGGGGAAAAAAAAGATGCAAATTTCGATTGGGTACAACGTCGCACAACCGCGCAATTGTCAGTTAAAGCGACGCAGTGCCGAATCGCAAAAAGTGCTCTGGTCCTAAACTGGGAAATCCTTCCAGGGCAGAAGTGGTTAAAGTGAACCGCAAAAGTGAAGAGAAAGTGACAGCATGGCAATTGCAATGATTTCCTGCATCATTCTCATTCCTAATTCTAATGAACTAATCATTCATAATATAATATACACTACTTTAAGAGTTTTTCAAAAGACATCTGTAAAATTAAAAAGTTTAATAGTTGGCAAATAATTTAAAGTTGCATATTTAGACAATATAATTCTGGATTATGATGAGCTCCACCTTCAGAACATACACGTGACAAAAACCCAATCTTCTATAACAGCTGCCAAAAGCTATCAGCTCAGATGTTTGCTTTCTTTATTTTTTTATGTAAATGCGGGCATCTGAGAATTTAACCACTTCCAACCTTTTGTGAATTGACAGCTGAGTGGGACATTCATCGTGCTGGGTCGTCATATGACGTCCTCCCTGGAACACGCCTCAGGCACGGCCATGGGGTGTGCTGCGATAACCATCTGTGAACGATCAGTGTACTGGCTCATTGCTGGTACCATGTGATCGCTGTAACCAATCACAGCAAATCACATGACAACCTTTCATGGCATCCATTGTGTACAATTGTGTTGCTAGCTGTGATTAGTCACAGTGATCACATGGCACAGACAGGGTAGTTGAAGCACTGCGCTCAGATATTGATCTTCTTTAACTTGGGCAGCATGGCCTTGGTTATACCCATACATGTTTCATTTTCTCTACTGCTTCTTTTCACCTCCCTTTGAGGCTATGTTCTTGCTCATTTCCAGTGGCACTCAACCTGGGCACTCATGTTTTCTTGTCTGTCTTTCTCCATAGGTCAGTGAGGTCAGGTTGTTCCATCCTGCACAAGGTTGGACGTTTTTCTTGCAGGTAACATGACATGCACACACACATGCAGGGCTTTCGCATGCTTTTATTCGGGGGGGGGGGGGGTTGGTCACATTTAGGGGGAGGGGATGGGCTTAGGGTTCTCCCTCACCCCGGGTTAAACCTGGACCTCCTTTTTATCTTTTGTAGGTTCCCGGTTACCAGATTAGTCTCGGCCACAACCAGCACCTTTATTCTATCAGGGCACAAGTCAGGTGGGTAGTACACGGGATACTCTACCACATCAATCTGCAGCACCCTTTATTCATCTCTATCCCTCACATACATGAATTGGGCTGCCGGCCTGGTGCTTAGCTACTGTCACATTTTCGTTCATACCTATTTCTGAAGGATATTACCTTCAAACTACGCAGACACAGTTGCTAAACAGTTGCTTGTTGACAGTGCAGGCGTTAGCAGGCCAACCATAAGTCACCTACTACAGAAAGCAACATTCCTACGTAGGCCACAACCAGACTGCAGCTTCCCACCCCAGTACGCCCTGGGGCTCTGGTTAACAGATC
>BLSH010125250.1:49508-62905 GCA_018402905.1 Glandirana rugosa
AGGTTGGACGTTTTTCTCGCAGGTAACATGACATGCACACACATACATTTAGGAGGAGGGGATGGGCTTAGGGTTCTCCCTCACCCCGGGTTAAACCTGGACCTCCTTTTTATCTTTTGTAGGTTCCCGGTTACCAGATTAGTCTCGGCCACAACCAGCACCTTTATTCTATCAGGGCACAAGTCAGGTGGGTAGTACACGGGATACTCTACCACATCAATCTGCAGCACCCTTTATTCATCTCTATCCCTCACATACATGAATTGGGCTGCCGGCCTGGTGCTTAGCTACTGTCACATTTTCGTTCATACCTATTTCTGAAGGATATTACCTTCAAACTACGCAGACACAGTTGCTAAACAGTTGCTTGTTGACAGTGCAGGCGTTAGCAGGCCAACCATAAGTCACCTACTACAGAAAGCAACATTCCTACGTAGGCCACAACCAGACTGCAGCTTCCCACCCCAGTACGCCCTGGGGCTCTGGTTAACAGATCCATGCATGGCACTGACCAGGCACCCGAGCTATTGGTTATTTGGCCAGTCACCTCCTGGCTAACCTCGGTTGCCCTGAACTCTAAGTTTTCTAAATTTCCACTTTTCAGCGTTCACGGAAATGCATCGTGTTCTTCACTATGCCTGTCATGTCTTTTTTATGTTCTTCGTCTCCCTTTCTTCTTACTTATTTTCACATACTCCGTCTCTCCTCCACTGTTTTCATTTTTCAAAAACTCTTCTCAAACATACACCCTTCCCCCCTCTTCTCTTTTCTCACTATAGCTGGAGTCATGTCACGGTCCGGCAGCGAGGACCTTGCCTCCGCCTCTCTGTCACCCACCGCGGGTTTGGAGCCAGGCAGCACTCAGTTCCTCAAGGGATGGACTATCCCCAAGCTCATGGCAGAGCTGCGATGTAGGGCCATTCTCTACCCCTCCACGGCCAGGAAAGCCAAATTATTCAGGCTGGCCCAACACCAGTAGCAGCTGCACTCGGCACCCCACAGGCATCCCTGCAGTCCATCTCCTCAGCTCTCGCCCAGCTGCACACCATGATCAACACGCTGACCACAGCAGTCTCCAATGTGCAAGCAAGAGTAGGAGTCCTAGAGGCGTGCTCAGCGGTGATCCCCCCTAGATATGGTCACAGCTCCCGTCTTGGCACTACCACCCACAGGTACACTGGACACTAGTTCCACTATTTTTCCTGCACACCTCATCCCTGCCGACATCAGAAAAGATGTCCTGTAGGGAAAGGATGCCCCGGAAGACGTCCTGTAGCGACGAAATCGATCGGGCGGAGAGCTGTCTTACTACCACCGCTTGCTGTTTTTATATTATCTTGGCGCCTGTATATCTGGATACATGTGAGTGTACACCTTAGTTTTTATAAATAAATTTATTTTATCAACGGTATTACACTATTTGGGCCATTTCTTTCTTGGTTACCGTGACTCCCCTGGAGAGAAAGTGTGTGGACCTGAGTTTATCTACCCCAGTGATCACCTATCTGTGGAAGTTGGTCCCTATACTTCCCACCCAGGACAGGAGAGGAACCAGTCGACAGAATTGGACGTCCCGTGAACCAGAGACCAATTGGCCGAGTGGAGGCTTAATCCACACATGCGCGTTTGACCTCCTGTCATAAGAGGTCACAGAGTTCCGGTAAGGGCACATCTTATCGTGGTGGAGGTCTTGTTCACTGTTGGACACATGAAGTGCATGCAAACACACCCTTTAGGAGGATCTAGCTAGTGGACTGTGTGTTGTGTTTAAAGATTTGATTTATTTTGAGCACTCACCTGATCATTTATATCTGTGCCGATATTGACACTTGCCATCTTTATACACCATTCATGTATGTTGTGTTTTTGAGTTGATTCACTTTGATTATCTACTTTTTTCATACATTTGTTTAGTATTGACACCTGTCATTCTACACATTCTTTTTGTATCCCCACACAAGCGCAGCTTTGTTTTGTTTTCATTTGGGAAAGGATGTTAACCTGGCCTCCCTGCTCATCTTGGTCCACCATCTGGCCGAGAATAAGTACTACGCCTGGGGGGACGTGTCCATGGTTCTGAAGGCCAAAGACCCCAGGCTTAATTGCAAACTGTTGGTCACCAAGTTTGTGCTGGCCTTTGTTTAGGGACGTGTTGTGCTCGGCCAACCCCGGCAGGAAGGAAGAACTGAATTTGTACCTCCATGCTGTGGTTGACTGAGGGTACAAATACAGATGCTTCGCATTTTACCACTGCTCAATCGCAGCCAGAGGCACAGCCAAAATTGCCCAGTTCCAAGCCAACACGAACTGGAGCATCATGGATACCGAGTTGTTCTGCCACCACCTTGCTGGTCTGCATACCCCACTTTGCACCATTTGCCAGTCTTCCACGCACATAGTAAACTGGTGCTCTAACACAGACGCCAGATGTTCCTTGACCTTCCCTTCTACCTCTAGTGCCACTCAAGGCATACCTGCCCCTATGCAACATCCTCAGGTGGACAAGTTGGGACAGCCTGTCCAGTTACTAGGCAAGACGCCTATCTGCAACAACTTTAACTATGGCACCTGCACCTTCAGCCAATGCCAACTGCTACACATTTGTGCCAATTGTCATAGAGCACATGCACCCTCAAGCGGATTTCTCTCCAGATTCCACATGGCGCTCATCAGCCTACCTCACACCACCCATGAGTGCAGGAACCTCTGCTCAGCCTCCACTGACGAGCAGGCTATTGACAATCTCTTGCAGACCAAGCTGGACCGGGGATTCATTATCGGCCCCTTCGCTGAGACCGCCATTTGAGACATGGAGAGTTAGCCCTGTTGGGCTTGTCAAGGGCAAATTCTCAAATAAGTTACGTTTGGTGTACGACTTGTCCGCGCCTCATTCCTCACACATTCCCGGTCTTAACTCACTGATTCCTTCTAAAGAATTCTCCCTCAAATATGTGTATGTTGACTTAGCTATAAAGTCCATCATTAGCATAGGCACTGGTGCATGGCTGTCCAAAGAGGTCATTTCAGATGCTTAAGCTCTTACCCATTGAACCCTCCTTGTGGCAGTGGCACAGCATTAAATGGAGAGATTCACCCGATCCGTGTGTTAGATCAGTCCCTCACCTGGATCTTAACTCACCAGGCACAGTGCTGGAAAGTCATCCACTACCTGGATCACTTCCTGCTGATCGAATGGCTTGACAAGACCCCCTCAGATTTCGACAAGTTAAGGGTAGTGTCAACCTGTGCAGTCCATCACCTTCCTAGGTGTCTAGCAGGAATCATGAATCAGACTGAGACAGAAGTGCAGTAAAAATCGCACTTTTTAATAAAATGGTAAAATAGTACAAACAGAGCAAACATAGTCAAAACATAGCCAGAGTTCGGTAACCAGAGAGGGTAGCTGCAGCAAGCCAGTGAAACAGAAATCCTGAGATCAGCGTATTAGAAGCAGAAAGCAGGATCAGGAACCAGAAGGGAAGTCAACCAGGCAAAGTCTTTAACAGGAAAACACAGCAGAGAGTATCCGGATATGTTGAGGCGAAGGCACAGGAGATATGATACAGGTAGTTTAAATAGCCAGCAGGGCTAGCCGACGAGCAGGAAATGAAGACCAGGTGAGTCACTGTGGAATGAAGAGTATGGCAATCAACTGACAGCTTGGCAACTTGAACTCTGAGAAGGGAGGGTTGAGCCCAGCCCTTACAGTGTCACCCTTGACACCTGCTCAATGCAGGCCAGCCTACCCCTTGACAAATTGTCCTGGATTAGGGTGGTCATTCACGCCTTCACCACCTCAAGAAGTTGCACCAAAAGGCAGTTATCCCTGTTAGGCATGCTGAACTTCGCCATGAGGATTCTCCCTCAGAGGCGTTCCTTCATTTCTTGCCTCCTGGTCTTTCTGTCCCAAACACAGGACCCTGATCAAACCCTCCAACTAGACCAGGTAGCTACTGCGAACCTATCAATGTGGGAGAACTTCCTCGAAATCTGGGACTGCGTATACATGTTAATCCCAGCAGCTTCAGCTTCCTCACCTTGTGTAGTAACAGATGCAGCAGCCTCCACAGGCTTCACTGTCATTTTTGGCACCCATTGGTTTTCAGGTCCATGGCTGCAGGAAATCCTCCTGGTCCCAGGGTTCAGCCAGACGTCCTCATTGTTCAAACTTAGCCACAACCGAGAGTGTCAACAAGGGCAGGTCCAAATCCCTGGCCATCATGTCCTTTCTACGCAGGCTGCTGCAGATATCTCTTCATTACAATTGCAATATCCAATGTACTTACACACCTGGCAAGTGCAATCTCGCAGCAGATGCACTCTCCCGCCTCAATTTTCCTTTATATTTCTTACAGAGACCCAGAGCCGACCCAACCTCATGTCATATCCCACCTTGGTCGCAGCTAACGATGGGCTAAGAGGCCACCTTCACAACGCTCATCAACAACATGACATCAAGCACATCCTGGCTTTTGTGTCTTACTGCCACACTCATCTGACTCACAACACTGTCAGGCTGTACCTAGCTGACATCCAGCATTTCCTCTTCCTACAACCCCCTGAGAAACCCTCGTTATTGGTGACCCATTCAGTCAAAGCCTTGCTTCGTGGCATTTATAAACTTCAGCCCGTAGCTAGTAGCAAACGCTTGCCCATAGCAAGTTCTATGTTCTGGGATATGTCAGCCATCCTATCACAGTCCCCTTTTGGGTTGCCGCCCAGCCTGGTCATCCAAGCAGCTATATACCTGGCCTTCTATGGCTTCCTGCGGCCCGGCAAGTTCACTTACAGTGGTCCCGGTAGCCAAGTGCTACGCAGGTATGATGTTCTGGGTCTTGTGGCGTCTTTATGTGGTTCACGTCTGTCCCAGTTTATACAGTATATATATATATATATATACACACATACACACACAGTTGTGCTCATAAGTTTACACACCCTGACAGAATTTATGATTTTTTGGCTATTTTTCAGAGAATATGAATGATAGCACAAAAACATTTTTTTCACTCATGGTTAGTGTTTGGCCATTTATTATCAATCAACTGTGTTTACTCTTTTTAAATCATAATGACAACAGAAACTACCCAAATGACCCTGATCAAAAGTTTACAAGCATGGTGATTTTGGCCTGATAACATGCACACACGTTGACACAAAGAGGTTTGAATGGCTATTAAAGGTAACCATCCTCACCTGTGATCTGTTTGCTTGTAATTAGTGTGTGTGTATAAAAGGTCAATGAGTTTCAGGACTCCTGACAGACTCTTGCATCTTCCATCCAGTGCTCCACTGATGTTTCTGGATTCTGAGTCGTGGGGAAAGCAAAAGAATTGTCAAAGGATCTGCGGGAAAAGGAAGTTGTACTGTATAAAACAGGGAAGGGATATAAAAAGATATCCAAGGAATTGAGAATGCCATTCAGCAGTGTTCAAACTCTAAGATCTAGATGTGGAAAATGAGGGGTTCTGTTGAAATCAAACCACGGTCAGGTAGACCAACTAAAATTTCAGCCACAACTGCCATCAAAATTGTTCGGGATGCAAAGAGAAACCCACAAAAAACTTCAGGTGAAATACAGGACTCTCCGAAAACATATGGTGTGGCTGTTTCAAGATGCACAATAAGGAGGCACTTGAAGAAAGATGGGCTGCATGGTCGAGTCACCATTACTACGCAAATGCCACAAAGTATCCTGCTTACAATACGCCAAACAGCACAGAGACAAGCCTCAAACCTTCTGACACAAAGTCATTTGGAGTGATGAGACCAAGATTTAACTTAATACCGTGTATTGCCTCCTTTAACTTCAAAGACAGCTGAAGTCTTTTGTGCTATTTGTAGATGAGGCTCTTTATCTTCTCAGATGGTAAAGCTGCCCATTCCTCTTGACAAAAAGCCCAGTTGTGGCTGAAATTTTGAGTTGGTCTACCTGGCTGTGGTTTGGTTTCAACAGAACCCCTCATTTTCCGCTTCTTGATTAGAGTTTGAACACTGCTGGTTGTTATCATTGGATACTGGATGTGTTATCATTCATATTCTCTGAAAAATGGCCAAGAAATTGTAAATTCTGCCAGGGTATGTAAACTTATGAGCACAACTGTGTGTATATATATATATATATATATATATATATATATAACATTTTCTTTTTTTTACATACTGTCACTAGTTTGTATCCCTGACCACCGCCACCCCAGGTTTATGATGACACGGTACCGCACTGGTGACAGTATGTAAAATAAAAAATAATTATAATTTCTTCATTTTCCAAAAAATTACAACTTCAAAAAACTCATCATGGCCCTTACTAAATACATTGGACTGTCTACTTTCCAAAAATGGGTCATTTGGGGTATATTTGTACTGTCCTGGCATTTTTGGGACTGGAGAAAGGAGATCGGTTGTCAGTACATCAGGATTGATCAATTTTCAGATATACTGTACATGCCATAGTTTGTGGAATCTATAACTTTCCTACAGGCTAAATAACAAACACTGATTTGGGTTATTTTCACTAAAGAAAAGGAGCAGAATACATTTTGGCCTTAATATATGAAGAAAGTTTAATTATTTGCAACATTTTATAACAAACAAAGAAAAACATGTTTTTTTTTTACTTTTCTGTCTTTTTTTGTTTATTTAGCAAAAAAAAAAAAAAAACAGTGGTGATTACATGCCACCAAAAAAGCTCTATTTGTGTGAAAGTAACATTATAAAAATTTCATATGAGTACAGTGTTGCAAGTGCTACAGTGCTGAAAGCTGAAAATTGGGCTTCCTGCCCCAGAAGGGGTGAGAAATGACCTGTATTAAAGTGGTTAAAGTGTATAGTTAGACAGAGGTTGGGCTGATCCATATTTTGTGCTAGTTTCAAGTAGTCAGAAAAGTTATGACAGTAGAGCATGCAAAATGTTAAAAGTCTGTATTAAGTTTTAAGGACAAAAAGACCTGCACATACTTAGTCTGAGCTTGTCTAATATATAAACACCATGCAATTTGGTATTTCTCACCTAAAAAAGCAGATGGAGAAACGGTGCCATTGCTACGTGATACCATAACACTAATTCCAGTTTCGACAAATGGAACTGAAAAATCAACAACCTCCGAACGCTCTTCATTAATTGTGAGTGAACCCACTGCCATAACCGCTCGTTTGTAAACCACCTGGTCCATTAATGACAATGCAGAAAACAGAAAGAGCAGAAATGTCAGTTAATGTCACTAGAACTGGAAAATGGTAGACTTATATTTACAAGTTCTTACTAAAGAGTTCTTTTACCTAACAGAACTTACTTCACCAATCATTCCATTCCAAACGTTATTGATTTTTTTCCCGTGCTTCCCATTGGTTACGAGGTAAAGGTCATATGTGAATTTCACAGTAGTTGATAGTTTCTTCAAGATATCTATGCAGAATCCCTTACAACACTTTTTCACATATGTCCCTTCAGTTGTTGAATTGCTGCAACAAGCAGAACACATTCATATAATCAAATTAATATTTTCAAAACATTTATTTAAGAGAACAGTTTAGGTTATACAATATATGTATAACTACTGTATATTTCTAAGCAGTAAAATTGCCATTCACCAAATATTCACTATAGACATATCTTTCATTTGCATGTGTTTTAAATTACAGTTATTTATTCAACTGGAGCCTGTACTTGAGTGTTTGGTAAATGTCATATTCACTGCTTTATAAAGTATACATTTTTGGGTATTTATGTCATGTTTCTGGACCTGAACCTTTAGCAGAAATGCATTGCTTGAAATTTGAAGTCATCACTCCAACCATATTTTATAATAAAGCTCTGGGGATATATGAATCAGCATGTGTGTCCACTCCAATCAGATATGTTCCCAAAAATATCCTTCAAATATTCCTGCACACATTGTTACATAATGCAGGTTACAATAAATCCAAGCATATCCTTGACAAAGTGTGGGTTTCTTGGTGCATTATGTTACAGAATTATGCATAGTAATTCTTTTACAAACACAATATACTTATGTTAAAGTAGAACTATGGTCAAAATGAAGAAATCAATATGTTATGCACCTATACAGTCTGTTAAACATGTCACTGATTGTTTTGCAAAAAGCCGTAAGGATGGTGAGATATCTACCTTGTCTCCAGTTCTCATGTGCACTTCCTTTAGTGAAGTGACAACTTTACTTCCTGGTTTTTGAATTGCCTGTGTTAGACTCATGTTGTCTCAATTTGCGCCTATTCTGACATCACTGGGGAGGGGCTTTGTATCGCATGGGAAGCTGAGGGATTTCATTCTGCAGAGAATCATGGTTAGTCTCCACCCACGATCGGCCTGTGAAGCCCCACCCACTCCCAACAATGTCCTGCCTTTACCCGCCCACTGCTCTAGCTGCTAGCTCCTTCTGTCCTGCCAGATTGCAAATTAACAGAGGAGTGCAGACAGAGAGAAGCACACAGATTAATAGGCTGATCTGTGTGCAAAGTAACCTATACTATTTTGTGGCTGTTTTACATAGCACACACCCAGCTATTGATTGAGAGATAGGTGGGTGTTATGTAAACTAGACTGAGCATCATAGAAGTCTGGAAATTAGTGGGATAGAGCAGCTATTTCACTGACAGGAAATAACATCTGACCTCTGCAGAACTCCTCCCTTCATCACTACTCTATACAGCTAAGGAGAACTGATTGAGGGGATTATAAACTCCAATCACAGCTACATGGTAGGGAAATAATCATTTCAGTTATTATGTTTATTACCATGTGTAACTTTCAGGTCTTTATATGAGGATTTACTAAAATATGTATGTTGCCTTTAGTTGTACTTTAACCATCATACATATTTTGGAAGGTCAAAAAAGACATAAAGTAAAACCCAATTACATATAATACTAGAATTAGGCAGGGGTTGAAAGTCACATTGATCCCGGGCTGCAGTGTGTTAAATAATGGTCACCTTATGAGCTACGCAAACATGTAGTTCAGCGGTAAGAAAAAATGGATTGAAAATAAGAAAGGAAAAGAGGGAGTTGGAGAAATCTGTTTGACAGGAAAAGATCCCAATTTATCAGTATGCCAGATTGGATACCCAATGGCAACTGCACCTTTCCCATCAAGTACCTATTATGATAAATTCATTAAAAGTCTTGTATCCAGCACGTGTTTAGATTAGTATTCCTCTAGTATGTTTTAACACATATATGAGAAAACCTAAAAGGATATGACACCTACAGCAGGCTACCTGAAGTTCAATACTTTATTTACAATAGATACAGTAAATACCGTATATACAGTATGTGTGTATATATATATATACACAGTATCTCACAAAAGTGAGTGCACCCCACACATTTTTGTAAATAGTTTATTATATCTTTTCATGTGACAAAACTGAAATGACACTTTGCTACAATGTAAAGTAGTGAGTGTACAGCTTGTATAACAGTGTAAATTTGCTGTCCCCTCAAAATAACGCAACACACAGCCATAATGTCTAAACCGCTGGCAACAAAAGTGAGTACACACCTAAGTGAAAATGTCCAAATGGGGCCCAATAAGCCATTTTCCCTCCCTGGTGTCATGTGACTCATTAGTGTTACAAGGTCTCAGGTGTTTGCAAATGTATTCACTCGCGCCAAGTAAATGTAAAGTGCTCTGGTGATGGGAGATGCTAGTACATAACACCCCAAAGGGTTAAATAAGTGAAAGTGCAAAAACCAGCGCTACCCTAACCTACATTATCAGTGCAAATTTCCGATAATTTTAATACAAAGTGACCTTGTGCATTGAATCACGAAGATAAAATTAAATAAAATAAAATAAATTAAATATATAGATATGTACATAAAGATATAAGTGACTTATAGTGATTTGAACAACTGCTGTGTCAAAAAATATATGTATATTTATCCACATCAAATTATAAGTGCTCCAAGATTAGTCCACAAAGTCCCAAAGGAAAATATGTGAACACAATTTTATAGTCTCTCTGTGCAAATGAAAGTTCCACCATCCACCTAGTATGTCAGTGAGACAGAAATCTGGAAAGACCAATCCACCACGTGCAACTGAGGTGTAGATCCACACTTACCAGATGAAGTTGACCCTTCTTTGCCTTATAGCAAGAAGAGTCTGTGTAAGCTTGATGGGTTTTCCACCCAGGGGGTATTCCTCAAACATATCCCTTATTAAATGGGCCTCTGCACCTTCCACCAACTCAGTGTCAGGAATCCATACCAGCAATGGTTAGAAGCCCAAAAAGGAAAAAAGGAAACAGCTCCTCATGGTGTGGTAGATAAATGGTTGTTTATTAAGGGAGCTCCCAATGGGTCAGCCTTCCCTTGGTTAATTTTTTTTCAATAGAAAACAATCACATAAAATATAAGAACCCCATAAACTACATACATGTGGTAATAGGTAGCATGGTTGTCTATGTAGGATGTGCTAAGGTTCCCATGTGAAAGGGGTCCCATCCTGTCTTCCGGCCGTGCTCCAAGACAGCATAGCGTGCGTGTCAGCTTGACATGTTTCATCACGTGATTATGACGTCATCAGAAGCCCGTGCCGCGCTTCAGATATTTATGCTATGCATCACTGCCCACAAACCTCCTGCCTCTCTCCTTGTGCTGCCATGTGACAATCCCGGAAACCAATCCAAAACACATCTCCGTGGAGACAGACCTAATGCAAATTGCGACTCTTCCATTTTTTCTCCGCTGAGCCATCTAGTGGGCACAAACCATAACGGTTGTATTTTACAAAACAGTATTCCAGAATTTGCTGAATGCCGTCTTCCTGATAAGTCACATGGCCTGCACATTACAACAACACACCTAACAGAGAAATAGACATGATACCTATACCTCAAACCCTAAATGAAGGATCATTATATTGACCCTTGATTAATTAAGTATGGAATTAATTATCTTTTTAGGGGCTGGGTCTAATATACAAAACATAAACATTGTTTAAACCTTATTGTTTATAAAAATGTTATAGAATGCTATGACTTCTACCTATGCAAAATTATGTGGGGCACAAATATTGGGCTCCCCATGAATTAAAGTGCTAGCATCTTATACCATTAGAAATGTTGCTCTACATAAAGATGGCCTAGGCTATAAGACGATTGCCAAGACCCTGAAACTGAGTTAAAGCATGGTGGCCAAGACCATACAGTGGTTTAACAGGACAGGTTCCACTCACAACAGGCCTCACCATGGTCGACCAAAGAAGTTGAGTGCACGTGCTCAGCATCATATCAGAGATTGTCTTTGGGAAATAGATGCATGAGTGCTGCCAGCATTGCTTCGGAGGTTGAAGGGGTGGGGGGTCAGCCTGTCAGTGCTCAGACCATGCACCGTACACTGCATCAAATTGGTCTGCATTTAGAAGCCTCTTGTAAAGGTGATGCACAAGAAAGCCTGCAAACAGTTTGCTGAAGACAAACAGACTAAGAACATGGATCACTGGAACCATTTTCTGTGGTCTGATGAGACCAAGATAAACTTATTTGGTTTAGATGGTGTCAAGCGTGTGTGGTGGCAACTAGGTGAGGAGTACAAAGACAAGGGTGTCTTACCTACAGTCAAGCATGGTGGTGTGAGTACCATGGTCTGGGGCTGCATGAGTGCTGCTGGCACTGGGGAGCTACAGGTTATTGAGGGAACCATGAATGCCAACATGTACTGTGACATACTGAAGCAGAGCATGATCCGCTCCCTTCAGAGACCGGGCCGCAGGGCAGTATTCCAACAGGATAACTACCCCAAACACACCTCCAAGGCAACCACTGCCTTGCTAAAGAAGCTGAGGGTAAAGGTGATGGACTGGCCAAGCATGTCTCCAGACCTAAACCCTATTAAGCATCTACGGGTCACCCTCAAACAGAAGGTGGAGGAGCGCAAGGTCTCTAACATCCACCAGCTCCGTGATGTCGTCATGGAGGAGTGGAAGAGGACTCCAGTGGCAACCTGTGAAGCTCTGGTGAACTCCATGCCCAAGAGGGTTAAGGCAGTGCCGGAAAATAATGGTGGCCACACAAAATATTGACACTTTGGGCCCAATTTGGACAATTGCACTTAGTGGTGTACTCACTTTTGTTGCCAGCGGTTTAGACATTAATGGCTGCGTGTTGAGTTATTTTGAGGGGACAGCAAATTTACACTGTTATACAAGCTGTACACTCACTACCTTACATTGTAGCAAAGTGTAATTTCTTCAGTGTTGTCACATGAAAAGATATAATAAAATATTTACAAAAATGTGAGGGGTGTACTCACTTTTGTGAGATACTATATATATATATATATATATATATGTATATATATATATACATACATACATACATATATACATTGTGACAGGAAGCCTGGAAAATCTATTGGTTGCGTCCAGGATGGGAGATATATTTGCCCTAGGTTTATGCTGTACACGGATTGCTTTTGTGTTTGTGCTGTGTAGTGAGCTTGTTTGGGTTCATTGAGGGTTAACAAGCTCAAGTGTGACAGATAAACTACTCAGGGCTCTATAAAACTCTCAGGTTGCTTCAACAAGGGGCTTCACCCTGGAACCAGATCTCTGTGCATTGCAGACTGGGTAGCAGCAATACCTCTGAATGTTGAGATTAAGTCCATGTGACTAAAAGCTTCTGTTTATTTCTGCGTGACTGCCAACTGCCTGGGCAGCGGTAGGCTGTGACAGAACAAGTAGTCAGGTTCCTATGTCTTTGTAGTTAAACAGTTTTACCTGCTTTTATATTTGCACTTTGTAACCCCAGACGTGTAAATAAACCACTGTTTTTGCTTTCACAAAGATTCTGCTGTCTGTGCCTACTTCACTGTGCTGTGACCCATCCAGGGGTTCTGCACACCCCGCTACAGAGCTAATCCCTTAAAATATACATATATATATAGGTATATAGGTATATAAACAGTATCTCACTGCAAAGTATATTCCCATGGGCAATAAATTTAAGAGGCTAAAAAGAAAACCAATGTGGCTCACGGCCAAAGTTAAAAAAGTTATAAATGATAAGAAAAGAGCATTTAAAAAATATAAAAATGAGGGAACACTACCATCTTTTAAATGTTACAAAGAATATAACAGAATATGTAAAAAGGAAATCAAGGATGCAAAAATTCACAACGAACGACAGATTGCAAAAGATAGTAAGACAAACCCCAAAAAATTCTTCAAATATATTAATAGTAAAAAGGTCAGGTCTGAGCATGTAGGCCCTTTACAAAATAATCTAGAGTGCGTGACTGGGGACAAAGAGAAGGCAAACTTATTAAATACTTTCTTCAGCTCTGTGTATACAAAGGAGCATGGGGGAGCTCATGTCCACGTCGGGGTTGGTAGTGACACGGCCCCAAATGATCCACAATGGCTCAAAAGT
>BLSH010125250.1:71321-83135 GCA_018402905.1 Glandirana rugosa
GTCTTTAAATTGTACCTTTACTTATGTACTAAAATGTAAAACTGGTGTCTATGAAATTACCAAAATCACCAGTTTTGACGAATTTCTTACATATAGATTCCCGGGCAAGTTTGTCCCCGCTAGGCTGAATCTGTCCGAAACGATCCGCTGAAAGTCTCACTGAAGTCACGCTGAAGTCGCACTGAAGTACGTTAAATGTCGTGCTGAAGTACTACCCCCTAGGTTGAACCTCCGCTGAAGATAACTTAAGATACCCGTGTTCAGCCTATCTTCAGCGGAACTTCATTACGTCCTTGAAAAAGACTTCAGCTTCGCTGAAGTCATCACATGTAGACTTGCGCTCCGACTTGAGTCGCCTCAAGTCGCTTGACATCTGAAATCCAATTGAAGTGAATGGGAGCCGTCTTAATGTACACTACTGAAGTCGCTTCGACTTCAGAAAAAGTTCCTGCATTACTTCAAGGCGACTTCTATCCGACTTGTGCCCATAGAATTCAATAGAAGTCGCCTCCAAGTTGGATCCCCCATCATGAAGTCGTGCTGTAAATTGCATGAAGTCACGCTGAAGTCGCACTGAAGTCACTCTGAAAGTCGCCTAGCAAAGCCTGTCTAAGTCGGATCGCCCCTGTTTGAACGGGCCCTTAGATATACATTCTTTAAGCAGTTTTGACCACTAAAACCATTAAAGTATCTGTGGTCAAAATGTAAAATCATGTATTCATTTCCATGTTAAATTTCTGTAATACTCCTTTTAATTTTTTGATGAATCCCACATTTGAGTTCCTAAATGCTGTGACATATATTCACAAATTGTAAATATGCACCACCATTTCACAGAGCCTGCTATCTGATCTAAAACTATACTTCTTGAAGTTTTGAATAGGAGGAGTTTCAGGACTCAATCGGTATAGCAAACACACCACATGTGACATCATCACTGCTTGTAAGCAGCAAGGATCATGGGATATATAGCCTTTAGAAATTGAACATAAACCAAAGGAATGAGCGGAGGAAATGGCACAAAGCATGCAGGGAATCCAGATTTTTTTCAAAAGAGATGGCTAGCAGGTAGGCAACACTAATGGCATGAAGGGAGATTTTTTTTTTTAAGTAAGGTTATACTGGATTATAAAAAACAGTTATTTGTATTGCTATAACAATGTTGATGTTACAAAATAAAAGTGTTGTGGCCATAGATTTTCCTTATAGTGGTTGCAATCCCTTACATATATCCAGTGAAGGGACTATCCTCAGGTGATACACAGAGATGAAACAAATACTCCTACATAATTTGTATCTGTCTATCTGCAGTCTAATCTTCTATGTATCTATTGAAAGCGCTGTATTTATAAGCTTGTCTGAGAGTTCAGAAAAAAAAGAGTGTGGAGAGCGGAAATTACACTCTGCAGAGCTCAGTTAGGAGAGGTCTGAGAGCTGACTGGAGGAAAGAGACACACCCCCTTTACACAGCTCACAGGAACAGAGCTGAGGATGTCAATCTGCTGGAGCTCCCTCCTCTGTCACCATTTTTCTTTTGGTGTCAGGAAAAATCGTCCAGAGAAACCAAGCAGCAGACGGAAATGACACTTAGTGCTTTTAATTGAGACAAATACACATTATAGAATGATATGCTTTGTCATATTCCATGTCTAAGGTTTAAAGCACTTTAAGTAAATATTTTTTTTATGATTTAGACCATTTTTATGCTAATTGAAGACTCATTGCTATCTGAAAACAACAAGCCAGTTTAGGCAAATATTTTCAGGAGATAGTATGATTTGACTATGACTATGTGTGTACCAGTATGCATGAATCTAAGTATAATGTCTGTGACTATACTGAGAGCTGGGTAGCTACCATAAACACAGCAATGTACTGTTTAACAAGTTCCTGGCAAACATTTTTAATGTCTTCTATGATACCTAAAACAGTAGAGGTGGGACAGTGACACCACCTGCCAAAAAAGCTATGTGAGATTTCAGGTATGGCAAATGTTCATGTACAGAAAATTTGGATAAAATCTGCTCTGGCTCCAGATTTTGCTTGTAGTTGTACCTGCTCATAAATTCATCGTTCCTCCAGCCACAAATAAAACTATTGACTGGCATATTGTACGTGTAGCGCTACCCCTGCAGGAGCCACTGGTGAATGAACGTATCTTCCACCCTACACAGCCAGGCACACAGAATATTCCTCCACATGCTGGATACAAGAATCAGTCCTAATCCTTACACTAAAATAGGTATGGAGACTATGTGAAAGGAAGGACATTATAGTCCATCCAGGGGACAAAGGGGGTGCTATAGTAATTTTGGACAAAACAGCCTATAATAATGAGCTTAACAGGATTTTGTCCGACTCAGACACTTATGCCCCATTATCGCATGGTCCGATGTTGAAATACAAGTGGGAATTGAAATCCTTGGGGAATGAAGGAACTAGTTTGGTTATTTTCAACAAAAAAGAAAGTGGGTTTCTGGTCCCTTTGGCACCAAGGTTACCCAATATGTATTGCTTGCCCAAAATCCACAAAAGCTTGGAGGCACCTCCTGGTCAGCCCATCATCAGTGGGATAGACTCGATTACATCTCGTGCTAGGAAATATATTGATTATTTCCTGCAACCCCTGGTGATGGGTACACCATCCTATCTTAGGGACACCAAGCATATTATTAATAAATTAAAAGATTTTCAGTGGAAACCTGGGTATCTACTAGTCACAGCTGATGTAGCCTCTCTATATACGGCTATTTCCAATGATTTGGCATTAGAAGCCATGGACCATTTTTTGACTCAGGAGGTTAATATCCCCTGTATACAGAAACAATTTATTTTGGATCGGCTGAATTACACCATGTCACACAACTACTTTTGGAACCAGGACTCCTTCTACCTTCAGAAGAAGGGAGTAGCCATCGGGGCTAAGTTTGCCCCAAGCATGGTGAACTTGTTCATGGTGAAATGGGAGGAGGACGTGGTATGGAACAATCGAAGGCCAGAATTTGTTGTGTGGCGGCGTGTTATAGATGACATCTTATTCATCTGGGAAGGGAATAGGGATTCAGTTATATCCTTCCTTAATTGCCTTAATAGTAATGACAGGGGCATAGTGTTGAGCTATGAGATCAGTGCTACTGAGATACATTTCCTTGATTTACATATTAAGGTTATTGATGAATGTCTGGTTACAACAACATTCTTTAAGAGCACAGATAGAAACAGCTATATACCTGTTGATTCATGTCACCATCCATCATGGCTGGTGGCTGTTCCTAAAGGACAGTTCCTGCGTCTCAGAAGAAATTGTACATGTAGGGTTGATTTCTTTACTGAGGCAGAGGTACTAAAGACTAGATTTGTCGAGAAAGGTTATAGTGAAACAACCCTGGATCATATTATTAGGGAGGTGGGAGATTGCAGTCGTGATTGTCTGATCACAGAGGATACCTGCCTGGAAGGCCCTGCAAAGGACTTTAGTTTATTCTTTTTCATTACCTTCTCTTGCCAGCATCTTGCTATTAAAAGAATATTGACAAAGCATTGGCGGGGTGCTTAAGGGTGACCGGGTCCTTGGTCCTCTACCCCCAGAATGACAAGGGGTAATCTTTAGGGGTTCAGGTAACCATAGAAATAAAATAGCACCCAATGTACTGGACCCAGCCTCGAGGCCGGCATTTTTTACGGGGATGAAGGGATATTATGTTTGCAGGAAATGTAGGGCCTGTGAAATTAATATATTGAGATGTAGAAAAGTTGAATCTTTCACCTCCTCCTATACAGGTGTGTAATATGAGATTCAATCATGCATGACATGCTCCACTTGTAATGTAGTATATCTCATCAAATGCCCTTGTGGGCTGGCTTATGTAGGCAGAACTACACGTACCCCGGTGATTCGATTGGGTGAACACATCTCTAATATCAAAAGAGGCTTCCCTGGTCATAGTGTGACTAGACACTATCACCAGGGAAGCCTCTTTTGATATTAGAGATGTGTTCGCCCAATCGAATCACCCATTATTTATTATTATCATTATTTATTATTTACTATTATCAATTATTATCACCCATTATTTCAGGAGTAGGGTCACTGACCAAGAAGATCAGTGAATACATATATAAGATCTTGTAACCCTTTGTCTGGAGCCAATTTTTGTATGTCAAGGACACCTCCCACCTACTTACCCTTTTACATGATATGACCTTACCAGAGGGTACTCTATTGGTAACGCTGGATATAGAGGCCCTATACTCTTCCATTCCACACAAGAAGGGCTTGCAAACAGTGAAAAAGATTTTGGATAGTAGACCATTAGATAAATGCAATCATAATGTTTGGGTGATACGACTGTTGGAATTTCTTCTGAAAAACAACAAATTCCAATTCAACAGTAAAAGTTTCTGCCAGGCACAGGGCACCGCCATGCCCGGCTTATGCCAATGTCTATTTAGGAGAGTGGGAGAGATGGCTCTTTGACGGTGGGGGGCGTCGTCGGTGGACCTGTCCAAGATATTGTCCTGGTACAAGTACATCGACGTTATGTTATTGTCAGGCAGCGAAGGTGAACCTCAATCTTTTGTGGCAACTATGGGCAATAACCCCTATAACTTGCAGTTTACATATGATTATGACAGACATAGTGTGCCCTTTTGGACCTGACCATTTTTCTGGACATAGATGGCCACATTAAAACCTACTATTTAGGAAACCTACTTCGGTAAATAGTTTGCTGCATGCAGGAAGTTTCCATCCCAACACAAAGATCAGAAATATTCCAATGGGACAGTATTTAAGGGCACACCGTAATTGCACAGAGGATCTAGATTTTAAGCAGGAGGCCAGCAGAGATTTCAATCCAGGGGTTATCACAAGAAGTGGCTCACCAAAGCCTATAACTGAGCAAAAGAAAGCAATAGGAGCACAGTGATCTTTAGATGTAAAGAGAAACAGGAGAGGGGGCAGGAGCATGTTAGACTCAGCCTCCAGTTCACTCAAAAAATCAACAAAGTCAGTGACATCTGCTTGACATACTGGCACCTCCTTAGGGAGGACAGCTCAGTCAACAACTTTATATCAAAGGATCCACTGTTTGTATACAGGAGGACCCACTCGTTGGGCAAACTCCTGGTACACAGCGATGTCTCTTGGAGGCCCCCCCATACATGCCACAAATTTGGAAATGTCCAGGGGTGGGGGTTGTGAGTATTGCCTCTACATGGTGGAAGGGGACATGCTCCAACTTCAAATGTAGCAAAAAGCCAATTGTGGCACAATGGGGGTAGTTTATGTCATTTTGTGCTCCTGTAAGTCGTTTTACATGGGCTAAACCATCAGACCCATTTGTAATCACTTCCAGGAGCACATTTACGAACTTGAGACATATCACTTGAAAGCCATATTGACCAGATACGTTTGCCTGCAACACAATAGGGACCCCAGCTGTATGATCCTAGAAGTGGTACCAGAGGATAAGAGAGGGGGACATTTTGACCAACGAGTGTTACAATGTGAATCTCATTGGATTTGGGAACTGGAGGCCACAAAAGCCCCTGGACTCAATGACAGTCTGAGTTTTGTCCCCTTTTTGAAGCGAGGTTGAATTCGGGAAGAGATGACATTCTTAGAATATTTTTTGTCTTTTTTTTTTTCTTTTTCCCACTCACTATATATCGTGTATTATAAGGCTTTGGTTTTTATGAGTTTAGTACACATGAATATGCTTTAAAATGCCTTTCCCAGCAATAGTCTGAAGCCACTTATAATGTGGGTGGATTTCTTGGACTAACACTGTGAATAAAACGCTTCAAGTTTCCTCCAGTGGTCAGTGGGAGGAATTTCATGTTTGTGTTAGAACATTTTTTTCTATGTCCAAGGATCCTTTAATAGACGTGCGCAGCCACAGCTCCCAGGGGTGGACCAGCCCCAGACATGATGTGGAAAAGCTGCGAGGGGCACTGTCTAGTGATGTATGCACCTACAGTGTGCTGAGGAACATGTGCGGCACATGTATTGCTAATATGGCTGCCATTTAAACCCAGCAGTCAGGAATGGTGGAGGGATATCTGCTGTGAGTCCACAAGCCTCTGACGCAGCCGGCTAAGCCCAGCGAAACTGGTCAGGCAGAACACCCTGCTCATCTCCGTTACATCGGACTGTAGGATACACAGCTTTCAGTACAGCAATGGCAGCACCCTGTGGATAAAGACTGTATATTGCTACATGCTGGATGGCCAACATCTACAGGAGATCTGTAAGTATACAGTTCCTTGAACTACTTGTTTATCATATACATTGGATTACAAATGATCCGTATAGGACCGGGTCTCTGGGTCTCAGGGAAAAGTAACTCAATCCTGGAGGACTTTTCACAGTGCGAGGGGGGACTGTACCATCAATTAGCCTCCTTCAGAGAGGCATATGGATTGTCTAGATCATTGTATTATATACATACCCCCATCTTTCATTACATATCTCCTGGATGCCTTTAATCCATCCATCTTTAATCCATCCAGTATTATTATTATACAGGATTTATATATAACAGTTTACGTAGTGCTTTACAATGTAAAATGGAGACAATACAGTTACAATACAATACAAGATCAAGATGGCCCTGCTCAGAAGAGCTTACAATCTAATAGGGTGGGGCAGGTAGTACAAAAGGTTCTAACTGTGGGGAATGAGTTGATGGAAGAGGTAAAAGATTAGTTGGAGGTGTGATAGGCTTCCCTGAAGAGATGAGTTTTCAGGGATTGCCTGAAGGTAGCAAGAGAAGGATATATACAGACAGGTTGAGGTAGAGAGTTCCAGAGGATGTGAGATGCTCTGGAGAAATCCTGGAGACGAGCATGGGAGGAGGAGATGAGGGACCTTGCGAGTAGGAGGTCTTGGGAGAAACGGAGAGGACGGTTTGGGTGATATTTGGAGACAAGATTGGTGATGTAGCTCGGGGCAGAGTTGTGAATGGCTTTGTATGTTGTGGTTAGTATTTTTAATTTAATTCGCTGGGCGATTGGGAGCCAGTGTAGGGATTGGAGAAGAGGAGTGGCAGATACTGAGCAGTTGGTAAGGTGGATAATTCTGGCAGCAGAATTCATGATAGACTGAAGAGGGGATAGCCTATGGAGAGGGAGGTCAAAGAGAAGAGAGTTGCAATAGTCAAGGCGAGAGATAACAATGTTGTAGAAATTTAGGATGTGTATTATGTATTGTCAAAGTGTCTCCCAGTGTCGGTTTAACGATATTCTCTGTGTACAGCGAATATGGCTTTAACCGATATTGAGGAAAGGCCATTTACAATGGAAACCTTCCATTATTTGGGAACCACACGCTACCCGCCCAATCATCCCGGAAGGCAGGCGCCCTGAGCGGTTAAGCGCTGGAGCAAACGCTGGTCCGGATCTTTGAGGTGCAATGCGCGTTCTGTGGCGCGGGTGTATTACCATCAATCAGGGGGCCCCTGTATTCTGTACAGATCGATCTGCTTGGTGGCGGTTTACTTGCGTTATGGAATTAGTATTGCCTTTTATGTAAGGATAATGATCTGTAAGCTTTCTGTGGCATCTGATCAATGTGGCAGAGATCTACAACTATATTCCTTTGTGTTGTAATCTACCCTTTAATGGAACAGTAGCATAATCGCTATGGAGTATAGTTCATAGAGCTGTATTTGGTAGCGTTTCGTTGTAATGGCAGGTTTTACATGTATGGTGTTTTATTGTATGGCCTCTGTGAGATAGCACATGGCTTTCATTGTCATCTGTAGACAGCTGTTTCTCATACAGGCCAGCCAACCCCCCCATGCATGCATGCCTCTCCTATTGTATAGTTTGAATATAAACAAGTGTGTCATTGGTTGGTGGTTTTGTATTGAGCTCATGTCATGTGACTGTGCCTTGGAGTCTGATTGGCTGATTGTGAAGCCATCAAGTCCCTTTTGTTAT
This sequence comes from Glandirana rugosa, assembly GCA_018402905.1. NCBI lineage: Eukaryota > Metazoa > Chordata > Amphibia > Anura > Ranidae > Glandirana > Glandirana rugosa. The sequence continues at coordinate 79,266 of BLSH010125250.1, forward strand.
CCCTGTTTGAGCAGTATAAATAAAGGCTGAAAGCAGAGCTCGGCAGGACAAGATCCCTGCGAGCTGCCATGTGAGAAAAGCAATCTGCGTCTGTGTCTGCTTCAACACGAGTGCACTCAAATGCATTATGCAAAAGAGCTAAAAAGTGCGATTATTAGCGCAGGCAAAATATAATGCATACAAGGTATTATAATTGCCCTTACAGATGGCGGGCCAGATTTTTTTGGAGCTTACAGAAATTTCCATCACAGCGGACCAGAGGGAGGAATCGGTCCGGACAGGACATTAACAGCTGGCTATTGGTAACACCAATTTTATTTCAATTTTTGAAATCTTTTGCTGTCCTGGGTCCAGAATGTTGCTTTCCACTGTTCGGTCCACTGTGTCAGGTAAATTCAGCTTTGTTAAAGAACCTGTTTTTCCTCTTTTTTGCATAATGGCAGGGGTCTAGGGATTAGGTCTATTGTTTAGGAAGAATACCTATACTTGTCCTCTATAGGTCCTAACCAATACACCTAACGCGTGTGTTATGAGTAACTGTATGCTTTGAATGTGTGATTGGTATGTATAATTATGAATATGCTTTGAATGTGTGATTGGTATCAGCATTGTGTGTGTTATGTTGTAATTTTGGCGGTAATTCGTTTGGAGTCTCAGATTGTATTGTCAGTCTGTAAGGGGAGAGTTTTCAGTTTGGGCTGCTTTTGGCGGGAAAAGCGTAAAGTTACCACCATTTTGTTGTAAAATTGTTACAATTTCAATTTTGTTTCTGCTGAACTTGCTTTTAAACCGAATTTCAGCATTTTGTGGAATTAAGTAATTGTCTGCAGGAATTTCTGTTTCTGGTTTTAATTGCTTTGATTTTGTGCAATATTTCAGTCTCACGTGAAAATAGTTTGATTTTGTACTGAGTTCCATTTTCAGTAGAATCATTTTTGTTGTAATGTTGTTTTGCGTAGTCCCAGCTGTAATTCAGTTTTTGGTAGAGACATCTGTTGTTAGACGGCTATTCAGGTTTAAGTGTGAAACCGAGTTAACATTAGAGTGTATAGCGGTCTTTTTGTGACGAATTCCGCCTTTTTTGATTTTTTGGCGGCAAATTTAGTTTAGACACAGTATTGTAATCGTAAAGAGTTTTCGTGCCTTTTACACTGTAATTCAGCTCTGGTTCTGTGTGTTTAGAGTACAACTCATTTGTTAATGAAACCGTTGGTTATTTTAGACGCTGAAGTTTGAGTAGCACATGGCTGTCTTGGTTTTGGCAAATCTGGTTGATAAATTCTGTGTTATGCCTTTTTATTGGTTGTTCTCAGTGCAGTCGTTTTGTTTCCATCATGTATTTGGCGTCATTTTCTTCGGGTAAAGAGGGCCATGGGGTTGTAATGTTGTTTCACTTACTGCCATTTTGTGTTGTGGGCCACATGGTGTGGCAGCCATCTTGGAGTAGTGACAAAGGAGCCACATGGCTGAGATGCCATATTGAATTCCGTCGCATCATCGTTTTTGCTTTTTTCATGTTCAACTGTTTTTACACTCTTGTTTGGAAAGGCAACTTTTTATAAGAGTCATTACGTGATGTTTTTACAGGATTTTTGCATCGGTTTTAGCCAGTTTGTTTGACTTGTTCAGATTTAGCGTCTATACAATTCATCTGTTTTTGTGTTTTATCTTTGGTTTCGCATATAGCTGTCATGTTTTTATAACTTTTTCAGTTTTATGTAGGCATTTATGTTTAAGCAGCTTTTTCATGGGGTTTTTGTTGTATGACCATTGATTTTCAATAATAGACTACAGCGTGGAGTATAACTGATCCATTCTTGTATTGGATTCAGTTTTGTTTAAAATCAGGTTTGTTTTGGACTAATTTGTGGTTAGTGTTACAGGCATAGTGTTTTCTATGGTAGTTTATGTTCCAGGTAAAGACATTATACCTTTCAGTGTGTAATCAGTAACCGGCATCTCCATTTCTTTAGTATAACATCAGGAAATAGACTGAAGCCAAGGTTTGTATAGTGAGGATTTAATTGTACTTCCATGGCTGTTTGGCTGCACGGGTTAGGTCGGAACGAATGTGTACTTTGGGCCGGTCTACGTGAAACGGGGGAAAGCGACGCATTTGTTCCAGCCTTCAACGTGTGAGGAGCAGATTCTGAAACCCGCCCCACGTGTAACCGTGTCAGTACCGGGGGTGGGGAGAGCGTGGGTGGTTGCTGAGCTGTATAGCCGTACAAATCCACCGGGTGGAGGCTTCTAGCTGACCGGCAGAGAAATCGGAGTCGGAAGCAGCTTGCACTGCGAAAGAAGGCACCCGGCAGTGTTGCTCCTAAAACTTGGTGCAAAAGTCGGTTCGAATCGACATGGGCAATGGGCCGTCCATGTATGAGGGGGGAAGCGAGACCCCTCAATCTAGCCAAACAGCTTCGCGGTACATAAAGTCTGTGTTTGGGGCTCGGGCCATGTGACCTCTCAAAAAGTGGATGTTCCTTGGATGTCTGGAGGTGGGAGAAATTCATTACTGAATTAGGTCCAGACTCCAGACAACAAAGACTCTGGATATAGTGATATTGAGGCTTCAGAAATCTATTATGGCGTATTAACAGTATATGCAGAGTGCGTTTTCAGTCCGGGTGATCCACATTTTGTATATCTGGCCAGAGGGGAAAGCCGTAGTTACGTGATCCACTAAGGGCAGCCGGGGAAGGATTGGATGTGTATTACATGATTCTCTGGTCATTGTGGAGTGTATCGTGTTAGCCCTTGGAAAGAACGTTGTTAACCAATTGTGCGTTTCAATTTTTTGTCTTGCTTAAGTTCTTTTTTTTTTTTTTTTTAAGTAGCATGGTAACTATGAAATCTCTCCCTTTGCACGTGTATCTAAATGTTTGTCTTATGTCTTAATTGTCATTGTTTGTATGTAATAATATGTTATTTTTGTAGGAACGTGAAAGTAAGAGTTACAGAGGTTTGTAATTGGTTGTAGGAAATGTACAAATTGTGATATTCTTATTTTGGTCAAAGTGGAACTTTAACTTGCAAGCAGCCCACAAGAGTTGTGTTAAAGTAGACCCCCCGTGGGTAATTAAATTCAATACACGCCCAGCCATCCCTTTCTTTTCAAATCTAGCTCATCGCCCCAGGCTAAGGTATGTTAATGTACTTGGCAGACTATCTGTGTGTCCCCAAGTGTATTTCACACATGCTTCCTGCCATGTCACTGTGCATCCTATTTACTCCCAGAGATTCTGTGTCCCTGAGTAAATTAGTTTTCAAGGGTCACTTAATGGTGAAAAGGGTAGGGCCTGACTAGACCTGATGGTGAACCTGAGGAGACAAGGGAGCTGGAAATTCTGAAAAATTGCATTTTTTGTTTCATTAGATCAAAGTGGGACTCTCTGTGGCCATTATTTTGTTTTGTTTTTTTTTGCGTCATTAAAAACAGTGCATCTTCCTCTTTGTAATGAGAAAGAAAAGGGGGGAGATAATGGTGGTGAGAATGACAATTTTCAAACTTACAATGCTAACCTCTCTAATTCTAACCAAGTTTGTGACCTAGTAGGACGACATGGACCATACCAGGTTCAACTGACGACACCAACCTCCCTAAAGCTTGAGGGACGAGAAAACTGTATCCATGCCAGCCACTGCAAGAAGCTGCTCAACCACATCAACGACTGAGGAGTATCTTTTTATTTATATTATTTAGCTTAATGTATTTTAGCAGGGGTAACGATAAAACATCGCAACTTGTTTTTTTTAAATGCACCTCCAACGAGCTAAAACAGTGAACAGGACCACTGCTGGGTACACTCTAGGCCCCCACCGAGCCTTAATACCCCGGCAGTGGCAGCAGTACATGACATGGATGTGTAT
>BLSH010125250.1:83145-123158 GCA_018402905.1 Glandirana rugosa
TTTTTTTTTTTTGTTTTCGTTTTATTACCGGTGACTCTCAGGGTGAAACTAGATTACTTTGTTTTTTTTTTTTTTTTTTTTTGTTTCATTAGATCAAAGTGGGACTCTCAGTGGCCATTATTTTGCTTTTGTTTTTTTTTTTTTTGCGTCATTCTAAACAGTGCATCTTTTCTTCCTCTTTGTAATGAGAAAGAAAAGGGGGGAGATAATGGTGGTGAGAATGACAATTTTTAAACTTACAATACTAACCTCTCTAATTCTAACCAAGTTTGTGACCTAGTAGGACGACATGGACCATACCAGGTTCAGCTGACGACACCAACCTCCCTAAAGCTTGAGGGACGAGGCAACGGTGTCCATGCCAGCCACTGCAAGAAGCTGCTCAACCACATCAACGACTGAGGAGTATCTTTTTATTTATATTATTTAGCTTAATGTATTTTAGCAGGGGTAACGATAAAACATCGCAACTTGTTTTTTTTAAATGCACCTCCAACGAGCTAAAACAGTGAACAGGACCACTGCTGGGTACACTCTAGGCCCCCACCGAGCCTTAATACCCCGGCAGTGGCAGCAGTACATGACATGGATGTGTATGTGCATATATATATATATATATATATATATATATATATATATATATATATATATATATGTGTGTGTATATATGATGTTCATATTAGTAACAGCAAACAGAAGGAAAAAAAACTAGCAAAGATCTCAAAAAGACACAAATTAACTTAACGATAGAAGATAAAATTAGTTACAGTTACAGCTTTAGCTCTGGTTCTTGCCCCTCCCCCACAAAGCCAGCATGGGTATCCGGACAACTAAGTGGCCCACAAGTGTGCTTTAACCTTAAGTTTGGTAAGAGGAGTAGTTTTGTAGGATCCACGGTTTGTGAGAAAGGTATAACAGTCAATCTTATGAATTAGACCCCCAGCCTTCTCTAGTAGCACCAATAGACTAGATGACATCTGTTGGTAGGAAGAGTGTGACATACAGACTGAGGGAGGAATCCCCCAGACTGTCCTGTTATTGCGCAATGCAGGGGACCGTTGGAGTCCCCTTGTGCGACTCTAACAGGCCCCTACTACTTCTTATGCCGTTCCACAGCTTATAAGTCAATACCCCCTAATGCAAGCATGGTGAAACTCGTCCCAGCATCTTACGTCGTGGCCGATCGTTAGGATTTGATGGTGCGAGAGAAGGTAAGAATGGCAGGGACAGCTCAAAGGGAATTGTTAACCAACTCCAACAAGGCCTGGGCATGGTTTCCTGCTTGGACAGGGTGGGGGTTGAACTTAGGAAACGATTGAACAATTTCTCATCCATTGTGGATGGGGTGTTCAATGAAAACCGTTGAAGCTGTGAGGGAGATCTCACAGGAACAGCAACAGAGTCTATTACAGGAAAAGATGACACTTGATTATCTTGTAGCACAAAGGGGGGGTTTCTGTGAGTTCATAGCAGAAGACTGTTGTACCTGGATGACAGGCACTAGTGACAAGGTCCAAGTCCATATGGATAAAGTTAGGTCCCTGCTAGGGAGAGCCAGAGCTATGGCCAGTGAAGGTTGGAATTCTTTCTAAAGGGTTTGGGAGATTTTGGAGAGTTCTTGTTTTTTCCATCGGATCCTGGTTGAAGGAAGTAGGGGTATATATACTCATGTTGTTTTGTTTCTATTTCCTTCTATATGCCATGATGAGATGTTCCTGCTGCCTGATCGATCAAGTCACCAAAGCCCGAGCAGATGACCACATCTTCCCAGCCAAGACAAGAGGTCCCCTGAAGTCCAGCCCATGTACCAGATGCTGAGGATCCCAGCGATCGCTATAACCCCCACATCATGCTTTCCCTCTGAGTCATCCCTCCCGAAGAATACGTGTCAACCATGGTTTTCTTTTGTTCAATGGATGGACTGAATGTTTCATTTTTTTCTTTTTTGATTGAACTGGTGTTTGTGTTTAGGAGATGACAAGATTCATCGAGGGACACATGGGAGCATATGACAAGAGGAGGAACTGTTGTAGAAATTTAGGATGTGTATTATTTATTGTCAAAGTGTCTCCCAGTGTCGGTTTAACGATATTCTCTGTGTACAGCGAATATGGCTTTAACCGATATTGAGGAAAGGCCATTTACAATGGAAACCTTCCATTATTTGGGAACCACACGCTACCCGCCCAATCATCCCGGCCGGCAGGTGCCCTGAGCGGTTAAGCGCTGGAGCAAACGCTGGTCTGGATCTTTGAGGTGCAATGCACGTTCTGTGGCGCGGGTGTATTACCGTCAATCAGGGGGCCCCTGTATTCTGTACAGATCGATCTGCTTGGCGGCGGTTTACTTGCGTTATGGAATTAGTATTGCCTTTTATGTAAGGATAATGATCTGTAAGCTTTCTGTGGCATCTGATCAATGTGGCAGAGATCTACAACTATATTCCTTTGTGTTGTAATTTACCCATTAATAGAACAGTAGCATAATCGCTATGGAGTATAGTTCATAGAGCTGTATTTGGTAGCGTTTGGTTGTAATGGCAGGTTTTACATGTATGGTGTTTTGTTGTATGGCCTCTGTGAGATAGCACATGGCTTTCATTGTCATCTGTAGACAGCTGTTTCTCATACAGGCCAGCCAACCCCCCCATGCATGCATGCCTCTCCTATTGTATAGTTTGAATATAAACAAGTGTTTCATTGGTTGGTGGTTTTGTATTGAGCTCATGTCATGTGACTGTGCCTTGGAGGCTGATTGGCTGATTGTGAAGCCATCAAGTCCCTTTTGTTATCCCTGTTTGAGCAGTATAAATAACGGCTGAAAGCAGAGCTCAGCAGGACAAGATCCCTGTGAGCTGCCATGTGAGAAAAGCAATCTGCGTCTGTGTCTGCTTCAACACGAGTGCACTCAAATGCATTATGCAAAAGAGCTGAAAAGTGCGCTTATTAGCGCAGGCAAAATATAATGCATACAAGGTATTATAATTGCCCTTACAACAAGGGAGTGAATGAGGAGCTTGGTGGTTTCATTTCTTAAAAAGGGGCATATTTTAGAGATGCTACAGAGGTGAAGTCTACAAATTTTTGATAAAAAAAAGGACAGGTCAGAGTCTAGGATTACACCTAGTACCCTGGCATGAGGGGAGGGACTGATGATTGCATTATTGATTTTGATGGAAAAGTCATGGGGGGGAGGGGGGCACAGGCAGGAGGGAATATTACCAGTCAGTTTTAGAGAGATCTAGCTTAAGGAAATGGTGTGACATCCATGCTGATATTGTATTTCCTGCGAAGTGCCAAAATACTATAGGACCTGTGAAGGATACATTTCATACAAATATACACAGGCCGCCAACTTGATCCTACCATGTCATAGAGATGAATGGGGGGGGGGGTTAATTGTGTGATAGATTTTGTATGTTGGATACTGGTCTTGTTACACATTTGCATTTTTTGTATGTTCATGTGGTTATTCTCCGCCCCCCCCCCCCCCTTTCCCTCTTTATCATAGCTCATAAGACGATAGGTACAGAATAATGATGTGCCGTTTCCTAATAACCACTGTAGATACATGTCCACCTGAGGTTCTTCTACATCAACTTCCACTACAACATTTGCAAATATTATGCAAATGTATGGCAACCATAGATTTCCAGCATTTAATTATCTTGAAATGTTCTCTTATGTTTAGAATATCAAATATAAATTACTAGGTTCAAACTCTCTTATCATCTGACAACAGAGTTAAATTTATGCCATGATATGTAGTTGATTTGATTAATGTTGTAAATTGTGCCCTAATCATATTCATTTTTCTTGCAATGCTTCTGTACCTTGGTAAACTGCCTGATCAATAAAAACTCTATGAAACAAAAAAAAAATTGTGCTGCGCTGTTCATAAAGATCCATTTTGATTCCAGCTGAGTGTCCTAACTTCATGACTGCCTTGCCAGTGTTTTTTATAGGGTTCAATACCCCAAAATTTCAGATAGGCGGGGTCTCTGTGTTGAATTTAAGCGAAATGTTTGGATATGCTATCTTTATCATATCCTTTTTGAATGTTTTGAACGTGTTTTTTTATTCCAATTGTCTCTTTGTGTGTCCTATGTATTGTAGCCCACAGTTACATTCTAGGGCATATACCACCCCCTCTGTATTGAATCCAATGAAATCTTTAATGTTTTGTGCTATACCTGTTACCAGAGGTGTCGGTAAGGGGGGCTGATGGGGCTACAGCCCCGGGGGTGCTCCTGGGGTCGTCTAACATCATTAATAGCCCAGAGCGAGCAGATGTTATTTACAAGTGCGCATGCATGGTGCAGGCAGCGGTGCCTATGATAGACGTCCATGTCACTGGTCCAATCCCTTGCTAGCACAGAACGGGACGAGTGACTTCACGTCAGATTCATTAAAGGTGCGCCTCCCGCCGGTGAATGCAGGAGGCAGGTGTGAGCATGCCGTGCAGGAAGAAGACCGGCACGGATGCCACATCCGGATCCGGATACAGACCGTCACGCCAACCACACTCGGTGCCCAGGCCCAGCTTGAGTCACACTCGCCGGTGCCGCCATCATTGACTGGACCTGGTTGACTCACTGACTGAAGCCAAGCCATCCATCAAGCCAGGCAGGTGGCAAGGCCGGAGCCCAGGAACTCGGCGGGACAGACACACAGCCAGTAGGTAGGTTACAGCCTCAGCTGGGTCAGCCGCCCCCCCAGGCAGCCCAGGAGGGGCCCAGCCTGCAGTGCACCTAATTTCTCTTGTTTTTTATGGAAAAAATTTCAGAAATGCACCGATTGTGTTTTGGGTACAATTTTATTAACATCTATAGTGCCAAAATCACATGAAGTTGCACCAAAAAGGGACATGCATGATGCAGCGTTTTAAAAATGAAAACGTGAAAATCTCATGTGAACAGACAGACCCCTTAGGAAAAGATGGGGTCCCTCTTGTGTGATGTCATAAAACATATGGATAACGAGAGGGATGGAATAGGGGCTTTAAGTGTATGGTGCCTGAGTGTGATTATTATTATGTATTTCTATTATTTATAGAGCACCAAGAGTTTATAAATGTGGTATAGTGGAATGTAAGCACACAATATAAAAGACACCTGGGTTTCCTAGTCTCCACATTTGCTCTTTCTACTTTATGATCACACAGCACACATTCTAAACATTAACATGCACTAATAAGCAGCTCCTTGAAGACAGTATAGAGGGAAGGTACCTAGTGTCAAGTCCATAGTCTCTTACCTGAGTCCTGGCTCAGCTTTGGAGATCAGGTGAGTGGAAGAGAAGGGTAATCCTGGGGGGACTCCTCAGAACTAAGTAATACAGACGTGAACAGGCTAGAGCTGTACGTACTCTGGGGATGCTCCCTGTCCAGCAGGGAGTTGTGTACAGCGCTGAAACACAAGAGCACAGCTCAGAGTCCGGCTACACTCAGCATTCTTTCTGGACAATGTACATCCCTAGTGGATGGAGACTGGGAGCACAGGGAACCCTGCTGGGCAACAGGGAAAGTGCACTCTGCCTGTCCCTACACCTGTCCTGCTGAGTCCTCTTCCAGAGCTCCCCCTCCTCCTCCTCCTGGATGGGGAGTGCATGCTCAGGCCACAGGTACACTGCTGCCACCCAACTTTCTGCTATTTACTATCCCGAAGCATGCACTTAGTGACCTCACACCACAGTGGCAGCGAGGTCAGCAGGGCATGGTGAGGAGTGGGAATGCAAGAGCAGACTGTGGTGGGTCAGGTGGACACTGGACACTCCAGTCCACCTCCATGATTCTGGGGGAAAATCTACTTTATCCTAGAAGAGAATGTATATGGATCTAGGGGGCACGTGGTACAGAAAGCTATCACCAAGGTACTACTATCACAGATGAATAGCTAGCTATCTAAACAGGCCTTACAGAAGTTCCACTAAAAATGGAACAAAAAGTGGTCATTGGGAAATAAAAGAGGTTTCATCTTAAGGTGGGGTGGGGGTGGGGCTTTGGGTAGAGCTTGGACGGGACTTTGGGTGGAGCTTGGGCGGGGCTTAATTTGAAATGTGGGAGGGGTTATCAAATTTACCTTTGGGCTGAAGCTCCTGGGCTTTTCTCCACCTAGCAACGCCCCTGCCTGTTACTTTCATTGTTTGCCACTGACACAGGACACGCACGTTCAGACCAAGTATGTATCTTTGGCAAAAATAGGGACCATAAGAAAATGGCCGTAACAAACATTGGTCATAGACATAAAATATATATATTAACCACGCTCTTATGACTGGCCAGAATAAATCAACACTTTAGATATAAATCAGACATGCATGTAAACCATCAAATGTGTATAACCAAACATGTATGTAGAACATAAAGTGCATAGTAATGTATAAGGTCCATATATCGCAGTCCAATTTTGCAAATTATGCAAAATAAAGTAAAGTGCAAAAAGTTAAAAAGTTCAGATAATGAGATAAAGTGCAAAAAATTCAGATGATGGAATAATTAAATCAAGGTGCAAGTGGTAGGTGACTCCAAAATCTTGAGTGCATTGCAACAAATCCATCCACATATTAAACTTTCCGATTTTTCCAAAGTGACCTTGCAGTCCTCCACCCGTGAAGTAATACAAATGCCCACTTACCAGACTTCTGTGATCCCCATCACAGAGATCAGTAGCACGTAAATGTAGGCAGATATTCCACGGCTCCACGCAGTGAGATCCAGACAGCTCATGGAAAAAACAGGGAGGCTTTCATAGTGTAAAATGCTTAGGCATTTATTAAAAAATGTTTTAAAAGCAAACCATGCATGCAACGGACGCTCAGAGCGCTCCTCCTGCTTTCCAAAAAGCGGAAGTGATGTTCCGCGTCACGTTATCCAACGGCATTTTGTCAGGGGTGCTGATGTCATCAGGTGTCACATGACCTGGGAACGTCTCCTACTGTATTTATACACAATCCACTCATAATATTAAGCACATCCCAAGTAATCTCTGTGGATCAGTTCAAACCCTTTAGATTGCCTGATCTATCTTTTAGATTTGCCCTTCAAAGAGCAATGGGAGGCCTAGAAATCAAATTAAAATATAAAATTAGCAATATACTTTATAATTGGAACACTTTGAAGAGGAGAAAACCCTCTAGTGGTAGAAAAAGAAATAGCTTAAAAAATGATGGTGATTAAAAATAAAATATTTTGTTAGGAAATAATTGAGGTTAATGTGATAAAAATCAATGTTTATTTATAAGAAAAATTGTGGAATATGAATTCAGTAAATATAAAATAGATTTAAAAAAACAGGTTACATGAGATAAATGCATCCCTATAGGTAATAAAATGCAAATTCAATAATTGGACAAAAAACAGTTCAGGTCAATGTCAGCATTGATTCCTGCTGGCTGCAAAGTATTCAGTCTATGAATACATTCTGTCTCGTTAATAGATATAGGTTTGGTGAGGTCACTTCCACGCCAATGGGGTTCAACTTTATCTATGAAAAAAACAGTGACTAGGCTAGGATTACTATCGTGATAGAGTTTAAAATGATTGGAGACAGTGTGCTTGGGGAATCCATTCTTTATATTATTGAGATAATACTTTACTTTATTTTGCATAATTTGCACAATAGGTTGGACTGTGATATATGGACCTGTCAGGGAAATGGCCGTGGAACTTCCAAGCCAGTTTCCAAGATGGTCACGCTAGGCGTGCACAGGTGCATGCCCACACAACATGATGGTCCCCTGACTTCCTGTGAGCTATTTAAACTTCCTGCTGACATGGTATTGCTGCTGGATTATCTCTCAGCTTCCTCGTGTTCCTGCGTTCCTGTTATCTCTTGTTAAACAACCTGGCTTGCTTCTGATTCCTGAATCTGCTCTCCTGTGTTTGACCCCAGCTCGGCTTATCAACGTTGAAACGGATCTGTCTTCCTGTGTATGACCCGGCTTGTCCCATCTCTCTGATTGACCTGTTTCATGTGTATGACCCCTGGCTTGGCTTTGGATTTCATCACCTGTCTGCCCCCTGGTGAGGACTCGCAATACTGCTAGCACGCCAGTTCCATTGAACTCCCAGTCCACTCCTGCTCCCCCTCAAGTGGATTTAAGCCATCTAACCACAGCAACTGGCAACCTGTGCTACTTTGGGCACTGTGCTCCCTGTTCCCAACCTCAGGGAGCCACTGCACCCAGCCGCAAGGGAAGCCCTCCGCATCTCGGCCTTGCACCTGACTCCTCACAGGACCTTATACATTACTATGCACTTTATGTTCTACATACATGTTTGGTTATACACATTTCATGGTTTACATGCATGTCTGATTTATATCTATGCAAAGTGTTGATTTATTCTGATCCCTAGTGGCCAGTCATAAGAGTGCGGTTAATATATATATATTTTATACTTCACTGGGTTACATCCCATACCACCAGCAGCTCTGCCTAGTAGATTTACATTGCGCTGGCATAAGGAACATTCCTATATATTTTTCATAGGCACAATGAAGACCACAGGATCACTTTCTGGTCTTCTAAAAAATGTCTGCCGTCATAGCCAGCACTACCACTAACACATTATAGCTTAAGGCCACTAGAAAATAGCAGCCGTAATAGATCAGAAGTGAAGGCTACAAGAAAATGGCCACCGTAATAGACAATATTACTGCACTATTTAAGGACACCTCATGTGCCAGCCATTATCCCCTGATGAAGTCACATGGGCATGGCGTAACATGTAGGGCGTGAGTGGAGGCATACCAGAAGTGATGCAGAGTTTGGCACTTGTGGATTACATGCATGGTAAATTTTTTAAAAGTGAGTAAATAAGCTGTTTAACCTAATAACCTAATAAACCCTTGAAAACAATATTACACTATGGGGAGTCTCTTTTATATACAGTATCTCACAAAAGTGAGTACACCCCTCACATTTTTGTAAATATTTTATTATATGTTTTCATGTGACAACACCCGAAGAAATGACACTTTGCTACAACATAAAGTAGTGAGTGTACAGCTTGTATAACAGTATAAATTTGCTGTCCTCTCAAAATAACTGAACACGCAGCCATTAATGTCTAAACCGCTGGCAACAAAAGTGAGTATACCCCCTAAGTGAAATTGTCCAAATTGGGCCCAAAGTGTCAATATTTTGTGTGGTCACCATTATTTTCCAGTACTGCCTTAACCCTCTTGGGCATGGAGTTCACCAGAGTGTCACAGGTTGCCACTGGAGTCCTCTTCCACTCCTCCATGATGACATCACGGAGCTGGTGGATGTTAGAGACCTTGCGCTCTTCCACCTCCCGTTTGAGGATGCCTCACAGATGCTCAATAGGGTTTAGGTCTGGGACATGCTTGGCTTGTCCATCACCTTTACCCTTAGCTTCTTTAGCAAGGCAGTGGTCAATTTGGGGTCGTTATCATGTTGGAATAATGCCATGTGGCCCAGTCTCTGAAGGGAGGGGATCATGCTCTGCTTCAGTATGTCACCATACATGTTGGCAGTCATGGTTCCCTCAATGAAATGTAACTCCCCGTGCCGTCAACACTCATACATCCCCAGACCATGAAACTCCTATGACCATGCTTGACTGTAGGCAAGACATACTTGTCTTTGTACTCCTCACCTGGTTGCTATCACACACGCTTGACACCATCTGAACCAAATATGTTAATATTGGTCTCATCAGACCACAGGACATAGTTCCAGTAATCCATGTGCTTAGTCTGCTTGTCTTCAGCAAACTGTTTGCAGGTTTTCTTTCTCATCTTTAGAAGAGGCTTCCTTCTGGGACGACAGCCATGCAGACCAAGTTGATGCAGTGTGTGGCGTATGGTCTGAGCACTGACAGGCTGAGCCCACACCCCTTTAACCTCTGCAGCAATGCTGGCAGCACTCATATGTCTATTTCCCAAAGACAACCCCTGGATTTGATGCTGAGCACGTGCATTCAACTACTTTGGTCGACAATGGCAATGCCTGTTCTGAGTGGAACCTGTTCTGTTGATCCGCTGTATGTTCTTGACCACTGTGCTGCAGCTCAGTTTCAGGGTCTTGGCAATCTTCTTATAGCCTAGGCCATCTTTATGTAGAGCAACAATTCTTTTCCACTTCTTTACCATGAGGTGCCATGTTGAACCTCCATTGACCAGTATGAGAGAGTGAGAGCGATAACCCCAAATTTAACACACCTGCTCCCCATTCACACCTGAGACCTTGTAACGCTAACGAATCACATGACACCGGGGAGAGAAAATGGCTAATCAAGCCCAATTTGGACATTTTCTCTTAGGGGTGTACTCACTTTTGTTGCCAGCGGTTTAGACATGGCTGTGTGTTGAGTTATTTTGAGGGGACAGCAAATATGCACTGCTATACAAGCTGTACACTTACTTCTTTACATTGTGGCAACGTGTCATTTCTTCAGCGTTGTCACATGAAAAGATATAATAAAATATTTACAAAAATGTGAGGGGTGTACTCACTTTTGTGAGATACTGTACGCATCTAATATGGATGACATTGAGAGGAATTGTCCATGACCATTACAGAGGAGACATATTTACCATAGAGACCCACAAGCCAGGCAGACCACTAGAGAACCCCTAGAGGGAAACAGAGACATACGGACCACCAGACTGAGATATCACTATATGCTGTTACCTTACAGCTTATAGCATTCCAATCTCCCATCATAAGAGGGATATCTTTTTTGGAGTTAGTTATAAAAGGTGTAGATCTTCGTAAAAGTGGTCAACATCAGCTTCTTCTGCATCAGTGGTTGGTGCATAAACTTGGATTATTGTGATGTTGAGTTGTTTGCCTGTAGTTTTTGGGATTGTACCCCAGTACTGCTTTCCTCATTCTTTTGTTAACTATGGCTACACCATTTCTTCTGAGAGATGCTTGTGCACAGTAGTAGATATAGTAGTAATCAGAATTGAATTTGCCCATTCCAGTCCATTTTAGTTCACTAATTCCCAAGTGAAATTTCCCTGTGGAAAAGCTCTATACAGTCAGTCAAAATAAGACCTGGAGCTGACTGTGGTTCATTCCATGAGCTTCTTATGGTAAAATTCAGGTTTAAATTGAATTAGGTGGGAAACACCACTATGATCTAGATTCGTTTCCTTGTGAATACTCAGTGGAGGTGACAAACAGATTTAAGGGATTTGATTTGATAGACAGGGTGCCTGAGGAACTATGGAAGGAGTGTAACAAACTTACAAGACGCAGCAATGAAAATCATCCCAAAGAAGAAGAAATGCAAGAAAGCAAAGCTGATGAGGCTATAGAAATAGCTGAACAAAGAAGGAAGACAAAAGGCAATGGGCAAAACAAAAGGCAATGGAGAAAGGAGAAAATATACCCAACTGAATGCAGATTTCCAGGATAGCAAGAAGAGACAAAAAAAAACCTTCTTAAACAATCAATGCAAAGAATTAGAGCTTTTCTAGAAAATTGGAGACATCGAGGGGAAGTTTTGTGCAAAAATGGGCACTATAATAGACACAAATGGAACGGAGCTCACAGAATGTTGGGGGAATTGCATATTTCATATTCCTTATTAAGGTTGACCTCACAAATATCTATTATAGCCTCTAATATCCTGGTTACTTTGCATGATTCAAC
The DNA here is from genome assembly GCA_018402905.1 of Glandirana rugosa. NCBI lineage: Eukaryota > Metazoa > Chordata > Amphibia > Anura > Ranidae > Glandirana > Glandirana rugosa. Next base: position 94,773 of record BLSH010125250.1, read on the forward strand.
TTATCGGCATTTGAACTGCCTTATATGGACAAAGCCCCCTCTCCTCAGGAATGTGAAGGTCATATTGTTGCTTACCAGGGTGTTGGCTGGGGGTGGTCTTTTTCCTTATACAAGTTCTATATTACCACAGCCAAAACCTATAGGAGTTAGTCTCACCCAGAACGGCCATGAGGCCAGTGTCTGGTCCCATTCACCTGTGCCATGAAAGGACCCCATGGCGGGAAACAAGCACCTTTAGTTAAGTATTCTTAATATTTTCTTTATCTCTATCTGTATCTGTCATTACTTTTAATAAATGTTATACTTTTAAGTATTCGTGTGATCTCTCTTTGCACATATTGAACACAACCCCAAAAACGTGATAAGAGACAGAAGGAGAATAGATAAAGAAGAGATGGCAAGAATACACAGAAGAACTTTACAAGAAAGATTTGAAGGTCCCATATAATCACGATAATGCAGTCACTGACCTTCAACTGGATATCCAGGAGAGTGAATTTATTCTCGCTGGAGAAGTGATGCTTGAGAGAGGACATGATAGCGATCTACAAATACTTCAATGGTGATCCCAGCATAGTAGAAAAACTATTCAGTCTTAGGGAATGTAAGAGGACATGGGGTCACACATTGAGGTTGGATGAGAAGAGGTTTAACCTTAACCACTTCCTCACTGGGCACTTAAACCCCCTCCTGCCCAGACCAATTTTTGTCTTTCAGCACTGTCACATTTTGAATGAGAATTGCGCGTTCGTGCGGCGTTGAACCCAAACTAAATTTATATAATTTTTTTCCCACAAATAGAGCTTTCTTTTGGTGGTATTTGATCACCTCTGCGTCATCTCTGATCGCCGCTATAAACAAACAAAGAGCGATGATTTTGAAAAAAAAACAATCTTTTTTCCTTTTTGCTATAATAAATATCCAAAAATAAATAAATAAATAAAAATTATTCAACAGTTTAAGCCAATATATATTCTTCTACATATTTTTGGTAAAAAAAAAATCGCAGTCGGCGTATATTGATTGGTTTGCGCAAAAGTTATCGCATCTACAAACTATGGGAATTGATTTATGGCGTTTTTATTATTTATTTATTTTTTACTAGTAATGGCGGCGATCTGCGATTTTTATCGGGACTGTGATATTGGGGCGGACATGTCGGACATTTTTGACACTTTTATGGGACCAATGACATTTATACAGCGAGTAGAAATTTAAATGTCCACTGATTACTGTATAAATGTCATTGGCAAGGAAGGGGTTAACCTGCAGGGGGCAGTGAAGGGGTTAACTATGTTCCCTGGATGTGTTCTAACTGTGGGGGGGCGGGGCTGGTCGGGACATAACAGATCTAACTGATCCCAGTGACAGGGATCAGTAGATCTGTCATGTCCCCTTTCACAGAACGGAGAACCGCCGTGTTTACATCGGCGGTTCCCCATTCTGCAGGTCTGACAGGGGATCGCAGCCGCCGCAGCCTGTGAGTGCACGCCAGGAGCGCGCACATGGCCAGGACGTCCATGGACGTCCACCCGGAAATTCAGATCCACGCTGGAGCCGTACTTTGGCTATAGCGCGGATCTGAACGGGTTAAACTGCGCTGGTGTTTTTCACTGTCAGGGCAATAAGAATGTGGGGAGTATGGATATTTTAAAAAAAAAAACCTCTTGGATGTGCACCTTAAAGATCACAATGTACAGGGATATGGGAAATAACTATAGACACTGACACATGTGCACCTACACAGGTTGAACTAGATGGACTATTGTCTTTATTCAACCTTACCTACTATGTACAGTAACTATGTAACTATAAGTCAAGTGAACCTTAGAAAGTATTGCTAATAACAAAGCTAGGGGAAGTGATGGTATCCCAGCTGAGTTATTTAAAATCCTAAAAGATGATGCTGTTAAAGTGCTGCAAGAGATCTGTTTATGTTCCAATATCAAAGAGGGGCAGCACCAAAGAGTGTTCAAACTACCGTATGATCCAGGGTGGATAAAAATCAATGATTTTTTTTTTTAAATCAAAAACATTGGATTTTTTATTTAAATCAGATTTTTTTTATTTAAATTGGATTTTTGATTTGTATTAAATTTATTTTAATAAAATGCTTTTGCAGTAAAAATCTATCTAAAGATGGTTTTCTATTTAAGATACATTGATAATTTAGTTTATTCAGCATGAAGTAGTGCTTAGTTATGTAGCATGAGTCTGTATATTCTGAAATATTTACATTTTTGGTAAACTTATTCAATAAATCCAAACTCTGCAAACTGAGATAACATGCACTGCATTGATGCATTCAAACAATTTCACAGTAACCATGAGATTAAACAAGGTTCAGCAATATTCTTTTATGCCATTGTTTTGCAAATCTATGTACACTACAAATTGTATGATTGAATCGGTTCTGATATCACTGTTTTACTAACCTGACAGTTTATTATTCTAAATGTTACAATGTAAGTAGTGAGTGCACAGCTTATATAACAGTGTAAATTTGCTGTCTCCCTCAAAATAACTCAACACACAGCCATTAATGTATAAACCCCTGGCAGCAAAAGTGAGTACACCCCTTAAGTGAAAATGTCCAAATTGGGCCCAAAGCATCAATATTTTGTGTGGCCACCATTATTTTCCAGTACTGCCTTAACCCTCTTGGGCATGGAGTTAGCCCGAGCTTCACAGGTTGCCACTGGAGTCCTCTTCCACTCCTCCATGATGACATCATGAAGCTGGTGGATGTTAGATGCCTTGCGCTCCTCCACCTTGCATTTGAGGATGCCCCACAGATGCTCAATAGAGTTTATGTCTGGAGACATGCTTGGTCAGTCCATCACCTTTACCCTCGGCTTGGAGGTGTATTTGGAGTCATTATCATGTTGGAATACTGCCCTGCTGCCCAGTCTCTGAAGGGAGGAGATCATACTCTGCTTCAGTATGTCACAGTATATGTTGGCATTCATGGTTCCCTCAATGAACTGTAGCTCCCCAGTGCTGGCAGCACTCATGCAGCCCCAGACCATGACACTCCCACCACCATGATTGACTGTAGGCAAGACACAATTGTCCTTGCACTCCTCACCTGGTTGCCGCCACACACGCTTGATACCATCTGAACCAAATAAGTTTATCTTGGTCTTATCAGACCACATGTCATGGTTCTAGTAATCCATGTCCTTAGTCTGCTTGTCTTCAGCAAACTGTTTGTGGGCTTTCTTGTGCATCATTTTTAGAAAATGCTTCCTTCTGAGATGACAGCCATGCAGTCCAATTTGATGCAATGAGCGGCGTATGTTCTGAGAACTGACAGGCTGACCCCCCTATCCCTTCAACCTTTGCAGCACTTATACATCTATTTCCCAAATACAATCTATGGATATGACGCTAAGCATGTGCACTCAACTTCTTTGGCCAACCATGGCAAGGCCTGTTCTGAGTGAAACCTGTCCTGTTAAACCGCTGTATGGTCTTGGCCACCATGCTGCAGCTCAGTATCAGAGTCTTGGCAATCTTCTTATAGCCTAGACCATCTTTATGTAGAACGAGAATTTATTTTTTTAGATCCTCAGAGAGTTTTTTGCCATGAGGTGCCATGCTGTACTTCCAGTGACCAGTATGAGAGAGTGAGAGAGATAACACCAAATTTAACACACCTGCTCCCCATTCACACCTGAGACCTTGTAACACTAACGAGTCACATGACACTGGGGAGGGAAAATGGCTAATTGGGCCCAATTGGAACATTTTCACTCAGGGGTGTATTCACTTTTGTTGCCCGTGATTTAGACATTAATGGCTGTGTGTTGAGTTATTTTGAGGGGATAGCAAATTTACACTGTTATACAAGCTGTACACTCACTACTTTACATTGTAGCAAAGTGTAATTTCTTCAGTGTTGTCACATGAAAAGATATAACAAAATGTTTACAAAAATATGAGGGGTGTACTCACTTTTGTGAGATACTGTGTGTGTAGTATATATATATATATACATATATATATATATATATATATATATATATATATATTCTGGGAGGTTAGCTTGTGGGGATCACATTTCCTGGGAAAAAGGCAGCGTGCAGGCAAACTTTCTTAAAATTTTGGCGGGTCGTCAGGTCTATTTAGCAAAGGTTGCAAGTCATAAAACAAACTCTGGGCCATAACCATGTCTGCCACGTTGGCTGGGTCGGATTCCACTCTAGTCCATTCCCAGTAAACGCACAGATATCGACCATCTACTACCTCGCCTCGCATAATGTCACATATCCCCCCTCTGCTCAAGCCCCTGTGGCTGAGCAACTGTCGCACCCATACAGTGGACCTGGGAAAGGGCATACGCATTGTTGTGGAGCTTTCCCGTCCTATGCTCCAATGTAAATTTGAACGGCTCTAGGGCCAGAAACTACCTTGCCACTCGACTATTCTTCTCCCTATTGTCACACATCAACTTCAGGGGAGCATGGTCGGTGACTAGTCTAAATGGCCTCCCCAACAAATAATATTTTAGGGTCTCCAATGCCCATTTGATAGCGAGACACTCTTTCTCGACGATGGCATAATTTTTATCATGCCGGTTCAGCTTTCGGCACAGGTATACAACCTAGTGCTCTGATCTGGGATAGTACAGCCCCTAGACCCACATCCAAGGTGTTGGTCTGCATAACAAATTCCTTGGTGAAGTCTGGGGTCACAAGCACCGGATGTACACACAGGGCTTGCTTTAACCTCTGAAATGCCTTCTCGACTTTAGGATTCCACTTCCCCATAACAGACCCTCTACCCCTTGTGAGGTCCATCAGGGGGATGGCAATGGTGGCAAAGTCAGGTATGAAGCGCCTGTAGTACCCCGTGATCCCCAGGAATGCACGCACCTCCTTTTTAGTTAGGGGTTGGGGCCACTTTTGGATTGCCTCTAGTTTGTTGGTTTGCGGCTTAACGAGTCCACGACCAATAATGTGGCCAAGGTATTTGGCCTCCTCTAGACCTATGGCACACTTTTTGTGGTTGGCTGTGAGACCTGCTTTTCTAAGGGAATCTAGAACCACTTGCACCCAGGGCAAATGGGACTCCCAATCTGGGTTGTTGATGACCACATTGTCCAAGTAGGCAGCTGCGTATGGGCAATGTGGTCTTAACGTCTTGTCCATCATCCTTTTGAATGAGGCAGGGGCACCATGCAACCCAAACGGCATCCGCTTATACTGGAATGATCCTTCCGGGGTGGAAAAGGCAGTCTTTTGCAGATTCCGTTAAAGGTATCTGCCAATAGCCTTTAGTCAGGTCTAAGGTTGTTATATACCAGATCCCTCCCAACCTTTCGACTAGCTTGTCGACCCGAGGCAATGGGTACACATCAAACTTGGAGAAGCTATTTAGCTTCCTAAAGTCATTACAGAACCTTATAGTACCGTCTGGCTTTGGGACCAACACTATGGGGCTCCACCAGACACTGTGGGATTCCTCTATCACGTCCAACTCTAACATGTTCTTATTTTCCTGTGCAACTGCCTCGTGCCTAGTTTTGTTAGGGGGACGTCAGGTGTCAATGGTACCCTATCCCTTAAAGTATGTGGGACTGCCAGCAAAGTCTTCCAGTCCTTTCATGGTTTTAAGAGGTTCACATGGTAGATTTGTTCTGGCTTTCATTTCCCCCGGCTGGTATACTTTATAGTTTACTTCCCCTACTCTCTCCCTAATCTCAAAGGGGCCCTACCACTTTGCGAGGAATTTACTCTCAACAGTGGGGACCAACACCAGTACTCTGTCCCAGGGGTTGAAAGTTTGGGTCTTGGTCCCCTGATTATACACCCTTCTCTGGGCCTCCTGGGCTCTCTCCATATGGTCTTGTACCAAGGGCAGCACAGCTGCGATTTGATCCTGCACCAAGGAGATATGCTCGATGACCCTTCTATGAGGGGTGGCCTCTCCTTCCCACATTTCTTTTTCGACATCTAACGGTCCACTGGGATGTCTGCCATACAATACTTCAAACGGGGAGTACCCCGTAGAAGCCTGGGGAACCTCTCATATGGCAAACAGGATATCTAGCAGCAAAAAATCTCAATCTCTCCCATCTTTATCCACTACCTTTTTCAGCATGCTTTTAAGCATTTTATTTAACCTCTCCACAAGTCCATTTGGGGGTGGTAGACAGAGATTCGGAGATGGGAGATTTTGTACAACTTGCACAATTCCTTGGTAACCCTGGATATTAAACGGGCTGCCCTGATCCTTTAAGACTTCTTTAGGGATCCCCACCCGACTAAATACTTGGACCAACTCCTTGGCGATAGTCTTAGCAGAGGTGTTCCGCAAGGGTAGGGCTACAGGATAGCGTGTCGAATAGTCTAGAATTACTAGGATGTGCTGGTGTCCCCAGGCAGACTTTACTACTGGTCCCACGAGATCCATACCAATTCTTTCAAATGCTACTTCAATTATGGGTAGTGGGACAAGGGGACTATGAAAATGGGGTGACGGTGCTGACATTTGGCACCCAGGGCATGATTCACAGTATTCCTTGACATCTGCATACAACCGGGCCAGAAGAATCTCTGGGTTACTCTCTCCCTGGTCTTCTCCATACCCAGTTGTCCCCCCATTATATGACCATGGGCCAAGTCCAGCACCACCCTTCAAAAGGGTTTGGGAACCACTAGCTGTTCTACCTCATCCTCCCCACATTTTACCACCTGATACAGCAAATTGTTTTTAAGGGCCATGTAGTGAAAAGACACCCCCTAATTAGGATCCCCATCCATCATTTTAATGTTTTCTCTGGCTCTAATGAGGGTGACATCCCGGAGCTGCTCTGTACAAAAATCCTCTCTCCTGACCTTTAAGTCAGGTACCACACTCCATGCGCTCTCACTTTTAGAATCAGAGATGTTTTCAGGGTTGTTAACCTCCAGCTGGGACTGGCTTCCAACTCCTCCTGATCCCCAGCCATTACCGGGAAAGGAAGAGGGTCATCCATATCCTCGGTCACATCTCCAGTCTCCCTTTCACCCGGGCAATCAAAGGGGTCTGGGGTGAGTTCCCATGCTTCCCCAGCCAGGGGAGCTCTATCCACCAGACATCCCCTGTTTTCCTATAGCTGTCAGAAATGGGTAAATCTCTCCCTACTAGGGCTTCATGAAGCAGCGAGGGTACTACCCCCACTGAATGTGTCACCCTGCCCTGGGGGTGTCAATCTCAACCACTGCCATTTGGTAGTCCCGGGTGTCACCATGAATGCAAACAACCCAGACAGTGCAGGGGTGCAGTTTTGCAGGATTTACACTGCACTATTTAAAACTACTTTTAACTAGTGACACAACACTACCAGAATCAAACAGTGCAGTGACTGGCTTCCCATCAACAGAATTCATACACATTTGTCTTTCTATGCGACCTGAACATGATGCTGTACATGTGTCCTGTGCAAAAAGAGAAAGGCGTCTATTCACATAAGTATAATCATATTGCATGGGTTCATCATTCAGGGGACAATTGGCAGCAATATGGCCCAATGCATGGCATCAGTAGCACTGTATGTGATCTATACCTAGTCCTCTTATGGGCCTCAAAGACCTTCCAGGCTTCTTTGGCCAGTCTTCAGGTCTAGGGTCCAGAGTCTCATTAGTCAACACAGCAGTCTTGTCGGTTTTCTCCACGCCCTTGAGGGCTGGGATAGTCTTACCGAATTCGCTGGTAAGCCTTTCACCCGTTGACACACCGAAGTGGGGTGCAGCCAAATTCAGCAAGTCCTCAGCAGCTGTATATCTCTCCACAAGGTCCACCAGTTGGCTTGCATTTTTGGGGTCCCCGTAGCTGACCCATTTCCTCAAAGCAGCAGGGAGCACACGGAGATACTGGTCCATGACTACACGCTCCACAATCTGGGGGCCTGGCAAGGTTTCTGGCTGCAACCACTTCCTCGTAAGATGGACCAGGTCAAACATTTGGGAGCGGGGTGGCTTGTCGATGCGGTAGGTCCACTAATGCACCCGTTGGGCCCGGACTGCCATGGTGACCCCTAGGCGTGCGAGTATCTCTGCCTCTAGAGTCTCATAGTCCTGGGCCTTATCTGGTTCCAAATCAAAATAGGCCTTTTGGGGTTCACCTGTCAAGAATGGTGCTAACAGTCCAGCTCACTGTTCCTTTGGCCATCCTTTCTCCTTTGAGAAAAGTTGTGAGGTACGCCTCCACGTCATCCGGAGGTGTCATCTTCTGCAGGTGGTAAGAGGCGCATACCAACTTTGGTTCCACTGCCACGGGAGGTGTGGGCCCCTTTAACTCCACTAGAGCCTCCACCAGCTGGCGGTTGATCTCTTACTGGGCTTAATGCTGTCGGTGACTCTCCCCCCGCTGCACTGCAGCAGCTTGTGTGACCTGGAGGTTGGTCTCTCGCTGGACTGAAGTCACCTGTAGTAGGGCCTTCTCCTCCATTTGGAAAGTTGCCTGCTGATTCCACCACTTGTGGGAGATTGGCTCGTGGGGATCACCTTTCCTGGGAAAAAGGCAACGTGCAGGCAAACTTTCTTAAAATTCTGGCAGGTTGCCAGGTTTATTTAGCAAAGGTTGCAAGTCATAAAACAAACGAAATAGAAAACAAATCCTTGCCATCCGGTGCTAAACTATACAGCACAGTTTACCTCACTATACAGTGCCGGGCTCGTCCCAGACATCCAACAAACAAAAGTAAATGCAAACCTTTCTTTACAGTCCTTGAGCAACCAATTCCCAATGGTTAGCTCTCTCAGAATGGTGTTTCTGAGTCCCAGGCCAGAGCAAACCCTTGCTCTCTTTCTGGTCATTTAAAACACCTGTTGGAGGACTTGAGTGGACCAGAAACTCTAGGCTGGAACCAACTCTGCCACGGTGGCTGGTAAAAACCGGGCCGGATTCCACTCTAGTCCATTCCCAGTGAACCCCTACCCATTCACCAAAAAAGTGCCAAAAAAATAAAAATCACAGGAGACAGTTTTGTACAATTTCTGTTCAGCGATGTAATCCATGTCAATCACGGCGCCCGACGACCAAATAATAAAAAAAGAAAAGCATATCCGCCTCTTTAGAGGCTACTCACCGAATAAGTGGTCTTCGGTTTGAAAGCTCTTATATAGGCAAAGGCGGGGCCAGCACGTGATGTCATAGGGGCGGGGACACTGGGTGATGTACCTGGTGGCGCCGCCCTTGCCTATATAAGAGCTGTCAAACCGAAGACAGCCCATTCGGTGAGTAGCCTCTGAAAGACGCGCTTTTCATTTTTTTATTTCGGTCCGTCGTGATTGACCATGGTTTACATTGCGGGACTTTTTTTTAACCGCTTGCCGACGGCTGATCGGCAAATGACGGCGACAAAGTGGCTCTGTAACGCGAATCGCCGTCATACGACGGCGGCCGCGATACAGAGCCTAGTGAGCGTGCGCGCGCTCACTTTGTTCGGGGGGGCCAGGGAGCGGGTGCGGCGGCTTCGATTGCCGCCGGCTACCCGCGATGCCCCCCCCGGAGTGAATGAACGGAGTTCCGTGTATGTAAACACGGACCTCCGCTCTGTGTGAGGGGGAAGGGCTGTGATCACAGCCTTCCTGTACGTGAAGGCTGTGACCACTTCCCTTCCCCAGCTAGGCAAGCCCCCATACAGTTAGAACACGCCCAGGGAATATAGTTAACCCTTAGCGCGCCCCCTGCAGGTTAACCCCTTCACTGCCAATGGCATTTACACAGTAATCAGTGCATTTTTATAGCACTGATCGCTGTATAAATGCTAATGGTCCCAAAAAAGTGTCAAAACGTTCCGACATGTCCGCCCCAATATCGCAGTACCGCTAAAAATCGCAGATCGCCGCCATTGCTAGTAAAAAATAAAAAAAAAATAAAAACCCCAAAAATGAATTCTCATCATCCGTAAACGCGACCACTTTTGCGCAAACCAATCAATAAACGCCAATTGCGATTTTTTTTATCGCAAATATGAGGAAGAATATAAATTGGTCAAAAACGGTGAAAAAAATTGTTTTTTTATATTTTTTTTTTTGGATTTGTATTTTAGCAAAAAGTAAGAAATTTGTGTTTTTTTGCAAAATTGTCGCTCTTCTTTTGTTTATAGCGGTGATCAGAAATGACGCAGAGGGGATCAAATACCACCAAAAGAAAGCTCTATTTGTGGGAAAAAAAGGACGCAAATTTCGTTTGGGTACAACGTCGCACGACCGCGCAATTGTCAGTTAAAGCGACGCAGCGCTGAATTGCAAAAAGGGCTCCGGTCCTAAAGCTGGAAATCCTTCCGGGGCTGAAGTGGTTAAATAAAGGAATTGTCCAAAACTGCCTGTGGTTTTTACTTTTTTGACAATTTTTTGGTGAATGGGTAGGGGTGCCTGATACCGATAACCCCCCACCCGCAGACCCCGACAACCACAGCCCAGGGTTGTCGGGAAGAGGCCCCTGTCCCCATCAGCATAGAGCCCATCTGCCCCAAAGCACTCACCCCCCATGTTGGGGGCATGTGGCCTGGTATGGTTCAATAATAGGGGGGCGCTCGCTTGTCCCCCCATATCCTGCCCTGCCAGGCTGCATGCTCAGATAAGGGTCTGGTATGGATTTTGGGGGGACCTCACATCAATTTTTTTTAAATATGGGCGTGGAGTTCCCCTTAAAATCCATACCAAACCAAAAGGGCCAGGTATGGACTAGGGGAGATCACACACTGTTTTTTTAGTTTATTTTTCATCTATGTTGCTGGGAACCAGCAATATATTACAGCCGCAAGCAAGATTACATGACATTTTTCCTTTAGATACAGTATGTCATTATAGCTTCGGCACTGTTCTACACATCGCACAGATGTGCCACTTTACAAGCAGACTAGGGAGACAACGGGCGGGTACGATATTTAACCCCTTCCCTACCGCCGTATTCAGAATGACGGGCGGGAAGTGGGTGAGTTATCCTGACTGGGCATCATATGACGCCCCCCGGGGGGGCACGCATCGTGGTGGATGGTGGTGGGTCAGTCTGACCCCCCGCATTACCATGTGATCAGCCATGACCAATCACAGCTGGTCAGAGTGTAAACAGGAAGAGTCGTTTATCGGTTTTTCTTATACTCGGGTCTGCAGACCTGAGCAGTGGAGAGCCGATCGGCTGCTCTCCTGACAGGGGGGTTTGTGCTGATTGTTTATCAGCCCAGCCCCCCTCAGATCTCCACTCTAGACCACCAGGGAGCCTGCGCAGGGACCACCAGGGATGTATACACCCAGGACCACCAGGGAGCCGACCAGGGACCACCAGGGAGCCGATCAGGACCACCAGGGAGACCACCCTAGACCACCAGATAAGGGACACAGTGACCAATATGGATGGCACTCAGTGCCACCTTCAGATGCCACCCTAGACCACCAGGGAAATGACCCCTATTAGTGCATCTGCCCACCAGTGCCCCTAAGAGTGCCTACCAGTGCCACCTATCAGTGTCACCTACCAGTGCTACCTACCAGTGCCACCTATCAGTGCCCATCAGTGCCCAGTGCCGCCTATAAGTGCCAACCAGTGCCACCTATGAGTGCCCATCAGTGCCGCTTATCAGTGTTCGTCAGTGCTGCATATCGGTGCCCATTAGTGCTGCATATCAGTGTCACCTATCAGTGCCCATCAGTGCTGCTTATCAGTGCCGCTTATCAGTGCCCATCATTGCTGCATATAAGTGCCTCATCATCAATTCCCGTCAGTGCCACCTCATCAGTGCCGCCTCATCAGTGCCTGTCAGTGTAACCTCATCAGTGCCCATCAGTGATGGAGAAAATGTACTTATGTGACAGAAACAAAGAAAAACTTTTTTTTGAAAATTTTTGTATTTTTTATTTGTAGCGCAAAAAATAAAAACCGCAGAGATGATCAAATACCACCAAATTAAATCTCTATTTGTGGGAACGAAATGATAAAAAACTAGTTTTGGTACAGCGTTGCATGACCGCGCAATTGTCATTCAAAGCGCAACAGCGCTGAAAGCTGAAAATTGGTCTAGTAGGAACGTTTTCTAAGTGCATGGTATTGAAGTAGTTAAAGGAATATTTCATTTTTATTGTTCTATTGTTTCACTTTAAGCATTATTAAAATCACTGCTCCTGAAAAAAAACTATTGTTTTAAAAACTTTTTTTTTGCATTGATACATGTCCCCTAGGGCAGTACCCATGTCCCCATACACTTTTTTATGGGAATAACTTGCATATAAGCCTTTAAAATAAGCACTTTTGATTTTCCATGTTCGTGTCCCATAGATTTTAATAGGGTTTGTATGTTCGCTAGAACTTTACGCGGTGTTCTAGTGCGGACCAAACTGGGGGGTGTTCGGCCCATCCCTATTGATCACTCATACTGTTCACTGCACTAGGTGCACATTACAGCAACTATGCTGGGAAATATTGCCATGTGTCCTTACAGCCCAGACCTCGCTCTAAGCGATTTCCACCTGTTTGGACCACTAAAAGAGTTCAGCATTTCAGCACTGATGACAAAGTGAAGCAGGCTGCCCTAGGATGGTTCAGGTGACTGAACCATCCAACAGATACTGACAACAGATACTGGCAAATATGTATATGCTGAAGTTTTCCAGGCATTCGTTGAATGCTGGGATACGTGTATAACTGTATGTGTTGCATTTGATATAAAATATATTTTATATGAACAAATGATTTATTTATCAGACTCATTTTAACAGATCAGGTTTGTTTGAGGATGCTTCTCAAATGAATGCCTTGGTAACACAGGCTGTCCTGAAACAATAGGACATTTGTCAGTTGATTGGTAAGGTTAATGAGTTTGTTACCTTTGTTGTTTTACAGTTTGACAGTTGTCTCTATAGATACTGTAAACAATTATATATTTGTTATGGCAGAGTGCCATCTTGAGGTAGAATTTGGGAATACACAAGCATTTCGGTTACTACGTCGTTAAGGTAACCATTGTAAATGAACTGAGCCATATAAATGTTGCCAGAGATAAGCTCAGGCAGCTCAGCTCACTCTCACCATGGATTAACATTGAAAGAGTCATCATAAAGAAAAGTGCCTGGTCTCCAGAAGAATCGTTGTCAACGGAGATCACGAACACAGTAACTGAAGCTAAGTAACATTTAAGTGTATTTCTACTGTTACAGACTATAGTTTGTTTGTTGGCTAGGTTGTTAATTTGCTATAGAGATCTGTCAGTCTTGATTTGTATTCCTATAATTGTAAAGTTTTGTATGTACAGCATTTTTGTTCAGTAAAAGCTCATTAATACATAAAACAGGTCTGAGTTTCCTTGCTTATACCGCAAAGTAACCTTGCTATCTAGACGCAAGCGAAACACTGTAGTAGGGGAGTATGTTGAAAATTAAATGCAGTTTCTACTCCTTAAAATTTTTTTGTTATATAAACTCAAAAGTCCCAGTTTGACACGAATGCCCCTCGTACATTTTAAAAAAATGCAGCCATATATGTGCATGTGTAAATGTGAGTACCAGCAGTAACATGCATATGATCACACACAGCATTATGTCCACAGCAATGGATAAAAATATTGTGCAGCTGTGGCACAACAACAACTAGTGTAATTTAATCTGTAAATAAAATCTTAGAAATGTGTAGCACCCTGGTCCTAAACAGGGCTGCTAGTAAATTTAGTTGTGCTAGGTGGTAACTAGCCTGGCTAATTTGTAGCTTGATCAAATGGTTTTCTCCTAAACTTAAGTGGGACTGTGATTCTCTATTCTGACAATAGGTCGCACTGTTACCTTTGGCATTAATATGATAGATTACAGTTAATTCAGGTTATGAGCGAATCTGCTTTTCTCATCCAATCTGCAGGGGTTTCTTTGGCATAGTCCATATGCTAGGATAGTCTATTTATTTGGACAGAGTCAGGTGATCAGGGTTCTTTTCACCTGGGCTGCACCCTGGGTGGATGTGTGTGGAGCAGCAGCAGACGTGTAGGCCTGAAGCCTGAGGCCTAGCCACGTGTAAAGGGGCTCGGCCCGAGGGGCACCTGATCACTGCCAGGAGACATAGGAAAAGAAGTTGCCAGAAGGTCAACCTCTTTTGTTGTCTGAAACAGATGAAGAGATATGGCGTTCTGAAGGAGTACCAGAGGAAATTCTTCATCCACCGGGGACTGTGAAGTAGCTGGGAAAGCTTCAGGATAGAACTCATCCATGCAGTACAGTGAGTAGCTGTAAGTAAAGCTTGAAGAAGTACAGCGGGTGGCTGTAAGTAAAGCTTGAGGGATCCAGTGGGTAGCGTGGGTGAAGCTTGAAGAATACAGTGGGTAGCTGTGAGTTGGGCTCGAGGGATACAGCAGGTAGCCGAGAGTCCAAAAAGTCCAGTGGGAAACTGCGAGCTGAGCTTGAGGATCTGCAGTGGGATGTTGTGAGTGAAGTTGTTGCTATAGGAGACAGCAGTTGCTACAAGATACAGATTGCTGCAATGAGATTAAAGGTCCTTTTTCTGTATTGCTGTCTGGCTAGTACTATTTTTGTCCAAGAAGTCTGCCAAGTTTGCTATTGCATTCGCCTAAGGGTGTTCTGGGCCCTAACCCTCTCTACCCCCGTTCCTGTTAAGAGAAATAAACTCTCTTTGTTCATTTTTAAAAGTGACTGGCGACCATGTTTCCATCTTGCATTACAACCACCATGCCTAGTAATCTGCACCTTGAGGAGGAATGTCAGCTCTCCCTGACTCTGGGGGTTACCACCAGGCCTCTGGAGGTTAGGAAGACTGCAACAAATGGATAGACAGAAATACTACCTTTGGCAAGTAAAGAGCCCTTTTATATGTATTTCATCTATGTATTTAGCCGGTGACCTAGAGTTAAGCTTTTATAACATCCTAAAATGTATCCCAAAAGCCTCTTTAAATGTAAGAGTACATAAGCTGGTACTATGGATGAGTAAATCACATGAACAAGATTAAAGCTACCCTATCACTATAATATAGTAAAGAGAGTAAATATGTCTCCTGCCTCCCACGCCCCAAAATGCCTCTCCATTAATGAAAATTCATCCTCCAACATTTGCTAGAAAACTGACACTTCCAGAAGTGTTAGACCCCATACACACAATCCAACTGTTGCTGTCAAGATTTCCTTTAGATTTACCAAAAACATGTGGTGCAAGGGCCTGCCTGATTACATACAAATTGAAACTCTTAAGGTTTGACCTCATATTAAATGGTTTTGATAAATCTGAAGGAAAAAATCTACAGTGATGTAGTGATGTAATTGGAAGGAGTAATCGCTATATTCAGTGGGGCAACAGAAGATCAGCACTCTCGTACATGATGGTTTTTCAGTGGATTTCAGAAGAACATTTCTCTTCACCTGAGTGGCGTTCAGTAGCTTGGGAAAGGTACAGCAATTACTATCTTCCTATACAGGGGTATTTTTGTAGGTAATTTTATTTATTTGACAGGGTCCCTTTAAGAGACACTGGTAAGTAAAAAAAAATCCTGTTCATTAAAAGGTGTGTGTCAGAGGTAAGGAGGCTGAAAGGGGGGATTTGGTGGGGTTAATTAAAGGGATTGAGAAGGATTCATATACAAATGGGCATGACATACTGTACTTGGACATGCCATGTCAGGTTTTAATGGTGCATTTGGTCAATATAAATCAAACTGAAGGATGTCTGTACTGAAATAAATACAGAGGCTGATAGAAGAGCAGATGCACCCGCTCAAAGCCCCGGCCAACCACTATCTACCAATCCACCTCAATTGGGTGCAGGCTCCGCCACAGCACTAATTAAGGAAACGAAAAGTCTTCAGACAGCCGCACTCAAAGTAATTGCCTTTTTATTGCGCATATATCATATGTACATGGGTACAGTCAGGGCACAAACAGGAGCGGAAAAATAAAAAGGCAATAAAAAGGCAATTACTTGGAGTGCGGCTGTCTGAAGACTTTTCGTTTCCTTAATTAGTGCTGTTATTGCTGATCTACCTTTGAAGTTGGTGAGTGAGAGAGAAAGAATGGAGAAAATCAGCATTGTAATGGATGGGGGATGGCAACAGATGAATGAAAAATGGAAGCTGAGATGCATCAGATAGGACTTTATCTCAATAAAAGGGAGAAGGGTGGGTATTCAGTACTTAGGGGAGAGGGAGGACACAACAGATAGGGTTGCAAGCACATAGTGATAAACAGATGCACAGGAGTATTGTGATCATCCTTTATTGTGAACGGTAAAACATCTACCTTTGGTCAGGAACCTTTGTGGGACTGGAACAGTAACACAATGTGCTGCAGCTGCAGGTTAATTGGTTTATATATATACAGCGGGTAAAATAAGTATTGCAAATTTCACCATTTTTGTAGATAAATATATTTCTAAAGGTGCTATTGACATGAAATTTTCACCACATGTCGGTAACAACACATGCAATTCATACATACAAAGAGACCAAAAGTTATGTGTAATAAAAAGGAATGACACAGGGAAAAAGTATTGAACACATGCAAAAAGGGAGATGCAAAAAGGCAATGAAAGCCAAGACATCAGCTGAAATCTATCAGTAATTAGAAAGAAATCCTACCTCTTGTCAGCGCAAATTAATATCAGCTGGTTCAGTCTCAACTATAAAAAAAGTGTCTCATTACCAAGGTGTCAAACAAGAAACACCTCATGATGGGTAAAAGCAAAGAGCTCTCTCGAGACCTTCCAAAGCTTATTGTTGCAAAACATACTGATGGCATTGGTTACAGAAGGATTTCTAAATGTCTAAATGTTCCAGTGAGCACTGTTGGGGCCAAAATGGAAAGAACATAATTTCTACATAAACCAGCCATGTCCAGATGCTACTCGCAAGATTTCTGACAAAGGAGTAAAAAGAATTACCAGAGAGTTGTCCAAGAGCCAAGGACCACTAGTGGAGAGCTTCAGAAAGACCTGGAATTAGCAGTAACAATTGTTTCAAAGAAAACAATAAGTAATGCACTCAACTGCCAAGTCCTGTATGCACGCTGACCATGCAAGACTCCATTTCTGAAGAAAAAGAATATTAAAGCTTGTTTAATGTTTGCTGAACAACATTTATACAAGCCTGTGGAATACTGGGAGAATATAGTCTGGTCAGATGAGACCAAATTGAACACTTTGGATGCCACAATACACACCATGTTGGGAGGTCAACTGGCACTGCACATCATCCCAAAAACACCATACCAACAGTGAAGTTTGGATGTGGGAACATCATGGTGTGGGGCTCTTTTTTCAGCATACAGTACTGGCAAACTTCAAATCTTTGAAGGAAGGATGAATGGGAAAATGTACCAAGACATTATAGATAAAAATCTGCTACCATCTACCAGGATGATGAAGATGAAACAAGGGTGAACATGTCAGCAAGACAATGATCCCAAACACAAAGCCAAGGAAACTTTCAGCAGGTTTCAAAAAAAGAAAATAGAGCTGCTAGAATGGCCCAGCCAATCACTTGACTTGAATCCAATAGAAAATCTATGGAAAGAATTAAAGATCAGAGTTCATAGAAGAGGTCCATGGGATTTTCGGACTGTTTGTGTGGAAGAATGTGTCATTCCATTTTATTACACATAACTTAATTTCTAAACTTATTTGTTTTGGTTTCTTTGTTTGTATGGATTGCGGGATTGCGTGGGTTGTTACCGACATGTGGTGAAAATTTAATGTCAAAAGCACCTTTAGAAATATATTTACCTAGAAAAATGGTGACGTGTTCAGCACTTATTTTTGTATGCTAGTCATAATTCCTACCAGGAACATTATCTAGGTAGCCTGATCTAGAGTAAAAAACAGAGAGGCCTTAGATGGTATGGTAAGTAGCCTCATTAAAGGGGCAAAAGCCCCCTTGTTTAGAAGAAAAATATTTTCCAAAAACTGAATGGGATCACCACCTGATCTGAACTTGGGCCCAACCCATGCAGCCTGGCTAAGGCATCTCTCTTTTTTCACTCTAAATCAGGCCGTATTCCTGGGTTCAGCATCCTTTGCATTGCATTGGAATTGTCTTTTTCCTTGGTTCTTTGGACACACCTCCTTTCTATCATATGTATATACAGTTTCTCACAAAAGTGAGTACACCCCTCACATTTCTGTAAATATTTTATTATATCTTTTCATGTGACAACACTGAAGAAATGACACTTTGCTACAGTGTAAAGTAGTGAGTGTACAACTTGTATAACAGTGTAAATTTGCTGTCCCCTCAAAATAACTCAACACACAGCCATTAATGTCTAAACCACTGGCAACAAAAGTGAGTACACCCCTAAGTGAAAATGTCCAAATTGGGCCCAATTAGCCATTTTCCCTCCCCCTGTGTCATGTGACTCGTTAGTGTTACAAGGTCTCAGATGTGAATGGGGAGCAGGTGTGTTAATATTGGTGTTATCGCTCTCACTCTCTCATACCAGTCACTGGAAGTTCAACATGGCACCTTATGGCAAAGAACTCTTTAAGAATCTGAAAAAAAGAATTGTTGCTCAACATAAAGATGGCCTAGGCTATAAGAAGATTGCCAAGACCCTGACACTGGGCTTCAGCACAGTGGCCAAGACCATACAGCGGTTTAACAGGACAGGTTCCACTCAGAACAGGCCTACCCATGGTCGACCAAAGAAGTTGAGTGCACGTGCTCAGCATCATATCCAGAGGTTGTCTTTGGGAAATAAACATATGAGTGCTCCCAGCATTGCTGCAGAGGTTGTGGGGCTGGGGGATCAGCTAGTCAGTGCTCAAGACCATTCGCCGCAAACTGCATCAAATTGGTCTGCATGGCTGTCGTCCCAGAAGGAAGCCTCTTCTAAAAGTGATGCACAAGAAAGCCCGCAGTTTGCTGAAGACAAGCATAATAAGGACATGGATTACTGGAACCATGTCCTGTGGTCTGTTGAGACCAAGATAAACGTATTTGGTTCAGATGGTGTCAAACGTGTGTGGTGGCAACCAGGTGAGGAGTACAAAGGCAAGTGTGTCTTGCCTACAGTCAAGCATGGTGGTGGGAGTGTCATGGTCCGGGGCTGCATGAGTGCTGCCGGCACTGGGGAGCTACAGTTCATTGAGGGAACCATGAATGCTAACATGTACTGTGACATACTGAAGCAGACCATGATCCCATCCGTTCAGAGAATAGGCCACAGGGCAGTATTCCAACATGATAATGACCACAAACACACCTCCAAGACAACCACTGCCTTGCTAAAGAAGCTGAGGGTAAAGGTAATGGACTGGCCAAGCATCTCTCCAGACTTAAACCCTATTGAGCATCTGTGGGGCAATCTCAAACGCAAGGTCTCTAACATCCACAAGCTCCGTGATGTCGTCATGGAGGAGTGGAAAAGGACTCCAGTGGCAACCTGTGAAGCTCTGGTGAACTCCATGCCCAAGAGGGTTAAGGCAGTGCCAGAAAATCATGGTGACCACACAAAATATTGCCACTTTGGGCCCAATTTGGACATTTTCACTCAGGGGTGTACTCACTTTTTTGCCAGCAGTTTGGACATTAATGGCTGTGTGTTGAGTTATTTTGAGGGGACAGCAAATTTACGCTGTTATACAAGCTATACACTCACTACTTTACATTGTAGCAAAGTGTCATTTCTTTGTTGTCACATGAAAAGATAGAATAAAATATTTACAAAAATGTGAGGGGTGTACTCACTTTTGTGAGATACTGTATCATTGGGTTTTGTAATGTAATTTTTACATCGTAATGAAGACTCTTTATATGTTGAAATGCATTGAGCTGTTGGTACAGACTCATATCATAGATATCTGCCCATGATGGAATGTATACATGCATTATAAAAACCCTGGATGTATTTGATTGCAATCCTTTTTACTGTGTCATGATTTTAACTTTCAATTGTTACATAATAAAGAGTTATATTTTTATATAAAATTCCTTTTTCTTGTTTGGTTCCATTCCATGTTTGCATACAATATATACTTATTCAGGATGAGGTATCTATGAGCATATTGGTCAAGTGAAAGCAATAAGAATGTGTTGAATTCTTTTTTACATATTCTGTTTTTTTCTTTGTAATGTTTAAATGATGATAGTGTTCCTTAAATGTTATATTTTTCAAAGCTCTTTTATAATTATGAATAGCTTTTTAACTTTGGCTGTGAGTCATATTTATTTTTATTTTTAGCCTTTTACACTTATTGCCCATGGAAATATATATTGTGCATTGTCTTTGCATACAGTCGTTTTGAAGAATTCTCAGTTCTGTGTTCTTTGATGCCAATAGTCTCTCCCAATCTAAGTCTTGGAGAGCAGTCCTCATCCTTGGAAAATTTGCTCAAGTGTTTTTATCTTTTACAGTATGTTCTTGTCAGCTAACAGCTAATATTAAATCATGATCGTGTTATGGTCACTGCTACCCGGATATTTTTTCATACTAACATTAGCAATAAGCTCTGTTTAGTTTGAAATTACCGGGTCCAGCTGAGCATCATTTCTGGTTGTGCCCTCAATGAACTGCACCATAAAATTATCTTGTAATACATAGGTTTAAAAATTGTTGCCCTTTAACTGTTCCAGCAGTGCCAATACTCCAGTAACTTTCAGGGTAGGTAAAACCCCCCATTATCATCACTGTCCCAGGCCTTGTTGCCCTCTCTGTGCAAGGAGCTGAGTCTCCACCTGCTCGGTAACAATGGTTAACTTTGAAGTACGCACACACATCTACAGTTCCACCTATAATGCTTCAGCCTCATCACACTCTCCATCAACTAGGTTCTCTATCACACTTATTGAAACTCTGAAAAGAGCCAAATTCACTCTTTTTCTCCGATTATATACAACTGAGCATGCTCAGACGAGAAAATTCCCTCATTTTAACTCCAATGCCTTTTTTAGAGTGCGTTTTAGTAAATTTGCAAATTGGCTAAAATGCCTTCTTGAGGGTGAAAATTCACACTATATAGTCCAATGCAAGTTTCAGCCATTGATTCTAATGGTACAATTGTACCTTCCCCAAAGAAATCCTTTTTTGAGATGAATGTATCTTTCTCTCAAAGAGATTGTCCTTGCAACAATGTTTCATCTATTTTGTTTTTGCGAGCCGGTTCACACATAGGCGACTTGTCAGACGACTTAAGTCACCTGACAAGTCGCCTCCATGCATTGCAATGGAACCGTTCTAAATAGGAATGACTCAAGTCGCTCTGACTTAGAAAAAGGTTCCTGGGGTACGTGGCTTGGCGTGCAGCGGCGATGGCAGCACATTGACTGAGCTACGATACTCACGCACGATCCCACAGCATAACACAAGATACTGAAATACAGCTAGAGCCTTGAGGCCACGGGGTCCGGACACAGCCCCCCCAAGGGACATAATCTGTTGCCTCCAAGATTTTGCTCACTTCAAGACCGTCCGCCGTCATAATACGGCGGCAGTTTGAAGTGGAATACCGTTGTTATGGTAGCAGAAAGCTACCATAACCCCGTTATCTATTTTTTCAGGTGGCGATTCCGCATCAGATAAAAGTGGTCTTAGTGGTGGATTCACCGCGAGATCACTTTTATCAGTGGCGGGAGAGCTGCCCCCCCCCCCTCCTGCCGCTTTCCGGTCATCTGCACCGCTTACTGGACCCGCCGGCAGCGCCGGAGATGATCGTGTCCGTGAGACAAGTGAGCGGCTGAAGCCGTTCACCCGGCTCCATAACATGGCTGGGCGGAAGCGACGTCACAAGTCACTTCTGCCCAGTGTTCTTAAAGGGGACTTTTTTTTTTGTGATGTCATTTTTTTCAAAATTTTTTTTTTTTTTAATTTTAGTGTAAATATGAGATCTGAGGTCTTTTTGACCCCAGATCTCATATTTAAGAGGTCCTGTCATGCTTTTTTCTATTACAAGGAATGTTTACATTTCTTGTAATAGGAATAAAAGTGATCAAAATTTTTTTTTAAAAAAAAAGAACGGTGTAAATAAAAAATTAAAAATTAAAATAAATAATTAAAAAAAAAATGTAAAGTGCACCGTCCTTGCGAGCTCGCACGCAGAAGCCAACGCATATGTAAGTCCCCCCCACATATGAAAACAGTGTGCAAACCACACGTGAGGTATTGTCGCGATCGTTAGAGCGAGAGCAATAATTTTAGCACTAGATCTCCTCTGTAACTCAAAACTGCTAACCTGTAGAATTTTTTAAACGTCGCCAATGGAGATTTTTATGTTGCAACGTTTGTCGCCATTCCGCGAGCGGGCGCAATTTGAAGCATGACATGTTGGGTATCATTTTACTCGGCGTAACATTATCTTTCACAATATGGAAAAAAATTGCCTAACTTTACTGTTGTCTTATTTTTTAACTCAAAAAACTGAAGTTTTTTAAAAAAAAATTGCGCTTGTAAGACCGTTGCGCAAATACGGTGTGACATAACGTTTTGCAACGGTCGCCATTTTATTCTCTAGGGTGTTAGAAAAAAAATATATAATGTTTGGGGGTTCTAAGTAATTTTATAGCAAAAAAACCTGTTTTTAACTCGTAACCACCGAACTCCAAAATAAGGCCAGGTCTTAAAGCGGTTAAAGAGGAAATTATGTGCAAGGCAAGGAGAAGCGATGACATTATTTTCAATGGAGAAGCCATAATTTTATTCCAGCATCTCTCTCAAATTACATTGAAAAACTGCAGAGCACTGCACCCACTGTTGGAAAAGCTAAACAGAATGATTTTAGGTATACATGGCATTTCCCACTTGTACTACTGGTCACACATAATGGCCGGTAACACATCCTACATACCCCAGTGGACCTACATGATTTCTGTGAGGCCCTTGAACTAGGCTCAATTGAATTACCGGACTGGTACTCAGAGTTTACTGTGCCCCCCTTGGAAAGATCCCTGCCCGGTTAACCCTTTGAATCCCCTGAGCAGAGACAACCCAAGAGACCGAAGCACAAGTATGGTGGTTCAAAAAACAGCACTCCAAATCAGAGAGCCACCCCCGGAAGGGGACAAGAGCTTGGTAAGCACTATTATGTTTACAGGATAACCGAAAAAGAAGCATCCACCTCTGCTATTTGTTTTACTCTATATACCAGATTTATTATACCCTTGAAACAGTTTAAACCTCGGCTAGCAACACCGTGCGTGAAGCATGGAGAAACACTTTATTGGAGACTTTGGTTCTTGGTGGAACCAACTCCGTAAGGTCACGCAGAGACTCTCTTGTTTGTTTTTCTCCAACAGTTCATTGGTCTCCTCCGAATATGATGCCCATTTTTGGTTCAACATTGATAAGGAAGCGGAGCCATTCGGGCCGTGATGACTTAGTAAGGGGCATGCTGCCTGTGCATAAGCATTCGACAGACTGACGGTCAACATGCTGCCCCTGATGTTTACTTGGGGCGGCCCACTGCCCTTCGGGTTGCCGGGCCGCTACGGATGAGGTCACACTTGTATACCTAAGTTGGGCCATATATGGTTTTGTTCTTACCTAGGTTGTTGGGTTTTTACTCTAATTTTTGTGGTTGGGTAAACTTCCCCCTGATTCATTTTGTTAATTCAGGGATCATGTGATATTGCTCTGATTAATAATATAGTAGTAGTACTTTTAGCGTATAGTGGGTACTGATATACCTATCCGACTGCCGCCTCCCATCTTCCCCCACAGGGTGGACTGATCAGCTGATTAGTTCCCACCAGTTGCAGACTTTGTAGATAGTGTATCTATTGATAAGTGTCTTTCCTGACACAAGCACGACAGCATTTATGCATAGGCTGGCTCCGCCCCTACGCCCAGTTCCAGGAACCGGTTACACTATAAAATCAAATACCTCCCACCAAGCAGCATTCTCCTTTTTTTCCTCACTGCTCAGCTGGTTATACTGATGCTGAAAGGCAGAATTTTTTTTTCCCTCACTTTGCCGGATTCATCTGACCAACCGCGCAGGTTCAGCCTCTCCTGCTAGCGACGCTCCCCACTGTACAGGGGGTAAATCTTCCTAGATGGGGGAGGCCCCCCTCCATGTTCCAGGGATTGGGGGGTGGCAGGCAGCTGGTCTCTAAGGATTGCTCCCTCATCATGTCTCCATGGATGGACTTTCAGTGGACTTCCTGTCGGTCATAAGGCATGGAGTTGGTAAGGCACCATGGTGCACAAATCGATAATATGCAGCTACAGTTATGTGATTAGAAGTCTGCAGGTATATGCGATTAACCTGCACCTCTAAGCAGAGATCAAAAGGTGAAGACTGCTGTTTGTCCATGGTATCAGTTCAGGCTGTGGTTGTGTCTGCAGGACTGCTAATGATTAGGTTGATAACAGGTGTTGCTGTGCTGAGCTGAACCTTTTCCATGAACTGAGCAAGGCTTGTCCCTGCAGGCTCGATGCATTGTGTTTATGATCTAATGCTTGGTTGTGATAATATCCTCTACAGTACATTGTTTAAGGTAGGTTAACCTACTAGTGCCAATCGTATGGAGTCTGTTAACCCTTACTGCCTTCCATGTGACTTATAAATGATGCAGCAGAACCAATAAATGACACTGATGGCTATTGCTTACATGTTAGTTTTATGCACAGATCCTGTGATTGTTAGTATCAAATCATGTCACTTTGGCCTGAAATGCCTTTACCCCTTACTTACAATTTCAGGGGGGTCTGTTTGCTGCTGGTAGTCGGAGACTCCTGGGTTGCTGCGACTGGCTGCGACTAGCTGCCTGGGTGCTCTGGGACCTCGGTGCCGGAGGCAGACGGTATCCTCCATAGGGGTGAATGGCATTCTGACTCTGCATAGGGTTGGAGGGGAGTATGTGGTCTGGGGCTACAGCCACATCACCATGAATGGACCAGATTGCATTTGATCTGGAAGACTAAGCAGGGTCGGGCCTGGTTAATGACTGAATGTGAGACTGCCTGGAGATGCCAGAAGTGGTAGGATACACCGCAGGTGGATATGCGATTAAGTTACTTGTAGTAGTTTACTGCTGGAAGGAATAATACTTCCAGAGATTACACCGCTAGTGTTTCAGCTCAGAGGTGAGCCAGAAATGATCAGCTTACATAGAGACCAGCCATGTTCACTAAGGTGAGGGCACTCACAACACCAGCACCACTGTCAAGAGGGGGAAAAGCAACCTGATCCTTCAACAGAGACAGGCCCTCTTTAGCCCTAAAGGAGTCGCTATGGAGTTAACTGCCAGGAGCGGCAGACAAAGTAGAAACTCACTACAAATCATTGTAGCGATACTGGGATTGTGATGGCTGTGTGGTTGCCAAGATGCGATGCCAAGTTGCGGGCCAGAGACGGCAGAAAATGGGCAGAGACTTCAAAGATCTAAAGTCTCCAATGGTCCAGAGGTAGGTGTGCTTAAAGGGGAGCTCTACCTCAAAACAGTTGGCTAAGGAGTCTTGATCAGACTAGCCAGTGAGGTAAGCCTCATAAAGCGGAGGTAACACTGTTGGATCTCTGTTCACTAAACCTCAGGTACTAAGCCAATCAAACAACCAAAGTTGTTAAGGGGTACCTCTACCTCAGTGGTTCTCAACTCCGGTCCTCGGGACCCCCCAACAGGCCAGGTTTGCAGGATAACTGAAATACATCACAGGTGATATAATTTGCTGCTCAGTGATTACAGTGTTCTAGTCTGCATCTCCCCAAGGTAATACTTAAAATCTGGACTGTTGGTGGGTCCCGAGGACCGGAGTTGAGAACCACTGCTCTACCTCAAAGAGGTCGGTCTAGGGGTTTCCACCAGAAGAACCAGGGGTGACGTCTGCCTACAGAATCAATATCCTTTGCAGGGGCTCTGGAACAGTGAACGGATGTGAATGAGGAAGACTTATACTACTACTGAGTAGGGCGTGGCGGTCGGCTGTAAAAATCATTTCAATATCCTGGGTCCCAAGAGCAGAATGAGGTGGCCATTGAGGCAATTCAGCCTCGGTGGAGGCAGAATGGTATACCGTTGAGCTGCTAGTCCGGGCAGGTCAGTTATCTCACAAGACGACACATTCCTCTCTAAAATGGTGAATCGCCAATGACCAGAGGATAAGCAAAGTAACAAAGACTGAGTGCCAGGTTAATCCTGGGATAAACATAGAGGATAATGGAAGGAACCATAATCATTATCTGATGCTAAAGCCAAGTTCTCTCCTTTCAGGGAGTAACAGAGTCTATTCGACCATGGTAACCCAGTAGGGGGCGGTCAACAGAATTATATGTAAATTTGGGAATGACAGCACGGTGCGCACAGGAGTAGCACTTCTGTCTACCAGCACCGAGGTTCTGGGTGCGAATCTCAAACAGTCCACTTGAGGTCGAGAAGTGGGCTGCGTCCCTACATTATGGAACAGGATTCAGGGCCTTACCTAAATTAACATTGGGGGGTCCTGTGCAGGTATGAGGCCATTGGCATGTACGTTCCGCCCCTTCAACACATTTCATTCCCTCTAGGACTTCCGAGAGCAAACCATGCTGGAGTCAAGCAGCACCACATCTGGTTCATCGATAGACCACCTGTTTAAAAAGAACATGTCAAGGAGTCTGCTTTCCAATATTCTTAGCCAAAAGCAGGTTTTTGACTTAAAGCATAAAGAAGGATGAAGACCCGAGTTCATCAGATAGAACCATGACAAGTAGTTCAGCCATCAGGTGAGATGGCAGGTTGGCATGAGACCCAGCAGAGGGGGAAATACACACTTTGGTAGATCCATGTTCCTGCAAAGTACCTTCGCTGGGCTGTGTGAGAATGCCACTGCGAGTTCATTAGATAAAGGTTAGCCTTGCCACATATTCAAGGCAGTTTCAGGACCTTACGTCCAGTAGTGGCTGTCTTGCAAAACAAAGGGCTACAGGTGTTCTTATTCGGGCACAGCTGGCTGCCTCAACACTCTCTTCAGGCCTGACAAAAAAAAAAAAGCATCACAGGAATAGTGTGCATATGGTGGACATGTTAGCACACCTCACATGCACTTAACTTTAATCATCCCTTGGTCTCAGGAGGCCAGAGAGGAAGTGTATAGTAATCCAGAGGATTCGGGGTCTCACTGGAAGATATAGAACTAGCAGGTTCTATAACATGGAAAGCCTTGCCAGGAGCCAGTGACTCCATGAGGGAGACCTAGATGGTGGCCAAGCCAGTCAGGTCTATCAGCTATACAGCTACCTGACATACTAATCTAGTTTCTTGTTGGGTAGCCATGCCAAGGAAGAACAAGATGAACAAGATCAGAGTGGCAATGGTTTGTAAGTGGAAGTCGCTCTGAAATTGCAACAAAGGGAGCCTCAGCTATGCGCGAAATAGCAGAACAGCAAGAGCCTATCTTCACTGTCAAGAAGGGAGGCAAACGAGTCAACTTTTGTCAGGCATCTCCCTTTGGGGTTTGGTTTCCTAGAAATTTCTGGCCAAACACCATAAGATACAAGTCCATTGGAGATCGAAACCAAAAAGCAGTCCAAGTCTTTCGCTACAGCAAAGAAGGCTATCAGGATATCAACCTGAAATTAACTGTGATGGCTTCCCCGAGGTGGAAGCAGTAGAACCACCAACACCCAACGGGGGCTGCCAATCAGCAAAGGGGTATATCCATCTCGGTCTCCAGGCTCCTCATCAGGGTCCACATTGATCCAGTAGTAAGAAGGATAATAGTGGCCTGCAGGCCAGGATATGCTCAGGTACAGTGCAGAGTCAGGATCCTCCTAGTCACCTTCCTGAAGTCTAAAACCTCACACAGCGTGGTCAACTGTATCATCCAAACTTACACGAGGTATTCCTAGATGCTGAAGATCAAGAAGTAAAAGACTCATCTGTAGACCTCACTTTTAGGGTTAAACCCTGTTCAGGACACGTACATACTCCAAACTTCAGGTATACTAGAACATAGAAGTTCTTTCGTATGAAAGAGGCCTCCGTTTTGGTAATGATGCCTTCAGTAAGTGCGTTAGAAACTAAAGTATCAACCTGTTTAGAAAACTCTAGAGTGGGGTCTGTATGAAATCAAAGATTGCGTGAATGACTTCCGTAGTAATGGTTTTGCCTCCGGAGAAAGTATGCTTTCTTGAAGATACAAGATCATATGGACTTCAAACCTCATACATGCACAGGACTTGTCCCAAATTGGGATTTTCACTCCAGATGTCTACTCAGAAAATGAAGAACTAGAAGTCGTAGATCCTTATGGAGCACATTCAAACCTACTATGTCAACTGGTGCGACACACTCCAAAATCTGAAGTCCTTCCACTGATCCTCCTAGGACTGAGACGTGACATGGACTCGTATAGGACCGGACGTCCGGTGATAATAGGAAGAATGATGACCTAGTTACACCTGGGACTACTCCTCGGACCTCTGGCTCTACCTATATGGGGAAACGACTAACCGTCGGGGGCAACCCACAACCACCAAGATGACGAAGGTGGAGCCCCTTCGG
>BLSH010125250.1:123814-136713 GCA_018402905.1 Glandirana rugosa
CACTGATTTCCGGTTTCATTTAAAGTGATACACACATTTTACAGAACAGTGATATGGGTCCTCCCGGCTTATTTATACTTTTTTGACACAGTTTGAAGATGATTTTAGAACAGTTCTATGGCCTCTAATGTTAATTAATACTTTTCAGACCCATTTTGAAGATGATCTCCATTTTTGCATTTTTTATGTTTTTATTTTTTAAAAAATATTTAAAGTTATTTCCCTGTCCCCATTTCTTTGTAGGTCACTTGTCCCACCCTTACCCACATTTCCTTCCTTTTGCAGACCTCTGGGACCTTCCAGGACTATTTTACAACACTTTTTGTACCTAAAAGTCCGGGTCTCCATTGATTTCAATGGGGTTCGGGGTCCGGGACAAAGTTCGGGTTCTGTCCGGACCCGAACCCGGACTTTGTCCCGAAGTTCGGCCGAACCAGCAGAACCCGGACTTCTAGAAGTTCGCTCAACTCTAATCATGATACTCAGATATAAACTGGCTTCACCTAGGTTGGCTTCTGCGCCTTCAATCCTTTCATGCTTTTTGTTATTTTCAGAATTCACTAATGCCTGGGAGTTCAAGAAAAATTATGTTCAATAAATTCTGCTCCCTGTGTGCAAAATAATACAAATTCTACATAACTGTCTCTACACCAGTAAAAGGTGTATACTTAAAAAAACATAACATTTTCCTTTTATTTTAGATAAGATTAGGTTTTTGTCATTGAAATAAATCATACTGATGAAGTATGGATTCAGGTCAGTGCTTCAGGAAGTATTGACACCAGAGGTAGTCAGGTTGCTAGCATTTTAGGAAGGAGGTCAGGTCAGCAATTACAGCCCTGTACATGTCCCTGTATATTTATTTCCTTAATAACATACATGAGTGTAGCATCATAAATGTATTATTATCTAGAAATTATCACTCCACTCTAACCGCCTATATTGTTAAACCACCTTCTGCAGAGCAGAGATGCTTCCTTTAGGTCTTGGATAGGGTGTGTTAAGTTCCATGAAAGTTCAGCAAAAACAGATGATATTGATTAAATGCAATGAAGACACAATGGTAAAAAGGATTTAAATAGCTCAGTATATTTATGAAACAGCTTTCAACTATGCCAGGTCAGTTCTCACTCTCCATGGTACTGAAACTGTTTATATAAAGTTTCCAGACTACAAGGATTGATTGACTTTTTTTTTATAAATAATTGTCTAATTAACTAATTCATTAAAAAAAAACACTGTACCCCGCCCCCTACAGAACTAACACCATGTATGTCAGCTGGTATCTCCGCAGCAAGGGGCAAGGGGCAAGAGAGCAGTGAGTGTGCAGCCTGCCTGCTATGCAAATACCAAACCACATGCCCGTCAGCACTGGGAAGTGCTTTCAGGGTTCCCTCAAAGATCATAGGTTCCCCTCTCAAAGCCCAAGTCCCAATACTAATTGGCCCTGGAGTTTTATGCACCCCCATTACCCAGGGTCAATGCTGGCTAGGGTGGGCTTTTGTAACCATCTATCAGTCTCCCATGGGGGGGCAAGTAGGTTGCCCTACCTTTTCCGTCCCCTGTGGATTGGTTTTAGATCCCTCAGACTCCTAAATAGGGATGGGCTGAACATCCCCCGGTGTGATTTGCACCAGAACATGCGAACAGGCAAAAAATTTGTGTGAACATTCGAACACCATTAAAGTCTATGGGACCCGAACATGAAAAATCAAAAGTGCTGATTTTAAAGGTTTATATGCAAGTCATTGCCCTAAAAAGTGTAAGGGGCTTGGGCCCTGCCCTAGGGGACATGTATCAATGCAAAAAAAAGTTTTTTAATCGATTGTTTTTTCAGGAGCAGTGATTTTAATAATGTTTAAACTGAAACAATAAAAATGAAATATTCCTTTAAATATTATGCCTGGGGGGTCCCTTAGTCTGCCTGTAAAAGGGCTCACCTCTGTGATGTTTAGAACAGTGCCAGAGCAAAATTACTTTTGTGAAGGAAAAATTGTCTTTTATTATTGCGGCTGTAATGTATTGCCGGCTCCCGGCAAT
The DNA here is from genome assembly GCA_018402905.1 of Glandirana rugosa. Lineage (NCBI taxonomy): Eukaryota > Metazoa > Chordata > Amphibia > Anura > Ranidae > Glandirana > Glandirana rugosa. The sequence goes on from BLSH010125250.1 coordinate 125,855, forward strand.
GTACATAAAAATCACGGAAAAAATTTGCGTGGGCCCCCCCCCCCCAGCAAACCAGGCCCTTCGGGTCTGGTTTGGATTTTAAGAGGAACCCCGGGCCAAAATTTTTACAATAATTGATGTGGGGTCCCCCTAAAATCCAAACCAGACCCTTATCTGAGCATGCAACCTGGCCGGCCAGGATGGGGGGGATGAGCGAGCGCCCCCCACTCTGCTGAACCGTACCAGGCTACATGCCCTCAATATGGGGAGTATGGGTGCTTTGAGGCGGGGGGGGCACTGCACTCCCAACCCAAAACACCTTGTCCCCATGATGATGGGGACAAGAGCCTCTTCCCCACAACCCTGGCCTGGGGTTGTGGGGGTGTATTAAAGGGGGCCCCCAGATTCCGACCCCCCCATGTGAATTAGTATCGGGTACATAGTACCTCCATTAATTCACCAAAAGTGTCAAAAAAGAAAAAAACACAGGAGACAATTAGGGCCAAGTCCTTTATTAAAAAAGAAAAATAAATGTCCCCGTTGTGATCCATTGTCAATCACGGCAAGTGAAGGAACCAAAAAAAAAAAAATAACAGCTCCTCCTCCATGGGAGGTCTCCCGCCGACTGAGCTCTCTTTGTTTTGACGTTTTATTTTTAGTGAAGGGCGGGGCCACCCAGTGATGTAATTGAGCGACCCGCCTCTCTGACGTCACATGACTTCAGAAGGGGGGGTCACCCGTACTTCACCTGGTGGCCCTGCCCTGCACTATAAATAAAACGTCAAAACAGAGCCAGCACAGACAGCGGCAGCCCTCAAATGGAGGAGGAGCTGTGCGAGCCATCTGCGCACAATGCATTATGGGGCGCTCTGCGGTGGGGAAGTTGCTGCGAACACCCCATAATGTTCTAAATTTGACGAACAGGCAAAACCCCGATGTTCGTGTCGAACTTATGTTCGACTCGAACCGCGGGCCCATTCCTACTCCTAAACAATTTACTATGTGTGCATGTAAGAAAAGTAAACATATAAAAACATAAATAAACAGTATCTATGGTGAAACAAAACAGGATCAAAACCAAAACCCAAAAATACCTAAAAAAAATCCTTCACATTGCGCTGTGTAAATAAATAGTCTCTGTATAGCAGCTGCTATAAATGATACATTGTAGCAAACCAGATATTACAAAATTCATTAATTAGCAGCGCTTAATAGTAGTTCATGAGATATACTGTCCATCCAGTGAAATAATAGGATGGCTTGATGAAGAATCACAGAAATTAAAAACAGTCCATTTAAGTGTCGCTTAAATTCATGAATCTTCTCTGTCACTGCATGAGTTAAATTCCACAATACCTCGTGAGTACGACAGGACATACACCTCTCCCCACATAGATGTTAACTCACCAGCTGAAGTTGCCTTACACTCTCTTGTTTGGCAAATGCGTGATTTGTCTCTTAACCCAAGACAACAGGGGATGATCAATCAGCTTGCCCCCCGACCATCAAACACATAGAGGTAAGAGAAAAGTAGTGCCGAACATCGTGTGATATAGTATAAAATCAAACGCTTTATTGCACATCACTCTCCCCCCTCCAGTATTGCACTTACAGATATCAGGCATGAATAGGTGGTAATTAATAGCAGTCTTTACATATATCTCAGCCACGGGTGTCCTGCAGGGATTCGTCTCTCCACCTGCCCTTTCGTAACCACCAGCTCATATCCTCCTGATGTAAATAAGTGATTAAAGTATGAATTTACATGCCATGCAGTCTGTATCAGACTAGGCTTGTCCTATTGGACTTCTACCTGTGATCATATATATATACTGTAAGTGCTCAGATACTACAAAATAATGCAAATCAAAAACAAATATAAAAGTGTGTCTTAAAAAGTGTGTACACAGATATAGAAGCACTCTAATGCTAGTTTGTGTCTACACCACAAAGTAATGAAACTTCTCAGTGATCTTGATATTACAAAGTATCTAGTTCATTTTTTTAAACAATCATTCTTCAATATAGCCATTTCATACAGGTAATGGATCAATTCACCCTTTTAATCCTCAGCTAGATCACCACCGATCATCTGTGATCCCCTTCACCAGGGGCGTTGCTAGGTGGGAAAAAGACCAGGGGCTCCAGCCTGAAGAAATGCGGAGCGTAAAGCGCACCGCTGCTAAAAATGGGTGTGGTCTAAATGAAGTGCTGGGCGTGGCTTAAAGGGGGTGGCTTTGGGGTGTAGCTCATGTCTGAGATGAACGAGGGATTGAGGAAGGAAGAAAGAAAGAGATAGGGGGGCAAGGAAAGAGAAGAGAAGGAAGGAAAGAAAAAGGGATGGAGGGACAGCAGGCCCAGATTATACACCACAATAGCAATATGTGTATTCCAGAAAGTTTAACAGTCTGCAGATAAAGATACTCCAATCACCTGGTGTTAGCGCTTCAATCATCCCTGCACCATGGTTGTTATAGTGTCAGGATGATTGAAGCGCATTATTTTTATTATTATATTGTAATATAAAATAAAATAGTTCAACTCACCATAATGCAGAATAAGTGGGAGCCCCAAGTGTGTCACTTACCATGTCGCCTGCTACCAGATGCCATCAGGTGTCCCCCAGCGGAGTCCCTCCTCCCATCACAGGTGTTCCCCAGTGAAGTGCCTTCTTCCATCACAGGTGCCCCCAGTGAAGTGCCTTCTTAGATCACAGGTGTCCCCAGCAGAGTTCCTCCTTACATCACAAGTGTCCCCAGTGGAGTCCCTCCTTCCATCACAGGTGCCCCCAGCGGAGTGCCTTCTTCCATCACAGGTGCCCCCAGCGGAGTTCCTCCTTACATCACAGGTGTCCCAAGTGGAGTTCCTCCTTACATCACTGGTGCCCTAAGCGGAGTTCCTCCTTACATCACAGGTGCCCCCCAGTGGAGTGCCCCTCCTTCCATCACAGGTGCCCCCCAGTGGAGTGTCCCTCCTAGGACAGAGCAAGTGTGCAGACCCCCCTGCCACCACAGGAGTCAGCGGCTCTGACAGCCCCTCCAGATGATGTCATCTCTGCTCGCCCGCCTCTCTCTCTCTCCAAGTCCGCTCCCATGTTCTGCAGAGTCGCCCGCTCGCGGCTCTATGAAACCGCCTGCCAACGGCTTAGGTGACATTCGGGGCTGAAGCCCTGATAGCCACCCCTTAGCGACGCCCCTGCCCTTCACCAAACAACCAGACCTGCACTCGCTAATACAAAAGACCCGTCTTACTCAAAATAGGCTAAACAATTTAAAATAATGATTGGCATATATTCTAATTTAATTTTCAGTGTAAACAATCGCAATGGAAATAAAGAGGTTTCTAATTAATGATAGGTTGTGGGTCTTCATGCCAGCATTGTGCTGAATTTACTGATGATAGATAAAATGTTCAATTTGTGAAATGAAGATAACACCAAAATTCCATTCATACGACACAATAACATGTTAAAAGATTAGCCCAGAAAATATTTTTGCCTAGCAGCTTTAGAATGAATGTGAAGTCAAAATGATATCCAAAATGTTTTATTCAGTTTTGGATAGATTATGTAATGTTTAACACTCCTGCCATGTTTTTGTTTGATGTCTGTGTCCCATCAGGGGTGTTTTTCTTCATTTAACGTCCCAAGGACACAAAAGGAAGTAAGAGAATATCTCTCCAAAGCATGAGGATATCCTCTTTTATATAGCTGTCAAAGGAACAAGTGTCCCCATAGCAAGATTTTCCCTCGCCTCATGTTTCCACAACCACTCATTAAGATATTTTCACACACGGTATGGGCATACTTAGAATTACAACCCAAAACACATTCTACATCTCTTCCTGAATATGGCGATACCGCATATGTGAGAATTTTTCACAGTTCGGACTGATTATGTATCTGACAGTGTATCAAACATATTAATTAGGGATGTGCCCGATGTTCGAACGTAAGTTTGACTTAAACATCAAGTGGTGCCTTTGGCCAATCATGGCTCAGGGAGCTAAGTCCATGCCCCACTCTATATAAGGCCAGTTACACAGCGTCTGTATGTAGTGTGGTAATGTGGACTAGAGAAGTTAGGTTAGATTTGCCAGGTTAGTTAATGGCGTGTAGGCAGTGCAGTACATAGATACAGTGTGGAGTACATACAGTCAGTGCAGGCAGTGTAAGAATACATGAATATATAATATATATATATATATATATATATATATATATATATATACACACACACACTGCATTCAGTGTAGACTATATATACTGCATATTCAGGGTAGACTATATACAGTCAGTGCAAGAATATATATATATATATATATATATATTATACACAGTATAGTATATATATATATATATATATATATATATATATATATATACACAGTATAGTATATATTTATATATATGTATACAGTATCTCACAAAAGTTAGTACACCTCTCACATTTTTGTAAATATTTTATTATATATTTTAATGTGACAACACTGAAGAAATGACACGTTGTTACAATGTAAAGTAGTGAGTGTACAGCTTTTATAACAGTGTAAATTTGCTGTCCCCTCAAAATAACTAAACACACAGCCATTAATGTCTAAACCGCTGGCAACAAAAGTGAGTACACCCCTAAGTAATAATGTCCAAATTGGGCCCAAAGTGTCAATATTTTGTGTGGCCACCATTATTTTCCAGCACTGCCTTAACCCTCTTGGGCACTGAGTTCACCAGAGCTTCACAGGTTGTCACTGGAGTCCACTTCCACTCCTCCATGACGACATCACAAAGCTGATGGATGTTAGAGACCTTGCGCTCCTCCACCATTTGAGGATGCCCCACAGATGCTCAATATGGTTTAGGTCTGGAGGCATGCTTGGCCAGTTCATCACCTTCACCCTCAGCTCCTTTAGCAAGGCAGTGGTCTTCTAAGAAGTGTGTTTGGGGTCGTTATCATGTTGGAATACTGCCCTGCGGCCCAGTCTCTAAAGGGAGGGGATCATGCTCTGCTTCAGTATGTCACAGTACATATTGGCATTCATGGTTCCCTCAATAAACTGTAGCTTCCCAGTGCCGGCAGCACTCATGCAGCCCCAGACCATGACACTCCCACCACAATGATTGACTGTAGGCAAGACACACTTGTCTTTGTACTCCTCACCTGGTTGCTGCCACACGCTTGACACAATCTGAACCAAATAAGTTTATCTTGGTCGCTTCAGACCACAGGACATGGTTCCAGTAATCCATGTCCTTAGTCTGCTTGTCTTCAGCAAACTGTTTGCGGGCTTTCTTGTGCATCATCTTTAGAAGAGGCTTCCTTCTGGGACAACAGCCATGCTGACCAATTTGATGCAGTGTGCGGCGTATGGTCTGAGTACTGACCGGCTGACCCCCCCACCCCTTCAACCTCTACAGCAATGCTGGCAGCACTCATACGTCTATTTCCCAAAGACAACCCCTGGATATGACGCTAAGCACGTGCACTCAACTTCTTTGGTCCCCCATGGTGAGGCCTGTTCTGAGTGGAACCTGTCCTGTTAAACTGCTGTATGGTCTTGGCCACCGTGCTGCAGCTCAGTTTCCAGGTCTTGGCAATCTTCCTATAGCCTAGGCCATCTTTATGTAGAGCAACAATTCTTTTTTTCAGATCCTCAGAGAGTTCTTTGCCATGAGGTGCCATGTTGAACATCTAGTGACCAGTATGAGAGAGTGAGAGTGATAACACTAAAATTTAACACACCTGCTCCCCATGTAACACTAATGAGTCACATGACACCGGTGAGGGTAAATGGCTAATTGGGCCCAATTTGGACATTTTCCCTTAGGGGTGTACTCACTTTTGTTGTCAGTGGTTTAGACATTAATGGCTCTGTGTTGAGTTATTTTGAGGGGACAGCAAATGTACACTGCTATACAAGCTGTACACTCGCTACTTTACATTGTAGCAAAGCGTTATTTCTTCAGCATTGTTACATGAAAAGATATAATAAAACATTTACAAAAATGTGAAGGGTGTACTCACTTTTGTGAGATACTGTATATATATGCTGCATTCAGTGTAGACTATATAAACAGCGCTTTCAGTGTAGATTATATACAGTCAGTGCAGGCAGTGTAAGAAAATATATATACAGTAAAGTATATATATATACCCTGCATTCAGTGTAGACTATATATACAGCACATTCAGTGTAGACTATAATATATATATACAGTATAAAATATATATATATACGCTGCATTCAGTGTACTATACGGTATATACAGCGCATTCAGTGTAGTTTAGATACAGTCAGGGAAGGCAGTGTAAGAATATATATATATATATATATACACACAGTATAGTATAAATATATATATATATATATATATATATATATATATATATATATACACGCTGCATTCAGTGTAGAATATATATATATAGCCAGTGCGGGCAGTGTAAGAATATACAGTCAGGTCCATAAATATTGGGACATCAACACAATTCTAATCTTTTTGGCCCTATACACCACCACAATGGATTTGAAATGAAATAAACAAGATGTGCTTTAACTGCAGACTTTCAGCTTTAATTTGAAGGTATTTACATCCAAATCAGGTGAACAGTGTAGGAATTACAACAGTTTGTATATGTGCCTCCCACTTTTTAAGGGACCAAAAGTAATGGGACAATTGGCTGCTCAGCTGTTCCATGGCCAGGTGTGTGTTATTCCCTCATTATCCCAATTACAAGGAGCAGATAAAAGGTCCAGAGTGCTATTTGCATTTGGAATATGTTGCTGTCAACTCTCAATATGAGATCCAAAGAGCTGTCACTATCAGTGAAGCAAGCCATCATTAGGCTGAAAAAAACAAAACAAACCCATCAGATTTATGATTGTTAATCTGTCCCATTACTTTTGGTCCCTTAAAAAGTGTGAGGCACATATACACACTGCTGTAATTCCTACACCATTCACCTGATTTGGATGTAAATACCCTCAAATTAAAGCTGAAAGTCTGCAGTTAAAGCACATCTTGTTTGTTTCATTTCAAATCCATTGTGGTGGTGTATAGAGCCAAAAATATTAGAATTGTGTCGATGTCCCAATATTTATGGACCTGACTGTATATGTAGAGTCTAGCATATAAATATTGTGGCGAGGGGATCGATGGAAGATACGTGTCACCTCGCATGTGTTCGTTCACAATGAACCATGGTGGAATCCAGTCCGGGTTTTGCAAGCCACTTTGGTAGGACTGATCCCGGGCCAGATTTTGTGGTCCACTAGTGTCTACTAACAGGTGGTATAAATTGCCAGGAAGAGAGCAAAGATTTGCTTTGACCTGAGACTTGGAAGCCATTCAGCCTGAGAGAGCTGACACTTTGAAAGTTTACTGGACTAACACAAAAGGTTGGCACTATCTATGATTTGTGGATGTCTGGGAAAAGCCCTACACTGCTCAGATAGGAATACTGAATGTTTAGCTAGAGCCTGGGTGGCAAGGATTTGTTTTCTGTTTTGTTAATTTTGAATGCAACCTTTTAACAATAAACCTGGCTGCAAGCCAGATTTTTAAGAACCTGCCATGTGAACTGCCTTTATCTCAGGGAAGGTGATCCCCACAAGAGCTAATCCCTCACACATGGTGTACTCGGTGGGCATCTTCCTGAACAAAATGGAGGAGGTAGTAAAAACCCTGTTTCAGGCCAATGCAGCCCAGCGGGAGACAAATTGTCAGTTTGCGGAGGCCTTGCTGGAGTTAAAGAAGGGGTCCGCAGCTCCTCCGCCAGAAGAACAAAAAATTGTACAAACCAGCTATTACCTGCAGAAGATGACACCTGCAGATGATGTAGAGGCATACCTCACAACTTTTGAGAGAGTCGCTGTGCGGGAAGGATGGCAATAAGAACAATGGGAATAACTATTAGTCCCTTTTTTGACAGTAGAACCCCTAAAAGCTTATTTTGATCTGGAACCAAATAAAGCCCAGGATTATGAGACACTATAATCAGAGATTCCCGCATGCCTGGGTGTCACAATGGTGGTCCGGGACCAATGGGTGCATTGGTGGTTCTACCGTATGGATAAACCACCCAGCTCCCAGATGTTTGATCTGATCCACCTTGCTAAGAGGTGGCTGCAGCCAGAGACTTTTCCAGACCCTCAGATTGTAGAGCGTGTGGTCATAGACCGCTATTTGAGTGTGCTCCCTCCTACCTTGAGGAAATGGGTCAGCCATGGGGACCCCAAGACCGCAAACCAACTGGTGGACCTGGTGGAAAGATACAGGGCTCCTGAGGATTCATTAAACCAGACCATACGCCACTCCAATATCTCTAGGGGTGAAAAACTGCCCCGAGGATCCAGTAAGACTGTTCCAGGGTTCAAGGGCATGAAGAGATATAACAAGAATGCTGCTACAGTTAATGAGACTATGGACTCTGGACCTGGAGACTGGCCCCATAGGTCAGGAAGGTCTTTGAAACCATTGAGAGGACTGGGTATAGAACACATATAATGTTATGCGTTAGGTCATATTGCTGCAAACAAATGCAATGTGTAGAGTTGAGCAAACTCGAACTGTAAAGTTTGGGTCCGAACCGAACTTTGGGGTGTCCGTGACCCGGACCCAGACATTTGAAAAAAAGTTTGGGTTCGGGTATTTGATCACGCATGTTGAATAGCTGCAGGGCAGCCAATCAACAACCGTTTCACTGGTTTGCCCTTAAAAGCCATCACACCCATGCCTACTAATGGCATGGCTGTGATTGGCCAGTGCATCATGTGACCCTGGCTCTTTATAAGCTGGAGTCACTTAGTGCTGCATGTCACATGCTCTCTGGCTAGTGTAGGGAGCGCTGCCGGCACTGTGAGGGACAGATTGCAGATATAATAACATCTCATCGATCTCATTGTGGACTAGGTAGAGATTACTACTACTACTGCTTTGAGGGACAGATTGCAGATCTCATCCTGCATTACAGAACGATCTGATTGTGGACTAGGTAGAGATTACTACTACTACTGCTTTGAGGGACAGATTGCAGATCTCATCCTGCGTTACAGAACGATCTGATTGTGGACTAGGTAGAGATTACTACTACTACTGCTTTGAGGGACAGATTTCAGATCTAATAACATCTCATCCTGCATTACAGAACGGTCTGACTGGACTAGGTAGAGTCTACTGCTTAGAGGGACAGATTATTGTTCTAAAATCATCTCCTAGTTCTATAGGGTCAGGTTCCTGCTGTTGCTGTAAGGGATAGATTATCGTTTTAAAATCATCGCCTACTCCTATAGGGTCAGGTTCCTGCTGTTGCTGTAAGGGACAGATTATTGTTCTAAAATCTTCGCCTACTCCTATAGGGTCAGGTTCGTGGCCTAGTCAATCTCTAGGCTCCTACTCCACAACCTCTCCCCTTCTTATTTTTATTTTTTTTATTTGATTTTAAGTTTTTTTCCCTATCCCCATTTTTTTGTAGGGCACTTGTCCTACTCTTACCCCCATTTTACTTACTTTTGCAGCCTTCTAGCACTTGCCATGAATTTATTACAGCCATTTTTGTACCGAAAAGATTGGGTCCCCATTGTCTTCAATGGGGTTCAGGGTACGGGGTAAAGTTTGGGTCAAGCTTGGGTCGCGAAGCTCGGCCGGACCCGCCGAACCCGAACAGCCAGGTGTCCACTCAACTCTAGCAATGTGATAATGCTTATACAAAAAGACGCATGTCTCTTTTTGCACAGGTCACATGTACTGCCTCGTGTCAAGGATGCATGGAAAAACAGATGTGTGTGATTTCTGTTGATGGAAAGCCAGTAACTGCCCTACTTGATTCTGGTGGTATTGTGACACTGGTCAAAAGTAATTGTGTAAATCCTGCAAAGCTACACCCTAGCACCATTGGGGTTATTTGCATTTATGGGGACACACAGGACTACCAGACTGCGGTGGTTGAGATTGACACCCTGTGGAGCAGGGTGACACATTCAGTGGGGGTGGTACCTTCACTGCTGCATGAAGCGCTAGTGGGAAGAGATTTTCCCCATTTTTGGAGTTTATGGGAAAGCAAAGGGAGTCAGGAGGATAGAGCTCCCCTTGCTGGGGAAACACAGGAACTCACACCAGACCCTTTTGATTGTCAAAATGAAAGGGAAACTGTTGGCATGACTGAGGAAGGAAGAGACCTTTTACCTTTTCCTGTAATAGCTGGGGAACAGGAGGAGATGGAAGCCAGCTCCCAGCTAGAGGTTACTGAACAAGAAAACATCTCTGACTCTAGCAGTGAGAGGGGACAGAATGTGATGCCTGATTTAGAGGCCAGGGGAGGGGAGTTTTGTATGGAACAACCATTAGACGTCACACTCACTAGAGCCAGAGAAAAAAACATTAAAATGATGGATGGGGAACCTGTGGAACCTAATACGGGAATGTCTTTTCTATACATGGCTTTTAAAAAATAATTTGCTGTACCATTTGGTAAAGCAAGGGGAGGAGGAGGTAGTGCAGCTAGAGGTTCCCAAACCCTATTGCTAAATGGTATTAGACCTAGCCCATGGACACATAATGGGTGGTCATCTGGGTGTAGAGAAGACCAAGGAGAGAATAACTCAGAGGTTCTTTTGTACACCAAAATCAATATATATTGTGAGTCATGCCCAGAGTGTAAGTGTTCTGCGCCAGCGCCCCATTTTCACAGTCCGCTGGTACCATCACAAATAATTGAAGTGCCTTTTGAGGGAATTGGCATGGATCTGGTGGGACCAGTAGTAAAATCTGCCCGGGGCCACCAGCACATACTGGTAATACTGGACTATGCCACGCAGTATCTGGAAGCCATCCCTTTACATAATACCTCAGCTAAGGCTATCGCCAAAGAGCTTGTTCAAGTATT
>BLSH010125275.1:26960-50023 GCA_018402905.1 Glandirana rugosa
GAGAGTTACGTGGTTGTCCTTGGACCGGGATTACGTCATCATCAACAAAAATCTTGCTATTTAAGAGGGAGTCTGCTCTGAGGGAGAATTTATCGTTCTAAAAACAACTACTACTGCATTAGGGCCAGGTTCCTGTTGGTGCATTGAGAGAGAGTTTATCGTTCTAAAAACAACTACTACTGCATTAGTACCAGGTTCCTGTTGGTGCTTTGAGAGAGAGTTAATCATTCTAAAAACAACTACTACTGCATTAGGGCCAGGTTCCTGTTGGTGCTTTGAGAGAGAGTTTATCATTCTAAAACAACTACTACTGCATTAGGGCCAGGTTCCTGTTGGTGCTCTGAGGAAGAGTTTATCATTCTAAAAAAAACTACTACTGCAATAGGGCCAGGCTCCTGTTGATGCTCTGAGGGAGAGTTTATCATTCTAAAAACAACTACAACTGCTTTAGGGACAGGTTCCTGTTGGTGCTTTGAGGGAGAGTTTATCGTTCTAAAAACAACAACTACTACTGCATTAGGGCCACGTTCCTGTTGGTGCTTTGAGGGAGAGTTTATCATTCTAAAAACAACTACTACTGCATTAGGGCCAGGTTCCTGTTGATGCTTGGAGGGAGAGTTTATCGTTCTAAAAACAATAACTACTACTACATTAGGGAGAGGTTTCTGTTGGTGCTCTGAGGGAGAGTTTATCATTCTAAAAATAACTACTACTGCAATAGGGCCAGGTTCCTGTTGATGTTTTGAAGGAGAGATCATCGTTCTAAAAACAACTATTACTTCATTAGGGCCAGGTTCCTGTTGGTGCTTTGAGGGAGAGATTATCGTTCTAAAAACAACTAATATTGCATTAGGTTGAGGTTCCTGTTGGTGCTTTCAGGGAGAGATTATTGTTCTAAAAACAACGACTACTGCATTAGGGCCAGGTTCCTCTTGGTGCTTTGAGGGAGAGTTTATCGTTCTAAAAACAACGACTACTGCATTATGGCCAGGTTCCTGTTGGTACTCTGAGGGAGAGTTTATCGTTCTAAAAAAAACTACAACTGCATTAGAGTCAGGTTCCTTTTGGTGCTTTGAGGGAGAGTTTATCATTCTAAAAACAACTACTACTGCATAAGGGCCAGGTTCCTGTTGGTGCTCTGAGGGAGAGATTATCGTTCTAAAAACAACTACTACTGCATTAGGGCCAGGTTCCTGTTGGTGCTTTGCGGGAGAGATTATCGTTCTAAAAACAACTACTACTGCTTTAGGGTCAGGTTCCTGTTGGTGCTTTGAGGGAGAGATTATCGTTCTAAAAACAACTACTACTGCATTAGGGCCAGGTTCCTGTTGGTGCTTTGAGGGAGAGTTTATCGTTCTATAAACGACAATTACTACTGCATTAGGGCCAGGTTCCTGTTGGTGCTTTGAGGGAGAGATTATCGTTCTAAAAACAACTACTACTGCATTAGGGCCAGGTTTCTGTTGGTGCTTTGAGGGAGAGTGTATTGTTCTAAAAACAACTACTAATGCATTAGGGCTAGGTTGCTGTTGGTGCTTTGAGGGAGAGTTTATCATTCTAAAAAAAACTACTACTGATATAGGGCCAGGCTCCAGTTTGTGCTCTGAGGGAGAGTTTATCGTTCTAAAAACAACTACAACTGCATTAGGGCCACGTTCCTTTTGGTGCTTTGAGGGAGAGATTATCGTTCTAAACGCAATTACTACTGCATAAGGGCCAGGTTCCTGTTGGTGCTTTGAGGGAGAATTTATCATTCTAAAAACAACTACTACTGCATTAGGGCACGGTTCCTGTTGGAGCTTTGAGGGAGAGTTTATCGTTCTAAAAAAAACTACTACTACAATAGGGCCAGGTTCCTGTTGATGCTTTGAGGGAGAGATTATCGTTCTAAAAACAACTACTACTGCATTAGGGACAGGTTCCTGTTGGTGCTTTGAGGGAGAGTGTATTGTTCTAAAAAAAACTACTACTGCATTAGAGCCAGGTTCCTGTTGGTGCTTTGAGGGAGAGATGGTCGTTCTAAAAACAACTATTACTGCATTAGGGCCAGGTTCCTCTTGGTGCTTTGAGGGAGAGTTTATCGTTCTAAAAACAACTACTACTGCATTAGGGCCAGTTTCCTGTTGGTGCTTTGAGAGAGAGTTTATCATTGTAAAAAAAACTACTACTGATATAGGACCAGGCTCCGGTTTGTGCTCTGAGGGAGAGTTTATCGTTCTAAAAACAACTACAACTGCATTAGGGCCAGGTTCCTTTTGGTGCTTTGAGGGAGAGTTCATCATTCTAAAAACAACTACTACTGCATAAGGGCCAGGTTCCTGTTGGTGCTCTGAGGGAGAGATTATCGTTCTAAAAACAACTACTACTGCATAAGGACCAGGCTCCTGTTGGTGCTTTGAGGGAGAGATTATCGTTCTAAAAGCAACTACTACTGCTTTAGGGCGAGGTTCCTGTTGGTGCTTTGAGGGAGAGATTATCATTCTAAAAACAACTACTACTGCATGAGGGCCAGGTTCCTGTTGGTGCTTTGAGGGATAGTTTATCATTCTTAAAACAACTACTACTGCAATAGGGCAAGGCTCCTGTTGGTGCTCTGAGGGAGAGTTTATCATTCTAAAAACAACTACAACTGCATTAGGGCGAGGTTCCTGTTGGTGCTTTGAGGGAGAGTTTATCATTCTAAAAACAACTACTACTGCAATAGGGCCAGGTTCCTGTTGATGCTCTGAGGGAGAGATTATCGTTCTAAAAACAACTACTACTGCATTATGGCCAGGTTCCTGTGGGTGCTTTGAGGGAGAGATTATCGTTCTAAAGACAACTACTACTGCATTAGGGCCAGGTTCCTGTTGGTGCTTTGAGGGAGAGTTTATCATTCTAAAAAAAACTACTACTGCAATAGGGCAAGGCTCCTGTTGGTGCTCTGAGGGAGAGTTTATCATTCTAAAAACAACTACAACTGCATTAGGGCGAGGTTCCTGTTGGTACTTTGAGGGAGAGTTTATCGTTCTAAAAACAACTACTACTGCAATAGGGCCAGGTTCCTGTTGATGCTCTGAGGGAGAGATTATCGTTCTAAAAACAACTACTACTGCATTATGGCCAGGTTCCTGTGGGTGCTTTGAGGGAGAGATTATCGTTCTAAAGACAACTACTACTGCATTAGGGCCAGGTTCCTGTTGGTGCTTTGAGGGAGAGTTTATCATTCTAAAAACACCTACTACTACAACAGTGCCAGGTTCCTGTTGGTGCTCTGAGGGAGAGTTTGTCATTCTAAAAACAACTACTACTGCAATAGGGCCAGGTTCCTGTTGATGCTTTGAGGGAGAGATTATCGTTTTAAAAACAACTACTACTGCATTAGGCCCAGGTTCCTGTTGGTGCTTTGAAGGAGAGTTGATCGGTTTTAAAAGCAACAACTACTACTGCATTAGGGCCAGGTTCCTGTTGGTGCTCTGAGGGAGAGTTTATCGTTCTAAAAACAACTACTACTGCATTAGTGCCAGGTTCCTGTTGGTGCTTTGAGGGAGAGATTATCGTTCTAAAAACAACTACTGCTGCATTAGGGCCATGTTTCTCTTGGTGCTTTGAGGGAGAGTTTATCATTCTAAAAACAACTACTACTACAATAGTGCCAGGTTCCTGTTGGTGCTCTGAGGGAGAGTTTGTCGTTCTAAAAACAACTACTACTGCATTAGGGCCAGGTTCCTGTTGGTGCTCTGAGGGAGTGTTTATCATTCTAAAAACAACTACTCCTGCATTAGGGCCAGGTTGCGGTTGGAGCTTTGAGGGAGAGATTATCGTTCTAAAAACAACTACTACTGCATTAGGGCCAGGTTCCTGTTGGTACTTTGAGGGAGAGTTTTCTCATTATAAAAACAACTACTACTGCAATAGTGCCGGGTTCCTGTTGGTGCTCTGAGGGAGAGTTTATCGTTCTAAAAACAACTACTACTGCATTAGGGCCAGGTTCCTGCAGGTGCTCTGAGGGACAGCTTATTGTTCTAAAAACAACTACTACTGCATTAGGGCCTGGTTCCTGTTTGTACATTGAGGGAGAGATTATCGTTCTAAAGACAACAACTACTGCATTAGGGCCACGTTCCTGTTGGTGCTTTGAGGGAGAGTTTATCATTCTAAAAACAACTACTACTGCATTAGGGCCAGGTTCCTGTTGGTGCTTTGAGGGAGAGTTTATCATTCTAAAAACAACTACTACTACAACAGTGCCAGGTTCCTGTTGGTGCTTTGAGGGAGAGTTTATCGTTCTAAAAACAACAACTACTACTGCATTAGGGCCAGGTTCCTGTTGGTGCTCTGAGGGAGAGATTATTGTTCTAAAAACAACTACTACTGCAATAGGGCCAGGTTCCTGTTGGTACCCTGAGGGAGAGATTATCGTTCTAAAAACAACTACTACAGCATTAGGGCCAGGTTCCTGTTGGTGCTCTGAGGGAGAGTTTATCATTCTAAAAAAAACTACTGCTGCAAAATAGGGCCAGGCTTTTGTTAGTGCTCTGAGGGAGAGTTTATCGTTCTAAAAACAACTACAACCTCATTAGGGCCAGCTTCCTTTTGGTGCTTTGAGGGAGAGTTTATCATTCTAAAAACAACTACTGCTGCATTAGGGCCGGGTTCCTGTTGGTGCTCTGAGGGAGAGTTTATCGTTCTAAAAACAACTACTACTGCAATAGTGCGAGGTCCCTGTTGGTGCACTGAGGGAGAGATTATCATTCTAAAAACAACTACTACTGAATTAGGGCCAGGTTGCTGTTGGTGCTTTGAGGGAGAGTTTATCATTCTAAAAACAACTACTACTGCAATAGTTCCAGGTTCCTTTTGGTGCTCTGAGGGAGAGTTTATCGTTCTAAAAACAACTACTACAGCATTAGGGCCATGTTTCGGTTGGTACATTGAGGGAGAGATTATCGTTCTAAAAACAACTACTACTGCATTAGGGCCAGGTTCCTGTTGGTGCTCTGAGGGAGAGTTTAAGGTTCCAAAAACTATTATTACAGCAGTAGGACCTGGGTCCGGTTGGTGCTCTAAGGGAGAGTTTATCGTTCTAAAAACAACTACTACTGCATTAGGGCCAGGTTCCTGTTGGTGCTTTGAGGGAGAGTTTATCAATCTAAAACAACTACTACTGCATTAGGGCCAGGTTCCTGTTGGTGCTTTTAGGGAGAGATTATCATTCTAAAACAACTACTACGGCATTAGGGCGAGGTTCCTTTTGGTGCTTTGAGGGAGAGTTTATCGTTCTAAAAACAACTTCTACTGCATTAGGGCCAGGTTCCTGTTGGTGCTCTGAGGGAGAGTTTATCAATCTAAAACAACTACTACTGCATTAGGGCCAGGTTTCTGTTGGTGCTCTGAGGGAGAGTTTATCATTCTAAAAAAAACTACTACTGCAATATGGCCAGGCTCCTGTTGGTGCTCTGAGGGAGAGCTTATCATTCTAAAAACAACTACTACTGCATTAGGGCCAGGTTCCTGTTGGTGCTCTGAGGGAGAGATTATTTTTATAAAAACAACTACTACTGATTTAGGGCCTGGTTCCAGTTGGTGCTCTGAGGGAGAGTTTATCGTTCTAAGAACAACTATTTCTGCAATAGGGCCAGGTTCCTGTTGGTGCTCTCAGGGAGAGTTTATCGTTCTAAAAACAACTACTACTGCATTAGGGCCAGGTTCCTGTTGGTGCTCTGAGTGAGAGTTTAAGGTTCTAAAATCAACTTTTACAGCAGTAGGGCCTGGGTCCGGTTGGTGCTCTGAGGGAGAGTTTATCGTCCTAAAAACAACTACTACTGCATTAGGGCCAGGTTCCTGTTGATGCTTTGAGAGAGAGTTTATCATTCTAAAAACAACTACTAGTGCTTTAGGGCCAAGTTCCTGTTGGTGCTTTGAGGGAGAGTTTATCATTTTAAAACAACTACTACAGCATTAGGGCCAGGTTCCTGTTGGTGCTCTGAGGGAGAGATTATTGTTCTAAAAACAACTACTACTGCAATAGGGCCAGGTTCCTGTTGGTACCCTGAGGGAGAGATTATCGTTCTAAAAACAACTACTACAGCATTAGGGCCAGGTTCCTGTTGGTGCTCTGAGGGAGAGTTTATCATTCTAAACAAAACTACTGCTGCAATAGGGCCAGGCTTTTGTTAGTGCTCTGAGGGAGAGTTTATCGTTCTAAAAACAACTACAACCTCATTAGGGCCAGCTTCCTTTTGGTGCTTTGAGGGAGAGTTTATCATTCTAAAAACAACTACTGCTGCATTAGGGCCGGGTTCCTGTTGGTGCTCTGAGGGAGAGTTTATCGTTCTAAAAACAACTACTACTGCAATAGTGCGAGGTTCCTGTTGGTGCACTGAGGGAGAGATTATCATTCTAAAAACAACTACTACTGCAATAGGGCCAGGTTCCTGTTGGTGCTCTGAGGGAGAGTTTATCATTCTAAAAACAACTACATCTACATTAGGGCCAGGTTCCTGTTGGTGCTTTGAGGGATAGTTAATCGTTCTAAAAACAACTACTACTGCATTAGGGCCAGGTTCCTGTTGGTGCTTTGAGGGAGAGTTTATCATTCTAAAAACAACTACTACTGCAATAGTTCCAGGTTCCTTTTGGTGCTCTGAGGGAGAGTTTATCGTTCTAAAAACAACTACTACAGCATTAGGGCCAGGTTCCTGTTGGTACATTGAGGGAGAGATTATCGTTCTAAAAACAACTACTACTGCATTAGGGCCAGGTTCCTGTTGGTGCTCTGAGGGAGAGTTTAAGGTTCCAAAAACTATTATTACAGCATTAGGACCTGGGTCCGGTTGGTGCTCTAAGGGAGAGTTTATCGTTCAAAAACAACTACTACTGCATTAGGGCGAGGTTCCTGTTGGTTCTTTGAGGAAGAGTTTATCATTCTAAAAACAACTACTACTGCATTAGGGCCAGGTTCCTGTTGGTGCTTTGAGGGAGATATTATTGTTCTAAAAACAACTACTACTGCATTAGGGCCAGGTTCCTGTTGGTGCTTTGAGGGAGAGTTTATCGTTCTAAAAAAAACTACTACTGCATTAGGGCCAGGTTCCTGTTGCTGCTATGAGGGATAGATTATCGTTCTAAAAATAACTACAACTGCATTAGGGCCAGATTCCTGTTGGTTCTTTGAGGGGGAATTTATCGTTGTAAAAACAACTACTAATACAATAGGGCCAGTTTTCTGTCGGTGCTCCGAGGGAGAGTTTATCGTTCTAAAAACAACTACTATTGCATTAGGGCCAGGTTCCTGTTGGTGCTTTGAGGGAGAGTTTACTGTTCTAAAAACAACTACCACTGCATTAGGGCCAGGTTCCTGTTGGTGCTTTGAGGGAGAGTTTATCGTTCTAAAAACAACTACAACTGCATTAGGGCCAGGTTCCTGTTGGTGCTTTGAGGTAGAGTCTATCGTTCTAAAAACAACTACATGCGAGTGACGTGTTCAGTTTGGAGGAAGAGGTGGTGGTCACAAAGAGGCACCAGCACAGCAAAAGAGGGAGAAGGTTGCAAAAGCGGAGTGACCGTCCCCTAGACAGTATGCCTGCTTCTACCCACCGCACCCAGGGACCTAGAACACCAAAGGTAGCTCAAAGGCGTTCCCCGGCGTGGCAGTTCTTCAGACAATGCGCTGATGACAAGACACGAGTGGTTTGCACGCTGTGCAATAAGAGCCTGAAGCGAGGCATAAATGTTCTAAACCTGAGCACAACCTGCATGACCAGGCATCTACTTGCAAAGCACGAGCTGCAGTGGAATAAGCACCTCAAAATCCAAGAAAGGTCTCGGCCTCCTCCTGCTTCCTCTTCTGCTGCTGCCTCGGCCTCTTCCTCCACCTCTACAGTGCCAGTGTCCTCTGCCACCCAGTAAACAGACAATGCGACAGCAACACCACGATGTCCGCCACCGTCCCCAAGCATTTCCACGTGGTCCCATGGAAGCTTACAGCTCTCCATCTCCCAAACACTGGAGAGAAAGAGGAAGTACCCCCCTACAAAACCCGCGATCCCTGGCCCTGAATGCCAGCATTTCAAAATTCCTGGCCTTTGAAATGCTGTCATTCCGTCTGGTGGACACTGACAGTTTTAAAAACCTGATGGTGGTGGCTGTCCCACAGTACGTGGTTCCCAGCCGCCACTACTTCTCCATGCGAGCCATCCCTTCCCTGCACAAACAAGTCGGGGACGAGATCAAGTGTGCACTGCGCAACGGCATCTGTGGCAAGGTCCACATAACCACTGATACGTGGACCAGTAAGCACAGGCAGGGACGCTATATCTCGCTAACTGCACACTGGGCAAATGTAGTGGCGGGTGGGCCTGAGCTGGTTAGCCATTTGGCGCATGTCCTTCCGCCACTCAGGATTGCAGGGCATTTCTCTTTGCCTCCTGTTGCCTCCTCCTCCTACTGCGCTTCCTCCTCCTCCTCTACCACCTCCTCATCCGCTCAGCGTAACACCTTCACCACCAACTTCAGCACATCCGGGGGAAAATGACAGCAGGCTGTTTTAAAACTGATATGTTTGGGGGATAAACCCCACACTGCGCATCAGCTGTGGACAGGCATTGAACAACAGACCGATGAGTGGTTGTTGCCACTGAGCCTCAAGCCCGGCCTGGTGGTGTTCGATAATGGGCGAAATCTCGTAGCAGCTCTGGGCCTAGCCGGTTTGCCGCACATCCCTTGCCTGGCGCATGTGCTGAATTTGGTGGTGCAGAAATTTCTAAAAAATTACCCGGATATGTAAGAGCTGCTGCAAAAAGTGCGGGCTGTCTGTGTGCGCTTTCGGCGTTCTCACCCTGCTGCTGCTCGCCTGTCTGCGTTGCATCGGAACTTCGGCCTTCCCGCTCACCGCCTCCTATGCGACGTGCCCACAAGGTGGAACTTCACCTTGCACATGCTGGAGAGGCTGTGCGAGCAGCAGCAGGCAATAGTGGAGTTTCAGCTGCAGCAAGCATGGGTCAGTCGCTCTGCAGAACAGCACCACTTCACCACCGAGTGGGCCTCCATGCGAGACCTATGTACCATATTGCGGTGTTTCAAGTACTCCACCAACATGGCCAGTGCCGATGACACTGTTCTCAGCGTTACTATCCCGCTTCTATGTCTCCTTGAAAAAACACTTTGGGCGATCATGGAAGAGGATGGGGCAAGAGGGGTAATTTCCACGGCTATCAGGCCAGTCATTCACAAGTGGCTCGGAGGGTGGGTTCCTGCAACAGCATAGGCCAGGTCAAAAATTTTCAAGCCAGGGGACAGTTCTGGAGGATGAGGAGGACGAGGATGATGATGAGGAGGAACAGCAGGATGGCACCCAACGCAGCTCGTGGGCATCACTGGAGCTTGGCTGGGGGGATACGGAGGACACAGATGATATTCCTCCCACAGAGGACAGCTTGTCTTTGCCTCTGGGCAGCCTGGCACACATGAGTGACTACATGCTGCAGTGCCTGCTCCACGACAGCCGAGTTGCCCACATTTTAACTTGAGCTGATTACTGGGTGGCCACCGTGCTGGATCCCCCTTACAAGGACAACGTTCCGTCCTTAATTCCCTCAACGGAGCGTGATCGGAAGATGCGCGACTACAAGCGCACTCTGGTAGACGCGCTGCTGAGGGCATTCCCAAATGACACCGGGGGCTCAGTGGAAGCACAAGGTGAAGGCAGAGAAGGAGGAGGAGGGAGAGGTCACCAACGCAGCTGTGGCACCACTAGCACCTCAGAAGGCAGGGTTAGCATGGCCGAAATGTGGAAAAGCTTTGTCAGCAGCACGCCACCACAAACAGCACCACCAGCTGATAGGCAACGTCTTAGCAGGAGGCAGCATTTCAGCAACATGGTGGAACAGTATGTGTGCACACGCCTACACGTACTGACTGATGGGTCTGCCGCATTCAACTTCTGGGTCTCCAAATTGGCCACATGGCCTGAGCTTGCCCTTTATGCCTTGGAGGTGCTGGCCTGCCCTGCAGCCAGTGTATTGTCTGAACGTGTGTTTAGCATGGCAGGGGGCATTATCACAGACAAGCGCAGCTGCCTGTCCACAGCCAACGTGGACAAGCTAACCTTTATTAAAATGAACCAGGCATGGATCCCACAAGACTTGTCTGTACCTTGTGCAGAATAGACATTTAGACCGGCCTCACACAGCCATTGGTATCCTTGTTTTTTTTTTAATATGTCTCAATATTTTGGGGGCTACCCCAATTCTAAAGAAACCCAAACAAACAAATAACAGTGTTGGCTACCTCCTCCTCCTCCACTGCCACTTCCACCTACACTGCCACGGTCACAGCCTAGTCAACCTCTATGCTCCTACTCCACATCCACACTCCTCCCCTTTTTATTTTTTTTTAGGTGATTTTAAGTTATTTCCCTATCCACATTTGTTTACAGGGCACTTGTCCTACTCTTACCCCCATTTTGCTTCCTTTTGCAGCCTTCTAGCCCTTTCCATGACTTTTTTACAGCCATTTTTGTGCCCAAAAGTTTTGGGTCACCATTGACTTCAATGGGGTTCGGTGTCCGGGGTCAAGTTTGGATCGAGTTCGGTACCGAACCCGAATGGTTTCATGAGGTTCAGCCGAACCCGCCGAACTCGAACGTCCAGGTGTCCGCTCAACTCTACCCATAACCTTTAATACCCCAGAAACCCGATGTACAGGGAGGGAGGGAGGGAAGTTTCCTCTTCGCCTGAACTTTCCGGAATGACCCACCCAGCGTCCCTTGCACATACCACCCTTGCGGCTCCGCCCTGTCCAAGTAACATCAGTATCCAATAAGGTAAGAACTACGCCCTTTCCCCCCTAGCTGACCCAGGTTTAACCCTTTCCGGACCTGCTCCTCGCTTTAGTCATGTCGCCCCTCCGTCCATTCCCTCCTCTGGGTTGCACTTGCCTATAAGATTCATCAACCAAGGTTCTTCTAAACATATTTAATAAAGACGCCACACTGCATGACATGGGTTTGAATGGCCACAGCAGACCTTTTATTAACAAAAGAATAAATAACATCACTTAACGCAGTTCCCCTCACCTCGACAAAGCGCTGTACGGCCAAGTCTCCGGAAGTACCTTACCCAATGGCACTGTCACTCCCTTCCCAAACTGATCGGTTTTCGACCTGCGGATATGAAGGTGGATACTCTCATCACCGACCGATATATCCGAGAACAACAACCCACCCACACCACGCGTATTCCTGCTCACCAATTCCCCGATGCGTAAAGCCCCGAAAAAGGCTAAAGCAAAAGCCACTGTAAATAGCTGCACTTCATAAGGAGAGGCGCAAACCCTAGGCAAGATGCCTACCAACTCCTGCAGCAAGTCAAAGGACACTGAGCGCCTGGTATCTGGCACCACCCGCCTGCACCGAAACCCTTTCATAGCCTGTTGCACCATAAAGTTTTTGGTAACATCCGCCAGGCCATGCAACTTAAACAGAAAAGCTAAAGCAGCCAAACTCTTGTTCATTTTCGATACAGATGTGCCTAAAGTGAATTAGTAAAGAGAGTCTGTCTTGATCGGAGAAGCAACCACCAATGGAACTCACCAAGGTGGACCAGTCCCTCCAAACCGCTGAGTAGGCTGCCCAGGTACCCTCACTCACCGAATGCTGTAAAAGAGCACCTGCTACTCCAATGCCAGTCTTCAAAGATGATCGGGACAAGGAACCCCTCGCTGCTCCGCCGCCGGTGCCAGCTTCCTGTCCCACTGAAAACGAGACAAAGCATCAGCAATGGAATTCTGCACACCTGGGACATGCACAGCCTGAACAAAACAATTCAAATTGAGGCAACAAAGAATAAGGTAACGCAACAAGCGTACCACAGGCGGAGAAGATGCAGATAGACCAGACATCACATCTACCACCCCCATGTTTTCACAATGTAAGCAAACCCTGCGATCCTGAAACTTGGAACCCTAGATCTCCACCGCTACTACGATCTGAAAAAGCTCCAACACCAAGTTTTTCAAAAACCCCGCGCCTCGCTATTCCTCAGGCCATACTGCTGCGCACCATGCCCCTTGACAATAGGCCCCAAAACCAGAACTTCCTGCAGCATCGGTATACAGGTCAATGTCAAAAGCAGACACAACCAGGGCCATCCACAAGGATCTACCATTGTAGGAGGCCAGAAACTCATCCCACACCTGTAAATCAGCCTTATGCTCCCCTGAAAGCCTAATGAAGTGGTGCAGCATCCTGACTCCCGCAGTGGCAGCGCTGAGGCGCCGGTAGAAGATGCGGACCATGGGCATGATGCGACAGGCAAAGTTCAATTTCCCTAACAAAGACTGACTTTTTTTCCCGCATGGTTGCACTCACCCTCTGCCACAGATCCTCCAATTTGTCTGGAGGCAAGCGACACTCCATTGCTTGCGAGTCAATGACAATACCTAAGAATGTAATTTCCACGGAATGCCTTTCCGTTTTTATGGGCGCCAGAGGGATCCCGAACCGTTTAGCAATACCTTCCAAAGTATGCAATAAAACTGAGCAAACTGTGGAGAACGGGGGACCAATACATAGAAAATCATCGAGGTAATGAAGCAGCGATCGAACCTGGGTTTCTTCCCGCACCACCCATTCCACTAAGGTACTAAATGTCTCAAAATAGGAGCAGGAAAGGGAACAGCCCATTGGGAGACAACGATCAATAAAATACTGCCCCCCCCCCCCGACACAACCTAGCAAGTGCTGGCTGTCCAGGTGTACCGGCAACAGGTGAAAAGTGGATTCAATATCCGTCTTAGCCATCAGGGACCCCTGGCCATAACGTTGAACCCAACTCACTGCCGTATCAAAGGAGGTATAGGACACATGCAAAAGGGTGACACATGCAAAAAGGGGACGGGAGGATGATCGAAAGGGCCAGCCATCCTGCCCAGCTCCACCACCTTAGACAATTTGTCCGCAACGACTTGGGGAAACTGAAACATAGATTTCAAATTCTTAGGCTGCAAAGGCCTAATAGTGGACAACGAACAAGGGATGTGAAAACCATTGTCAAACCCATCTGCAAGGAAAGCGGCCGCTTCCTTCCGAGGATATCTACTTAGATAGGGCAGCATCGTGGGAAGGTTTATTGGCGTCCTCCATTTTTGAAGCAGACCCCCCCCCCCTTGCAACTTCCCTTTCTTAAAGCATCTGGCATAACTGTGTGAGCCCCTGCAACCAGAGCACTCGTGGCGGAAACGACAGGATGCACCAAAACGGCACGTTCCCTCATTGAACTGCCAACAATAGCCTTTTTTATGTGTGGCCTGCTGTCCTGAGGCACCTGAACTGCCGCCCCCCCATGAAAGGGCTACCCCAGAACCCTCGCCTGTGCCATGAGCTTCATCCAAAGCCCAATATCCTTATGATCCCAACGCCGGTGAGGCCGCAAAGCCTTACGCTGGCGGAACTGCTCGTCATAGCAAAGCCAAGCCGTACCGCCATAAATCCTCTGAGCCTTCATGATGGCATCCAAATAGCAAAAAAGTGGAGAACAGTTTTCAGGCGCTTTCTCATCAATGACACTCGCTAAGATAGGAAAGGCCTGGAGCCAATTCGAAAACGTGCGGGGAATAAGCCGCCAGCGACGTTTCTCCTCCTCCTCCTTCTTGCTTTCGTCCGCTTTCCCTTTCTCAATGTTAAACTTCTCTAGAGGCAAAAGCGAAAATATTTCCACATATTCACCCTGCCAAATCTTCTCCCTGACCTCCTGCTTAAGATGGACCCCCAAAGGGCCTTCAAAGCACACATACATCTCGCATTTGGCCGTGTCCGCCAACCTAACCCCATCACTCCCCAACTCCTTCGACCCGCGAGAGTCTGAACCACCAGCCTTCTCAGTCTGTGGCAAGGCGGCAGGTGCAGTGGAGGGCGTCGCCAAATCCGTCCCCACAGCCACATCCTTCCGCCCCTACGCATCACTCTGCACTGGGGCGCAAACCACCGCCTCTGATGGCGCGGCAGCCAAATGTGGAGCAGCACCAACCAGACCACCTGAGGAGAACCCCACAGGAGTCCAAGCCCCTGTGGGCCCCAAATTGTGCTGCGAGGGTCCCGATGGGGCACAACGGTCCAACAGGTCCCGGAACCCAGCAAAGAATGCGGCCAAACCTGACCCATGTGTGCCACCTGCCTGAGTGGGACTAATCCGAATGAACCCAGCATCCCTCGCATCCTGCGGACCTGCTGCCCCACCGAAGAACCCATCCAGCCCACTAGCACTAGTGTCACTACCCCGTACCCGAGAAGTAATAAAAGAATGAGACTTACCAGGCTGCCTCTGCGCTGAACCGCAATCAGCCATGAGTCTGGAACCCAGCTGGCTCTGCAGGGCCGGGAGCACCTCCGCTGACCGCCTGTCCCCATTGTCGCTGGAGACCTCCCCCGATTCACATGAAGAGTCTCGTGGTGGCACCGCTTCTTGTGCCCTGCGAACTGGAGAATCTGGCTCAGGGCGACCCACATCTTCCTCCGCTGCCCCAGCCACAGTATGAGAAGAACGAGAGCTGCGGGGACCCCTTTTACCCCCAGCTGCCGAAGGGGGACTCCGGCCCTTTAAGGGTGCAGAGTCACTCCCCTGTGCTGTTGTCACTCGATTCCTGCTGCCTGCCGCCAAACGGCTCCCACGCTGAGCCGGCCCTCTGCCTGGATCAACAGCAGCAGGGCCGGCCGCATGCTCCCGAATCTGCGAAGAGGGGGAGGAGGGGGGTGAATGGCATGTGTCCCTGCCTCCCGCTGGTCCCGCCGAAGATGAGGATTCCTCCCAGTTCTCCCGCCTGAGCCCGAGGTATGAGGCCTAGCAGGAGAGACTGGAATGTCCAAAACTGGGCTCCCAAGTGGCCGCTGGACCATGGGGGTGTCAGGCTTTCAGGGGGGCAAATCCTCCTAGCGCGTTTGGATACTGGGGGAGAAAGAGACTGAGAGGTAGTGCCCCTAGACCCCCCTAGCATGCCCGATAGCTGCTGCTGGAGTCACTGCGGACCCTTCACAGCAGCTGCAGCTCTGACCTGCTCCAATAAGGCCTCCAGGTCGCTCATGTCGATTTTGCTTTCCAAGTTTCCTCTTCGCCTGAACTTTTCGGAATGACCCACCCAGCGTCCTTTGCACGTACCAACCTTGCAGCTCCTCCCTGTCCAAGTAACATCAGTATCCAATAAGGTAAGAACTACGCCCTTTCCCCCCTAGTTGACCCAGGTTTAACCCTTTCTGGACCTGCTCCTCAATTTAGTCGTGTCGCCCCTCCGTCCATTCCCTCCTCTGGATCGCACTGCATGTTAAGAGATACCACATGGGAAGTCCTGACAAGAATTGGGGGCATGTGTTGCTTGAATAGGGCATGCTGACACTAGATATCTCTGTCCATAAATACAGAGCAAGGTAATCTGGCCAGGCAGAGGTCTCTGTTACCTGCCATGTATGTGTTGCTAAAGTGCCTGAAGTTACCCCAGAAATAATGTAAATGTCCAAGACAATTCTTTAAGAGGTGGCAGGTAGCGTTTTTTCACCTATTACTATTGCATTATCTGGACAGTGAGCCCCAACAGCAGGTCTGTGGAAAAAGAAGTCACCAACTTCTTTGTGGCCCCAGCACGTCCAAACAAAGAAAGTGAAACCTCCAAAGATATGTGGTAAGACTTTCCTAATGTAGAGTGCTGGTATTCAGTCAGGTCCTGGAGAGACTGGCAGAGAAAATACATGCAATTGGAAGAGACACAAGTAGCAGAGTCCACTATGAAAGTGGAGTGTCCAGTACAGTGGAAAGACAAATGTTATAAATGAATATGAAAATGATCAGATGTTTAAATGTACCAAGGTACATTTATAAGCATCCTAGTATTCAAGGGGTTAAAACAAGCTCATGCCTGTTGCTGCCGTGAGCTTGGCATTGATTTTTAAAATAAAAGGGCTTTCAGGTGAAAGTGATCAGGGTGGCTCTAAAGTGCCACTTGTGGAAAATTTTGCTTATTAGTTTTTTGCAAGCTCACGGGCACACACAATTGTAAAGCTTGACATGTTTGGTATCTATTTACTCAATGCAATCTTACCTTTTATATTTTATCAACAAATTGATTATATTATTGTGTTTGTTTGCACAAAATCTAATTTTAACCACTTGCTGACTGTGTATAGTAATATATACGGCGGCAAAGTGCCACGTCCCCGCAAAACGGCATTTTTAAACGGCGATCCTTGCATGCGCGAGTAGCGGGCGTGCGCACGCTGCCGGAGGTGCGAGCGCGTGCCCACTGTGTGCTATGTGAGCGGGGCCATGGGTCAGGCGGACTCGATGTCCGCCGGCGACCCGCGATTGCCTGTGAGAGAGCCAGAACGGGGTACTGCCGATGTAAACACGATGGTTCCCCACTCTGTGAGGGGGGACATGACAGATCTACTGATCCCTGTCATCGGGATCAGTTAGATCTTTTATGCCCCTGACAGCCCAACCCCCCATACAGTTAGAACACACACAGGGAACACAGTTAACCCCTAGATCGCCCCCTGCAGGTTAAATCCTTCACTGCCAATGACATTTACACAGTAACCTGTGGCTATTTTGAGCTCTGATCGCATTGTCATTGTCATTGATGTCATTGGTCCCAAAAAAGTGTCAAAAATGTCCATGTCCGCCGCAATATCGCATTCTCGATAGAAATCACAGATCGCCGCCATTACTATTACTATTGGGATTTTTTTTTACCACAAATATGTAGAAGAATATATATCGGCCAAAACTGATGAATACATTTGTTTTTTTACATATTTTTTTTTTGGACATGTATTATAGCAAAAAGTAAAAAATATAGTTTTTTTTTACAAAATTGTCGCTATTTTTTTTATTTATAGCAGTGATCAGAAGTGAAGCAGGGGTGATCAAATACCACCAAAAGGAAGCTCTATTTGTGGGAAAAAAAGGATGTCAATTTGGACACATGCAGCAAAGGTTTGAACTTGTCTCCGGACCTCGTGTGGGGCATCCCTGGCCCCCTTTTTTAGTACCCCTCCCTGGAAGCCTGGATCTTGATCTCCCTGCACCGGATGGTTGACGCAGACTGATTGGAACGTTTGACGGCCCGCTACATAAAGTGATCCTTGATGAACCGCGGATTGTGTGACGCGCTCTCCTAGGTTTCTGGCATTGGAAACTCCATACTCCAAACAGAAGCGATATTATATCTTCCCTCTGGTAAGCCTCCACTCTGTAAGGGTTTGGAGTATCAAATAAGATCTCTGCTGATCCCAGCCTGGTTATATTGTTTTTCACACACTAATTTCACCTGGAACACCTCTACTCACCGGCACGATTTTATGTATTTTCTGATTCATCTCCAAGAAGAACTTTGGGTTTAACAAGCCAGGATTCTCTTATGTGAATGGACAACATATAGTTGAACTAATTTTTTACATTCACTCATCCTCTCTTCACTGTTATTCACGTCATATATATCTTTTGTTTGTTTGTATTACATTTGTTTTGAAAATATTCACGTATTTGGCATCTATTTTCATCTAACTTACACTTAGATAAACTGGTCTCTTTGAGTTTAGTGCCACTCCCCACATCTTTACCTGTATTTACGATTAGTTTGTTCGTTGCGGATGGCAGCTCACTCAACCCTTTCATTTTGATTTTTCAGCCTAGCGCGGTAATACCACTTTTTATGAAAAATATCTGTTTTTAAATTCTGCTGTCTGTGCTATCTGGGAGGGGTTATGTCAACAGCACTGTGTTGTCATGTCAAAGATGAAGGTGGGAGCACACATTATTTCTGTCATATCAACAGTTATTTTTCTGTACTTGCATACAGAAAACATATCTATGGTCAAGTTGTAAAGTCATGTATTCAATTCTACATTGTATTTCAATTAATTCTAGCATTCTCCCATTAACCTGGATGATCTTGAAAACCTACTTGTGAAGATCCCCACACATTTACTTCTTTGAATTATGTGACATGTATTCGATAAGCCTTGTGAGTAGGCAATGCTGTGTCACAGGATTCACAGAGCCTGCCTTCTGAAATATAGAAGTGAGTTTCAGGACTGGAGTCACTGCTTGCAGGCAGCAAGGTGCCATGGGATATGTAGTACTCAAAAGATAAAAGTAAACTCATGAGGAAAAGCCGTTAAGCATGCAGGGCAGAAAGCTGTGGAAAGAAATGGCTGCACTCACAACAGGAACGGAGTTTTATCAATAAGTTTATATTGGATTGCCAAAATTAACTACTGTTTCCATTGCTATTACAATGCTTACAGTGCTGTAGAATGAACATGTTTGCTGTGACCATAGATATCCTTTTTTAGGGATAAAACATAAGAAAAATGTACATTGTGGGGGATTAGCTCAATAGGGATCACCTTCCCTGGAAAAAGACAGTCCAAACGGCAGGCTTGCTTAAAATATGGCTGTAGCCAGGTTTATTTAAAAGGTTGCATATAGAAATTAAAATAAATCAAACAGAAAATAAATCCTCGCCATCCAGGCACTAACTAAACAGTACAGCTTTTTTTAACTGAGCAGTGTAGGGCTTCTCCCAGACACCCACAAAAACATAAACCGTGCAAACCTTTTGTCTTAGTCCATAAGCAAAACTTCCCTGTGACAGCTCTCTCAGGCTGATGGTTCCTGAGTTCCAGGCCAGAGCAAAACTTTCCTCTGAACCTGGTTATTTAAACCACCTGATGGTGGGCCACAAAATCTGGAACCAACCCTGCCAAGGTGGCTAGTAAAACCCTGACTGGATTCCACCTTAGTCCATTCCAAATGAACGCATGCGAGGTGACACATAGCGAATGTAGCCATGTTCTCCCTTGGAAGTGGCTGGTAGTTGTAGTTCACCTGCCCGCTACCCTCTATTCCACTATGTCCACACATCCGGAGTCAGGGAGCAGGCGGGCACTTTGTTTTGTTATTTTATTAGAGGGGATAAAACTTGGATGGGAAAAGGGATTAACTGTGGGATGCCCAAAAAATTGGGGGAATCACTGGACCTTCTATATACATCTGCAATATATACTCTCCAACTTCCTCCAGCACAAACACTTGCTGACTGTTCCTCTCCTGACTTCACTCCAGCACACTTTTTAGTTTCCTGGCCTGAAAGGCAATTTATCAGGTCGCCATGACACTTCTTCCTCCACCCCAACTAGCACATGGTGAGGTCTGCACTTTTGCCAGCAGGACCTCCGAACCACCCATTATGGGTAAGGGCCACGGGCTCCCATTTGTGAAGCCATGGGCCCTCCATTGTGTAGCTAAGTATGTTGGTGCTAGTGGTGTATTGACGGACTAAAACTCCCAGCCCATCCTCTTCTAGGCCACACCGGCCTGCTTTCCTGTCCAGAGACACTCCTTTCCCTGGCTGGCTCCTCCGCCCTCCACAGACTGTCCACTATCCTTCCTGGGAGCTGGATGAGAAAGCCGAAGCAGGTTGGGGGTCTGTCACTCACTGACAACTGGTGGATACTTTAAAGAGTCTCTTAGAATGCAGAACTGTGCTCAGGGGCATCGGGGGCACCGGGCTAAGGGCGCTATAGCCCTGAGGATGTCCCCGAAAGCCCCGGGGCCCAGGGCAGTCTAATTCTATTATTAGCCCCGAGCCGCCATACAAACAAATGGTGACACGGTGGCGGTACCTATTATGGACGTCACCACACTGGTTGTCACGTACCTGATGGTTGAGTCTGACTTATGCGGGGGCAACCTCCCTTGCGGCCCTGGTTCAAGAGCCCCTGGTAGTGGAGACAGAGAACTCTGGAGCACAGGGGGGCACGAGGGCTGGACTAGATCACAGATGGCAGGTGATGGTCCGCTGAAGCTCGTGCAGGTGGATAGTCGGTGATGCAGGCCGGGTCGGTAACGGGCTGGCAGTGCGGTACAGATGGTGCAGGCAAGCGGGTAGTCGGGTACAGGCAGGGTCGGCAACGTGCGGGCAATCGAAGGTTCAGAGGATCAGGCAGAGGCGTAGTCAGAGGCAGGCAGAAGGTCGGGGCAGGTAGCAGGCAGACGGGTCAAACAGGAAGCCGGGGTCACAGGTGCAGAGAGTCTTTCAGAATAAAGCCAGGGTCACAGGAGCCAAACGCTGTAGAGCGGACAGCACCGGCCAGCAGGCTCTGCTGGCTTAAATAGAGCCGCCAAGCGTCGTTTCCGGCGCGTGCGCGCGCACGGGCGCGCGCACACGCGCACGGGCGCGCGCGAACGCGCACGGGCGCGCGCGAACGCGCACAAGCGCGCGCACCACCGCGGAAACACCAGAGCCTTCTTTTCCTAACACTGGTCCAATCCCGCATCACGGGGCGTGTGACATTCATTACAGGGTGCCGCCGCTGCAACCAAAAGGAAGTGATACTGCGGGGCAGGCGCTGGGCAGCTATGATAGACATCACACTTGGCCAATCCCGCTCTAGCATGGGACATGTGACTTCCATTAAGGAATGTTGCAGCTGGAAGGCAGCATGCTGGGGACACGCAATGTAACTGGGGACACCTGATGTAACTGGGGACACCCTGATGTAACTGGGGACACCCTGATGCAAGGAGACATGTTGGGGACACCTGATGCAAGGAGACACGCTGGGGACACCTGATGGAAGGAGACACGCTGGGGACACCTGATGGAAGGAGACACGCTGGGGACACCTGATGCAAGGAGACACGCCGGGGACACCTGATACAAGGAGACACGCTGGGGACAACTGATGGAAGCAGGCACTCCGCTGGGGACACCCGGATGACATCTGGTGGCAGGCGACGTGGCAAGTGACACACTCGGGGCTCCCACTGATTCTGCATTATGGTGAGTTGAATTATTTCATTTTATAATACAATGTAATAATAGAAATACAGTATCTCACAAAAGTGAGTACACACCTCACATTTTTGTAAATATTTTATACACTTTGCTACAATGTAAAGTAGCGAGTATACAGCTTGTATAACTTTGTAAATTTACTGTCCCCTCAAAATAACTCAACACACAGCCATTCATGTCTAAACCGCTGGCAACAAAAGTGAGTACACCCCTAAGTGAAAATGTCCAAATTGGACCCAAAGTGTCAATATTTTGTGTGGCCACCATTATTTTCCAGTACTGCCTTAACCCTCTTGGGCATGGAGTTCACCAGAGCTTCAAATGTTGCCACTGGAGTCCTTTTCCACTCCTCCATGATTACATCACGGAGCTGGTGGATGTTAGAGACTTTGCGCTCCTCCACTTTCCATTTGAGGATGCCCCACAGATGCTCAATAGGATTTAAGTCTGGAGCCATGCTTGGCTAGTCCATCACCTTTACCCTCAGCTTTTTTAGCAAGGCAGTAGTCACCTTGGAGGTGTGTTTGGGGTCGTTATGTTGGAATACTGCACTGCAGTGTCCAGTCTCCGAAGAGAGGGGATCATGCTCTGCTTCAGTATGTCACAGTACATGTTGGCATTCATGGTTCCCTCAATAAACTATAGCTCTCCAGTGCCGGCAGCACTCATTCAGCTCCAGACCGTGGCACTCCCACCACCATGCTTGACTGTAGGCAAGACAAGCTTGTCTTTGTACTCCTCACCTGGTTGCCGCCACACCTGCTTGACACCATCTGAACCAAATAAGTTTATCTTGGTCTCATCAGAGCACAGGACATGGTTCCAGTAATCCATGTCCTTAGTCTGCTTGTCTTCAGCAAACTGTTTGCTGGCTTTCTTGTGCGTCATCTTTAAAAGAGGCTTCCTTCTGTTACGACAGCCATGCAAACCAATTTGATGCAATGTGCGGTGTATGGTCTGAGCACTGACAGGCTGACCCGCCACCCCTTCAACCTTTGCAGCAATGCTGGCAGAACGCATATGTCTATTTCCCAAAGACAACCTCTGGCTATGACGCTGAACACGTGCACTTAACCTCTTTGGTCGACCATTGCAGGGCCTGTTCTGAATGCAACCTGTCCTGTTAAATGGTCTTGGACACCATGCTGCAGCTCAGTTTCAGGGTCTTGGCAATCTTTTTTTAGCCTAGGCCATCTTTATGTAGAGCAACAATTCTATTTTTAAGATCCTCAGAAAGTTCTTTGCCATGAGGTGCCATGTTGAACTTCCAGTGACCAGTATGAGAGAGTGAGAGCGATAACGCCAAATTTAACACACCTGCTCCCCATTCACACCTGAGACCTTGTAACACTAATGAGTCACATGACATCAGAGAGGGAAACAGGCTAATTGGGCCCAATTTGGACATTTTCACTTAGGGGTGTACTCACTTTTGTTGCTAGCTAGAGTTGAGCGAACGTTATCCGAACTTGACCCAGGACCCCGAACCCCATTGAAGTCAATGGGGACCCGAACTTTTCGGCACAAAAATGGCTGTAAAAAAGTCCTGGAAAGTGCTAGAGGGCTGCAAAAGGAAGAAAAATGTGAGATGTTATTAGATCTGCAATCTGTCCCTCAAAGCAGTAGTAATCTCTACCTAGTCCAGTATCAGATCATTCTGTAATCAGATTGTTCTGTAATGCAGGATGAGAGCTCGTTCTGTAATCAGGTCGTTCTGTAATGCAGGATGAGATGTTATTAGATCTGCAATCTGTCCCTCAAAGCAGTAGTAGTAATCTCTACCTAGTTATTATCACTGCAATCTGTCCCTCACAGCAGTAGTAGTAATCTCTACCTAGTTATTAGATCTGCAATCTGTCCCTCACAATCTATCCCTCACAGCGCTGGCAGCATCCTCTCCCTACACTAACCTGAGAGCATGTGACATGCAGCACTGTGACTCCAGCCTCATATAGAGGCTGGGTCACATGATGCACTGGCCAATCACAGCCATACCATTAGTAGGCATGGCTGTGATGGCTTCTAGGGAAAACCACTGAAACGCTTGTTGATTGGCTGCCCTGCAGCTATTCAACATGCGTGATAAAATACCAGAACCTGAACCTGGACTTTTTCCTCAAACGTTCAGGGTCGGGTTCGGGACACGGACACTTGAAAGTTCGGTACGGACCTGAACTTTACAGTTCGGGTTCGCTCAACTCTATTGCTAGCAGTCTAGACATCAATGGCTGTGT
>BLSH010125275.1:50033-62365 GCA_018402905.1 Glandirana rugosa
CCACAATCCTACTAACTTCCCGTAATGTCATAGAGTGTTTTTACTCATGTGGGGAGTGTAAAAACATTTATAAAATAATATAGAAAAGTACATTGTTGTGACTTCTTTAATGTGAAACGATGTTACATTTCATCACTGACATGTCGAACGTATTGTGACATTTAAACGACGGGGGAGTTTTATTGAGTTGTGTCGGTAACTACAGATCTGACGACATGCAGCACTGTGACTCCAGCCTCATATAGAGGCTGGGTCACATGATGCACTGGCCAATCACAGCCATACCATTAGTAGGCATGGCTGTGATGGCTTCTAGGGAAAACCACTGAAACGCTTGTTGATTGGCTGCCCTGCAGCTATTCAACATGCGTGATAAAATACCAGAACCTGAACCTGGACTTTTTCCTCAAACGTTCAGGGTCGGGTTCGGGACACGGACACTTGAAAGTTCGGTACGGACCTGAACTTTACAGTTCGGGTTCGCTCAACTCTATTGCTAGCAGTCTAGACATCAATGGCTGTGTTGAGTTATTTTGAGGGGGCAGCAAATTTACAGTGTTATGCAAGCTGTACAGTCACTACTTTACATTGTAGCAAAGTGTAATTTCTTCAGTGTTGTTACATGAAAAGATATAATAAAATATTTACAAAAATGTGAGGGGTGTACTCATTTTTGTGAGATACTGTAATGCCCTTCAATCATCCTAACACCATAACAACCATTGTGATGGGATAATTGAAGCGCTAACACCAGGTGTTTGGAGTATCTTTATCTGCTGATTGTTAAACTTTCTGGAATACACATATTGTATTGTGGTGTAGGATCTAGGCCTGCTGCCCCTCATCCCTCTTTCTTTCCTTTTCTCTCCTTCCCTCCCTATTTCATTCTTCTTTCTCCCTCCATCCCTCATTCAACTCAGACTCGAACCACACCCCTTTGAGCCATGCTCCATTTAAGCCACGCCCACTATTTAGTTTAAACCATGCCCATTTTTTGCAGTGGCACGCTAATTGCGGCACATTTCTTTGGACTCCAGCCCCTGGGACACTCTTGACTACCAGATGGTGGTGGTTGAGATTGATATCCCTTGCTGTAGTGTGACTCATTCAGTGGGGGTGGTACATTCACTACTTTATGACGCCCTAGTGGGCAGGGATTTTCCCCATTTTTGGAGGTTATGGGAAGGCACAGGGAGTCTGGAGAACAGAGCTTCCCCTGCTGTGGAAGCACGGGACCTCTCACCAGACCCGTTTTGCTAAATGGAAGGGGAGGCTGGTGGCCGGAACGAGGAGGGAGGAGACCCTCTTCCTTTTTCTGTACTGGCTGGGGAGCTGGAGGAGCAGTACAGAAAAATGACCCAAACCAGGTCTCTGTCCTTGACGGTGAGGGTGAACCGAATGTAGTACCTGACTTAGAGGTCCAGAGAGAGGACTTCTGTACAGAACAACTACGGGATGTCACTCTCCTCAGAGCCAGAGAAAATGCGAAGGAGATGGACAGTGAACCTATGGACCCTAATTGGGTCCATACATTCCCTACATGGCGCTTAAAAATAATTTGTTGTATTAGGTGGTGAAACACAGGGAGGACAAAGTGGAACAGCTAGCGGTTCCCAAACCCTTCCGCAGGATGGCGCTAGATCTGGCCCATGGGCATTTAATGGGGGGACATCTGGGTATGGAGAAAACCAGGGAGAGAATAAACCAGAGATTATTTTGGCCTGGGTTGTATGCAGACGTCAAAGAATACTATGAATCATGCCCTGAGTGTCAAATAACGGCCCCGTCACCCCATTTCCGTAGCACCCTTGTCACACTTCCAATAATTGAAGTGCCATTTGAGTGTATTGGCATGCATCTCGTGAGACCAGTAGTAAAATCTGCTGGGGACACCAGCACATCCTGGTGATCCTGGACTATGCAACCCACTATCTTGAGGCCATAACCTTGAGGAATGCCTCTGCTAAAACTATCGCCAAGGAACTGGTCCAGGTGTTTAGTCGGGTGGGCATCCCTAAAGAAATCTTGACAGATCAGGGTACCCCGTTCATGTCCATAGTGACCAGAGAACTGTGCAAGTTGTACAAAATCTCCCATCTCCGTACCTCTGTTTACCACCCCCAAACTGACGGTCTGGTGGAAAGGTTTAACAAGACCCTCAAGAGTATGCTAAAAAAGGTGGTGGATAAAGATGGGCGAAATTGGGATTTTTTGCTGCCGTACCTCATGTTTGCCATATGAGAGGTTCCACAGGTATCTACGGGGTATTCCCCCTTTGAACTCTTGTATGGTAGACATCCCAGAGGGCTGCTAGATGTCGCAAAAGAGACGTGGGAAGGAGAGGCCACCCCATATAGAAGTGTCCTAGAGCATGTCTCCTTGATGCAGGATGAAATCGCAGCTGTCCTGCCCCTTGTACAAGAGCATATGGAGCAAGCCCAGGAAGCCCAGTGAAGGGTTTACAAACGGGGTGCCAAAACCCGAACTTTCAACCCTGGAGACAAAGTGCTGGTGCTAGTCTCCACGGTGGAATGTAAATTCCTGGAAAAGTGGTAGGGTGCCTTTAGTAGGGGTAGAGTAGGGGAAGAAATCTACAAAGATTACCAGCCTGGGAAAAGGAAACCGGAGCAGATTTACCATGTTAATCTCTTAAAACAATGGAAGGACAGAGAGAGTTTATTGGCGGTGCCCACTCCCCAAAAGGACAGGTTACCCCTGACCCCGGATGTCCCCATAATCGAGTCCTTGTCACAGACGCAACAAAACGACGTTAAGGAATTTGTCAGTAAAAATAGAGATTTTTTTCTCTTCCCTGCCCGGACTGACCACTGTACTACAACATGACATAATAACGGAACCAGGGGTCCATGTAAATCTAAAACCCTACCGAATACCTGAGGCTAGACGAGAGATGGTGGCGAGAGAAATAAAGACCATGTTGGAGTTAGACGTGATAGAGGAGTCCCACGGCGCCTGGTCGAGCCCTATAGTACTGGCCCCAAAGCCCGATGGCACTATCTGGTTCTGTAACGATATCAGGAAGCTGAATGAAGTGTCTAAGTTTGACGCATACCCAATGGCGTGGGTTGACGAACTTGTGGATAGGTTGGAAGGTGCCCATGTTATTGGTTGGGGTCTGATTAAGCCCCAGACCAATAAGATCGAGCCCATTCAAAAGTGGCCCCAACCGGTGAACAAGAAACAGGTTCGGGCCTTCCTGGGGATTACAAGGTATTAACGACGCTTCATCCCCGACTTTGCCACCATTGCCGTCCCTCTGACCGATCTGATGAAGGGTAGAGGGTCAGGAATGATTAAGTGGAATCCTGAAGCCGAGAAGGCCTTACAGAAGTTGAACCAGGCTTAAAATTTATTAAAATAAAAAAATTCCATATTCACTCACTTGGGTACACGTGTAAAAAGAGCTCTAGACATAAAATATGGTGACAGAAGGTATGGGGACCCAACGCGTTTCGGCTCAGAAGCCTTCATCTGGGGTGGCTTCTGAGCCGAAAACGTGTTGGGTCCCCATACCTTCTGTCACCATATTTTATGTCTAGAGCTCTTTTTACACGTGTACCCAAGTGAGTGTATATGGAATTTTTTTATTTTAATACATTTTAAGCGGTATTACACTATTTTGGCCTTCTCTGTTTCCTCTAAAACCCCGGGTGAATGCTGGGAGGATATCCACCTTTCTGACCAGGGAGACCTGTGAAGATCCATTCAGGAGGCACTGATCCTTGGCTGAAGGCACCTACATCGTGACCACAGGAGCCAGAGTGGAGCTGACCCTTTTAAGGCTGTATTCCCTGCGTTATCTCTACCAGAGTCTGGTAAGCGTACATCTTACCCTTTATTTGAGGATTGATTGACCATCTCTGTGTGTATCAGACCTGTTGGTCCATTTATGGACTTTGTTGATTAATCCTAAGGACGTACATTCTGAATTATACATAAAAGTTTCCCTTCTTGGCGCTGCATCTATGCGATTTTACATGTAAATAGTCCCACATCATCTCATCCTCCCACTCCTCCCTAGATCTTTCAACAATGTCCATGACGTGGGGTGGGACATAGAGGTAGTTCAGGCCCCACTCCAGAGCAACCCGGTGTTGCACCTCCCGCTGGTACCGGGAGAATCTTGGCAAGCTGGTGATCTTCCTCTTCCCTGGTAAAACTTGTATATCAACCACCATCTGCCTGGTAGGTGGCTGCTCTGGGAAATGGAAGGCCTGTTATGAAAGGTTTACTGACACTGAGGTTTCCTGCAGCAGGTTTGGCATCCTGAGGGGGCTCCGTCCCATCCCCATCTGAGAAGAAAAGGACCTGGGAACTCGCTGTCTCTGGCTCCTCGCCTGACCCCTCATTTGGAGACGACCACTCCACCAGGTGCTTCAATGGCCAAACTCTGCCAGCAGTCTGGATGACCCCCAGTCTATGGCCCTTTTGCCAACGTCTTCAGCTAGCTCGACAGGGGGTGCTTCCCCCTCAACCACATACTCCGGCCTAGCTGGGATGTCTATGGGTGGGGACTTTCAGAGACCCCGTTTAATGGTACTCACAGGTTCCAGGTCCCTGGCCAGGCCCCAGGCCACGACAGCCTCTCCTTTCCCTCCATCCCTGATTTTCACAGGGGAGACGCTAGGCGATCCAGCCTTTTGGGAGTTCTGCGGCACGGATGATAAAGCCCTGATTGCAGGTCCACTAGATTGTACTGCGGCTCCTGCTGTGTAGATACCCACCAGGTTATCGGTTCGTCGCAGTGGCCACACCGGGCCCAAGCTGTGACTTCCGCGTTAGGCATCCAGCAGTCTGGGCAAACGTGGTTCCATCCCTTCAATGACTCCCAGGACGAGTCCCCTGCGAGGCTCCAATCGGACCCCTGTATCGATCAGGGTCCATTCTGGCCTATCCGGCAACCATGTCCGCTCCGACACAAGTCTCCCACCTTTCTCCATCTCTCTCCTCGTGGTGACTTGTGGTAGCTGCAAGTGCGCCGACTCTTCCAGGGTATGGTGCTGCCCCCACGTTACCATATGAGCTGACGCCAAATGTCCTGACAAGCAGGCTTGCTGCATGTCATGATGCTGTAACCCCTTGTGTGAAGGACGCAACTTTACAGACACTGACACCAGCAGAACTTGTCCAGACTTGCTGGCTTTTTGGTGGTTGCCGGTAGTAACAGTAAATTGTAATAGCTACTGTTTTGCTGGACAGCTCCTCAACACTCTCTCTCTCTTCAGCAAAAACACTCCCCGACATACTTTTACTGCAGGCAGGAATTGAAGAAGATATTTGCAAAGTATTTGTAATGCCCAGCTTTAGCAGAGCGCTGAGCATATTTGTAATCCAGTGGGAATGTCTGGCCATAGCAAGGCACAGGACATATTTGTAATCCATAGGCGCGTTTGCCACATGGTAGAAAGTTACTGAAGTGCAGGATTAGAATAAGTGTCCATCCGTAGTGCTGGTTTGGAATAACTGGGTGAGCAGGCAGCAGTACTAATGGAAGCTCCCGCTGGTTGCTATTATGGACAATGGAACACTTAATTAGCACAATTAGGAGGGCAGAGCACACAAGTCCTTCTCCCGAGTTTAATCCATATCAGCAATAACGGTTTACAGTTCCCTGGCTCAGATCTCGTGCGGTTGCTAGGGGCAACGACTGGCAGCCTTGCAGGTAAATCCCGGAAACGAGCCCCCAAATGTAGCCATGTTCTCCCTTGGGAGTGGCTGGTAGTTGTTGTTCACCTGCCCGTTGCACCTAAATCTATGTCCACACATCCAGAGTCACGGGACAGGCCCGGTACTTTGCTTTGTTGTTTTATTTGAGGGGATAAAACTTGGATGGGGAAAGGGATTAACTGTGGGATGCCCAAAGAATTAGGGGAATCACGGGACCTTCTATATACATCTGCAATATATACACTCCAACTTCCTCCAGCACAAACACTTGCTGACCGTTCCTCTCCTCACTTTACTCCAGCACACTTCTTAGTTTCCTGGCCTGAAAGGGAATTTATCTGGCGGCCATGACACTTCTTCCTCCACCCCAACTAGCACTTGGTGAGGCCTGCACTTTTGCGGGCAGGATCTCCGAACCAGTGGATTAAATGAAGAAAAACTAAATGACCGCGCTCATTAGAAATATATATATAGAGATGGCAGCAATACCAGTATATAGGGACTAAGTCTCATACGCGGTGTGGTATGTTGCCAAAACCATCACCTGCTGAATAAGGATAGTCATATGCAATAACCAAAGTGGAAGTGCAAATTGCTGAAAAAGGTGCAAATGTAAACTATATGTCCAAGTAAGCAACAATAACAGTCTGTAAGGGCTGAATTCTTAGATGCAATATAACATGTTGCCAAAAACTGTCACTTGGTGCATGAGGAACAGTCCTATGCCATAGACCGAGTCAGAATGCTTGTTACTGTAAACAGATTCAAATGTTCAAAGTGTCACATTAACTTGTAATGATGGACAATATGAGATGAAAATAAACATGAAGGTAGCCCTCAGTGAGATCCCTCCGATGGGCACTGATGACACCCCCCACTTACCAGATGCTGGTGACCCCCGTTACAGGGGTCAAACTCGCTTTGTGTGGGAGACGTCAGATGGTCAAGTGCCCAGGTATCCTCAAATTCCCTTCAGGTGCCGGACACCAGTGTAGAGCCACAGTCGGATCTGAACCGGAAAAATAAGTAATGGGACTCCAATCGTGAGGAAGTATGGTCAAAATGTTTATTTAAAATCCATAAAATCCACAGCAAAAGCCATTAGAAAAATAAAAACGTTTGTATGGTTTGTTCGGTGAAACAAGGAAGCAGGGGACGCCGCTTGCGCTTCACCTGCGTTCCTCCAAGCGGAAATTACGCGTAATTCCCTCGCCACCCGACCCGGCTTTTCATCAACTACGCGTAAACCTCATCAGGGGTCATAGGGTCATGTGCGTCATTTCCTCTATTTGTATAAACCGCTCATCTGTGTCAACCAATCATGGATGGACTCCCAGGTCCTCTATGAATGAACATGGTGCCAATTTACAAACGTGACTG
Organism: Glandirana rugosa; assembly: GCA_018402905.1. Taxonomy (NCBI): domain Eukaryota; kingdom Metazoa; phylum Chordata; class Amphibia; order Anura; family Ranidae; genus Glandirana; species Glandirana rugosa. The sequence continues at coordinate 57,102 of BLSH010125275.1, forward strand.
TTAGAAAGAGAGGAACAATCAGGAGATAAAAGAGAAATTAGATGAACAGATCAAATAGATAATTATTAAAATACATAGTAGTGAATTATGTTGTAAACTAACTGAATTTATTATAATATAGGTCATGACTCTTTTGGATGGTTAATCTAATGACCGGAGGGAGGGAGCCTTCTGGTGGAGAAAAAAGGCCAACTGAAGGGACCTAGAATACATATATTGGGAAAATGTTATATAGAAAACTGTTGAAAATCTGTATATGGTTTTCTTGAGTCCCCGGTTCCAAGAGGAGGGGGAAACCTGTTCATAAGCAGTGTCATTTTTTTTTTTTGTTATATATGTGTGGGAATGTGAGGAGAATCTGATAACAAACAAAGGGGGGGGGGGGGGGAATTGGAAGTACCTCTATGTAATCCTACAAGAGAGTAATAATAGTGTTCATTGCAACTAGGTTGAAGAAATAAATATTAGCCAGCTAAGGGGACAAAAGTCCCTTACCAGGAAAGGGGGAAATTGGGATGAAACATTGCAAGTGATGTTTAAAACAACGTGCTCTGTCACAGTGCATATAAGTGTGTTATTATGTGATAGGAGTGACGGAGGAGGGGGAAGAAAGACATTCTTTCTTGATCTTCCCCACCCCAGCCTGTAGTGAGCTCCCCCTGCTCTGTTCTGAATAATATACACCAATCTTAAAATGAATAGTAGTGTTAAGTGAATGTGAAGGAAAAATTAGAAAAAAATATGAAAATATGGAAAAAAAAGGTGGGAAAACCGGGGGTACACCAGCACCAAATTCAGTCCTGGGCCGAAATTGCCCTACAGATATTACAATTGAGAATAGTGGGGCTTCCAAATTTGTCAGATGGGTGGACACTCAAAGCTCATTGTTAGGTCAAAAATTAGCAAGGAAACAATTCAGATCAATCTCGGAATTAATGCCAGCAGGCCTTAAGTTGTCTAATCTATGGATCCAGGCTGTCTCATTCCTCGACAGTTCCTGGATGAGATTGTCCCCCCTCCAATGAGGTTTCAAACGGTTTATGCCGAAGAAGGAGGCCAGACTTGGATCCCTATCATGGTACAATCTGAAGTGATTAGACAATGTGTGGTTGGGGAAGCCTTTCTTTATACTATTCAAATGCTCAGCCACCCTTGTATTCAGGCACCTTGTGGTCCGCCCTATGTATTGAAGCCCACATGGCCAGGTGACCAGATAAGTAACATGGGTAGATTTGCATGAAATTAATTCTTTAATATCATACTGCCAGCCTGTACTGTGGACCTAAAGTTGACTATCTTTTTCTTGGAGCACTTCGTGGTCTTGCATGCTTTACAGTGTTTGCAATAAAAGAAACCTTTGAGGTCCAAAAAGGAGGGGTTACTTTTGGGTGGATCATTAACATTAGGGGATATCGTATCACTTAGGTTATTGGCCCTCCGATAAATAAATCTGGGGTGTTTAGGTAGTTGTTTAGCTAGGGTACTGTCCTGTAATAGCAGAGGAGAGTGTTTTTTTATTACCCTCTCAAGGGACCGTAAATTTCTCCCAAAGGTGGTGACAAAAGGTAGGAGGTCCTGGGGTGGGGATCCCCTTCTGCTGGCCATTGGGATTTCGGCTAACAGGCTCTTCCTATCCAGATTTCCTATTTCTTCTTGGAGAGCCTGTTAGCCGAAATCCCAATGGCCAGCACGTCCCCACCAACGGATTCATCTGCACAAAATACAGGGGCCCTCCCGGTTGACGGTCACCTGCCGGTGCCGCGGAATGTGCATCGCGCCCCAAAGGCTCCAGCGTTAACTGCTCAGAGCGCCTGCCGGCCAGGATGATTGGAGGCAGGTAGTGTGCAGTTACCAGTTAATGGAAGATTTTCACTGCTAAGGTGTCTATCCTCTTTGTCCGTTAAACCCATATTCGCTATACACACAGCGAATACCGGCAAACTGGCGAAGGGAGCTATAATGACAATTTAAATGAAAACACATGCTAATAAAAATGTAAAAATGTCCACATAGATCCCATTCGAATTTCCACGACAGACCCTCCTCTTTGTCATATACTCTCGCATGTCTCTTGACGAATTCTGATTCCCTTCTTCCTTAAAGATAACATTAGTCTTCTTCATGCATAAAAACTCAGTTCACTCTCACAATGTTGGAAAAGATGTCAAAGTCAATCCGGACATGTGGTCTTCGATGGTTCAAAAAATACAAAAAAATAAAAGCAATTTAAAAGTAAAATTCAAAACAAATTCCAAAAACGAATTCCATTAGAGTGTGTTGACTTCCTTTCTGCGGGGGCTGACTCTTAGAGGGACGATAGGAGATGATGAGTTGTTGGTTGGGTTGGGATCCTCAGCATCTGATACATGGGTCGGGTTTCAGGACTCCTTGGCTCGGCAATAAGGATGTGGTCATCTGCCCGGGCTTGGGTGACTCGGTCGATCAGACAACAGGAGAACTGCACCACAGCATATAGAAGGAATAGAAATAAAAACAGCATAAGAATATATACTCCTATTTCCTTGCCTATAGCTCTGGCTCTGCCCTGAAGCGAAGTAACCTTATCCATATGGGCCTGGACCTTGTCACTGGTATCTGCAATCCAGGTACAACAGTCCTCTCCTATGAATTCACAGAAACCCCCCTTGGATGCTAAAAGATAATCAAGTGCCATCTTTTCTTGCAATTCAAGGGTCTTTATCTGTCTCTGCTCTTGGGTAATTTCCCTTACTGCTTCAACGGTTTCCTTGAACATCTCATCTACAATGGATGAAAAATTATTCAGTCGCTTCATCAGCTCCGTTACCCAACCCAGTCCAAGACGGGAACCATGCCCAGGCTTGATCATAAGAGGAAAACAGTTCCCTGTGAATTCTGCCTTGTGTCCTTGTCTTTCTCCATAACAGCAGATCCTCACGATCAGCGACAATGTAAGATGCGGGTACCAACTTCACTAAAGCACACAAACCCTTTGCATTTGGGGGAATTACTTTATAGGCTGCAGAACCGCATAAGAAATAATAGGGACCAGTTAGAACTGTACATGATGAGTTTTCCTTACGGTCACAGGCACTGAGTAGTAACATAATAGACTGTGGGATTGCTCCCAATCTGTACATCGCAACCTTCCTTCCAGCAGATATAGTCTGGTCTATTGGTGTCATTAAAAAGGCTAGGGGTTTCATTGGTCAGATTGACTGTTATACCTGCCTCACAAACCGTGGATCCTACAAATTTGCTTTCTGTGCCAAACTTAAGGTTAAAACACATCTGTGGACAACCTAATTGTCCTGATACCCATACCGGATTAGCAAGCATGGCACAAGAGACAGAGCTAACGTTAAAATTATAACTGATGTTACCCTCTAGGAATGTGTCATTGAATTCTATAGACAAATGTCTCCTGGTCGTCTTCGCAAGTTTCTCATATTTCTTCATACCAATATGCACGTCGTATATAGCATGAACTGCTGCCATTGCTGGGGTGTAATGGCTAGGTGAGGATTTAGAGCACACCCAGCAATTGGCCCAATTTGCTGCCTTAGCAAGTTGGAGGTGCATTTTGAACAATAGGTTGGGATGCTGTTCATCGTTACCTTTACGCTTTGTTAGCTGGACCTGGTACGGCTCAGAATATCTCGGTTCCAGTCCTGTCCTCTGATGTTTTCTCACGATAACCCAATCACCTGGTTGAATAGAATGTACAGCGGTTATTGAGTCAGGGTACGGGAGAGACTCCCGAACCCTGTGATGGACCTTCTGGAGCTCCCTTTGCAAGGACTGCACATACCCCGTCAGTTGAGAATGTAAAGACGACAGCTGCTGGGGAAAGTACAGTCCAGTTTTTGGTTGGCTCCCAAACAATACCTCATAGGGTGATAATCCATGGGGTCGTCTAGGAGCATTCCTGATGGAATATAGAGCAATGGGGAGACATTCTGGCCATGGCTTTTTAGTATCAGCCATGATTTTCGAGATCCTATTCTTGATGATACCATTTAGCCGTTCAACCTTACCGCTACTCTGGGGATGATATGGGGTGTGCAATCCCTGGTTGATGTGAAGCGCCTTACATACCTCAGCAAATATCTGACCAGTGAAGTGTGAGCCCCGATCCGACTTGATTGTTTCAGGTAGACCCCAGCGGCAAACTATTTCAAACAGAATTTTTTTTTGCAGTGGTAGTGGCATTGGCACTGTGGACAGGCCAAGCCTCTGGGCAATCGGAAAACATATCTACGCAGACCAAGACATGCTCGTACGTCCCGCTCTTTGGCAACGTGATATAGTCTATCTGTATACGCTGAAAGGGATAGTCTGGTCTGGGCGAATGCCGTTTTGGGACTGTTACTGTTTTACCCACGTTGTATCGTGAGCAAACCAATCAGGTAGCGGTAAAGAAAGCAGCTGCGGTGGTAAAGCCAGGGGCAATCCAATGCTCTTCCACCTGTGCACACATAACCATTTTGGACTGATGACCAGGATAATGAGCCAAATGAGCCATCATTGGAAAGAGTGATCTTGGTAGACACCATTTATCACCAAGGCTCCAAATATCATCTGGACCCTGTGTAGCCCCCAAGGCCGTCCATCTCCTCTTTTCCTGCATTTCCGCTTGAGACTGCAGTTTCTTAAATTCCTCTAGTGGCACATCAGAGGGGATGGCTAGCATCAGGGTCTCCACCACAGGGCTCAGAGCACCTTCCTTGGCAGCTTTATCTGCCAAGGAATTCCCATTGGCTTCCATAGTCAAGTCAGTAGTATGAGCCTTCACTTTCAGAATGGCTATCTTGTGTGGCAGGCAGAAAGCAATGAACAGTCTGTCTATTAACTCCGCATGTTTCACCGGCTTCCCCGAACTAGTCAAAAACCCTCTTGCCTTCCAGATAGGGCCAAAATCATGTGCCACCCCAAAAGCATATCTTGAATCAGTATAGATATTAATCCTCTGATCTTTATGGATCTCACAGGTAGAGTTGAGCGAACCTCTGGAAGTTCGGGTTCTGCTGGTCCGTCCGAACTTCGGGACAAAGTCCGGGTCCGGGTCCGGACGGAACCCGAACGATCGCACGGACAACGAACCCCATTGAAATCAATGGGGACCCGAACTTTTATGCACAAAAATGGCTGTAACAAAGTCCTGGAAAGCCCTAGAGGGCTGCAAAAGGAAGTAAAATGGGGGTAAGGGTAGGGCAAGTGCCCTACAAAAAAATGGGGACAGGGAAATAACTGTAAATATTTTAAAAAAAATAAAAACATAAAAA
>BLSH010125275.1:77504-90909 GCA_018402905.1 Glandirana rugosa
GTAGGGGAGGGTGACATTTGGGGACAAAACACTGATATTCCAGGTGATGTTACAAGCCAATTAGAATGGACGAGGAGAGAGGAGGGGGCGGGGCCGCCAGGGAGCAGCGTGACATCAATGAGAACTTCATACACAGCCGCTCCCTGCGCTCCTCTGCAGTTGAATCCGCAATCTACCCGTCAGGCGTCAGCTCACTGGCGGTGATTGACGGGTAGATCGCGGGGACCCTGTGAGGACGAGGCCGGCCCACTGAGCCATCGGCCCACTGGGAAACTCCCGGTAGTCCCGATGGCCAGTACAGGCCTGGATATCAACCAGTAATTCAGACGGAGGCTGCTTCACGGTCGACGGTCCTAAAGTGCCAGTCTCAGGCTTCCTCGTTTATTTTATAGTCACAAAACAGGGGTTTACAGTGGGAGGGGATGGCTATACAACATCAGCCAATCAACCCCCAAGGTAGTCACATGACATAAGCTTAACACAAACAACAACCAATGGCACACACAATACAAAAGATACAATAGAAAGGGGCGTGTATGTTCATGAACAAGCGAAGGCAGCACACATGAGTTCCCGCCGAAAGGTGTGCAAAGATGCATGCTTCCGAGTTAACAAAGAAACACATGGAGCTGAAAACCATGTCAAACCTTATACCATGAATACCAAAAGGCCAGCATGTTAACTCATGGTGCATGAGCTTCGCTAATACCCGTGCATGTTTTGCCGCCTTTAACCATTAGCGTGAATCCTATTAAATACGATTCTATGGATCATATATAATAGTGATTATGCTACTGTTCCATTAGAGGTTAAATTATGCACAAAAGGAAAATAGCTGCAGCCCCCTGTCATGTGGATCAAACACAACAAAAAGCTTACAAACCATTCTCCCTACATAAAAAGTGATATTGATTCCACAGCACAAGCACGTCCCCACCAAACGGATTAATCTGCACAAAATACAGGGGCCCTCCCAGTTGACAGTCACCTGCTGGTGCCGCGGAATGTGCATCGCGCCCCAAAGATCCGGGCCGGCATTCGCTCCAGCGTTAACTGCTCAGAGTGCCTGCCGGCCAGGATGATCGGAGGCAGGTGGTGTGCGGTTACCAATTAATGGAAGATTTTCACTGCTAAGGTGTCTATCCTCTTTGTCCGTTAAACCCATATTCACTATACACACAGCGAATACCGGCAAACTGGCGAAGGGAGCTATAATGACAATTTAAATGAAAACACATCCTAATAAAAATGTCCACATAGATCCCATTAGAATTTCCACGACATAGGTCCCTTCACCTGGCCTTTTTTTCTCCCCCAGAGGGCTACCTCCCTCCGGTCATTAGATTAACCATCCAAAAGAGTTAAGACCTATATTAAAATAAATTCAGTTAGTTTACAACATAATTCACTACTATTTATTTTAATAATTATCCATTTGATCTGTTCATCTAATTTCTCTTTTATCTCCTGATTATTCCTCTCTTTCTAACGGTCACGTTTGTAAATTGGCACCAGGTTCATTCATAAAAGACCTGGGAGTCCATCCATGATTGGTTGACACAGAAGAGCTGTTTATATAAATAGAGGAAATGACGCACATGACCCTATGACCCCTGATGATGTAGTTGACGAAACGCTGCATCGGGTGGCGAGGATATTACGCGTCATTTCCGCTTGGAGGAACGCAGGTGGATCGCAAGTGGCGTCCCCTGCTTCCTCGTTTCACCGAACGAACCATACGAACGTTTTTATTTTTCTAATGACTTTTGCTGTGGATTTTATGGATTTTAAATAAACATTTTGACCATACTGCCTCACGATTGGAGTCCCATTACTTATTTTTCCGGTTCAGATCCAACTGTGGCTCTACACTGGTGACCAGCACCTGGAGGGAATTTGAGGATACCTGGGCACTTGACCATCTGACGTCTCCCACACAAAGCGAGTTCGACCCCTGTAACGGGGGTCACCAGCATCTGGTAAGTGGGGGGTGTCATCAGTGCCCATCGGAGGGATCTCACTGAGGGCTACCTTCATGTTTATTTCATCTCATATTGTCCATCATTACAAGTTAACGTGACACTTTGAACATTTGAATCTGTTTACAGTAACAAGCATTCTGACTCGGTCTATGGCATAGGACTGTTCCTCATGCACCAAGTGACAGTTTTTGGCAACATATTATATTGCAACTAAGGATTCAGCCCTTACAGACTGTTATTGTTGCTTACTTGGACATATCGTTTACATTTGTACCTTTTTCAGCAATTTGCACTTCCACTTTGGTTATTGCATATGACTATCCTTATTCAGCAGGTGATGGTTTTGGCAACATACCAAACCGCGTATGAGGCTTAGTCCCTATATACTGGTATTGCTGCCATCTCTATATATATTTCTAATGAGCGCAGTCATTTAGTTTGTTACTGTTTTAAGACTTCAACCTGTTACACCAGCTGCTCTGTATTTAAATTTCCATAGCGCGGGTACTCTCGGTGGGCTACTCGCCCCAAGACACATTGTCTAAATTTTATCGATTAAATGAAGAAGATGGCTGAACTTAACCAGCACGACATCCCTGAGTATAAGCAAAAAACATGGGATAGGCCAAGACAGAAGGAAATTGGGACTTTAAGGGTGCTGATATAACCCTCCTCAAAAAAGATATATCACAAGACAATGTAATTAAAATTATATGACTTTATTAATACATAATAAAAATATGTCTCACTGCCCAATAGGGACCAGTTGACTGATTAGAACAGGTGAATTAAAATAAACATTCCCCATAAATGTACATACATTCCCCATCAAAAAGCATCAAAACTCTCCCTGCACCAAATATCATGCAATGCATTGATCGATAAGAGCGATTGGAAATTGTATAGGTAGGAGCGCAGATAGATGGGTGTTGCTATATCCTTTCCAACGTGTTTTGACCTGTTGGGCTTCTTCAGGGGATAATGGAAATGCTAGAGTGTATAGTCACTACAAAAATAGACCAACACAATCACATAGTATATTGAAGAAAATGCAAGAATTTCATCTATGTACATACAAATAATATTTACTCATATTCATAAAGCATTGTGTGTACCCCTTATGAAGTTTGTGTTACCTGATAGTGGAGAGGATGATGTGATAAAATCACTATGACAAAGATCACTTCACTGGGCGTAGCCCTATCCAACTGGGGAATATCACCCAATAGAGATCTGTTAAGCCCTGGTTAGAGGGATAGCTTTGGTATGTTTCTAATTGGTTGGCAAAAAAGCACTGGTCAGATAGTGCGGTCAAAATGGAGCAGGAGGGAGCTGCAATGTGTGGTCACCGCCAGAAAAACACGCCAGCGCCTAGTGTCCAAAAATAGGGTGCCCACCTCCAAACTGTGAAAAAAAAAAACACAATAAGCGACACCTAGTCACTACTAACTGGTTAAATATCTAAGCCTGCATGAAGGCTAACATATCTAGTGGGCCGTTGCAATAACAATAAATACTTCAATAAGAGTAAAAAATACATGGTAACATCTTACAGAGCTGGAGTATATATAGGAAATCTCTTCAGATGTGGGTTGTTAATACCACTTGTAGGTGAAGGTGCCACACCACTATCTTCAGACAGAGAACAATACATCCTAGTGGGACCAAACCTCCCTAGAAGAAAGGCAAAGTAGGGGGATACAATAAGTATCTCCCCCTAAATACAGCATAAGGCCAAATTCCAAAATACAAATCCAATGAAGTACAGAACCATCCACAGGGATAGTTCCTTTGTTGCAAAGCCAGGTTAACGTCCTATAAGAGGTTTGTGCCCCACAGAGAAAGCCCAGGGCTGCACTGTATATGCTCCGACGTCTGAAAACACCCCTCTGTAGGAGCAACAGTGCAAAGAGCTCATATAAAGTGAAGATTTCGTGCCAAAATGCGGGGAACCGACGCCCACGCTGCGGGTCATCAGCGTGCGACCAGCCACGTGGGATGCGCTATAGAGTGTGTGCCGGCCAACCCATCGGAGTACAATGACTGGTGCTGACTTCTGCGCCTGCTCAGTAATGGCGGGACAGGACAGCAGGTCAAGGCCCTGCAAGCAACGGCCACTGAGCCACCTGCCCACCTCGATCCCCGTCTGAGACAATTGGGACGGAGTGGGAGGGAAGCAGCGGGGGAAGAAAAGCCACGGACCGACCATGTCAAAGCTGCCCCCGTACTGCCACGATCACCAACCCAAAAAAGAGACCATTGAAAACTGAAAAAGAAAAAAAATGAAAATATAAAAGAGTTGAAAATCAAAAAACAATACAAATAGCTCAAAAGACCATAGGGAATACACCATACTCCAATGTGCCCAAAATTGGCCACTAGGGGTCAACAAAAAAAAAACCAAAAAAATAAATAAAACATGCTCCAACATGATCAGACCACCCCACCGGGCTGCCAAAAAAGGTATACCATAGATTGTTAGCTAGGAAAAACCTTAACCCAACAGACCAAAAACATGATCCAAAAAAAAGGACCAGAGTTGCTCCTTGTTAAAAAGCGGATAGACCACATCATCCATTGGCCCAAAAATTCAGGCCCCTAATCCTACCAGAATATCAGTATTAGGCTCAAATTACAGAAAGGACTTAAAGCTGATATATTCATTTGGTCCTGGGGACCTTGTAGCCCCCAACTGAAAAATCCATTTGGTTTCTAATTGGAGGAGGCGTGTATCTATATTACCCACCCCGGGACTCACCCACATGTTCCAAGGCAGAAAAATCTCATATGATCCAGATCAAAATTATGATACAGGCCAATATGACGACTGATGGCTGATTCTAGCTTCCCATTAGTAATTTCATATACACAGTCTCTGATTCTATTATGAAATGGTCTTTTTGTCTTACCCACATAGAATGCCTTGCAAAGGCATTCCATGTGGTAGAGTACCCCTATGGTTCTACAGTCAATGAGATACCTAGGGGTCCAAGATTGGCCATTTGGAAGCTTGATAGCTCTGGCCTGCCAGACCCAGTTACAGTAATTGCAATCCCCACATTTTTTCGTCCCTCCGTGGTTTGCCCCATGGTAGTGTGGTGACTGGACTAACATAATGGCTCTGAGTTAAATGGTCTTTAAGGCTCCTGGCCCGTCGATATGTCACTAGAGATCTATCTCCCACATATTTGGCTACTATTGGATCATCTTGTAGAAGATATTGTTCTGGCCCGACTTGTGTCACAAGAGAAACGAGTGATAATGCGGGTATGTTCCTGGGAAGCTGACTGAGGATGGGAGAAAAGAAGAGATTCCTGGGATCTGTCCTTTGTTTTATTGAAAGCTTGTTTAAGGCATCTCTTACAATCCACATCTCAGGAGACGTTGCCTTAGCTTGGCTGCTTGTATGATAAATGTGTTATGGGGGCGCATGCGCAAAGCCATCCATGCAGGTCGCATAGGACCGGAGCTCCGCACACAGGGAGAGAGCCGCGGCTGACACCAGCGATCCTGGACACCCCAGCACACTAGCTCCGGTAGCCGCGTAGTCCGCAAGCACCAGGCACCCTCGGGGATGGTCCTCGGCAGACCCAGAGGCATGGTAAAGGCCAAAAATATACGTGAGGCCCTGGCCCAGGCCTCATCCAAGATGGCGGCAGATGCCGCCCGGCGCTCGAGCTGCATACCACAGCGATCCCCAAGGAGGCAACAGGCTGCACACAGAGACTAGGGTGAGTCAGACGGCGAAACATTAGACTCCCCTACACATCCCCAGCTCCATGATTTCCAATCAGCTCTGATGGCACAGTTTGAAAAGATGCTCCATAAGGCCCTCAAACAAACCTCAGAGCAAATTACTGACCTCCTCACTAGAGAAATAAGGGAGCTAGGTCATCGCACAGACGAGCTGGAGCAAAGAGTGGATGACATTGAAGTTAGCATGCACAACCAATCTGAAGAGGTAGCCCTATTGAGAGAAGAGAACAGCACCCTACACCTCCAGCTTGAGGATTTTGAAAACAGAGTCAGACGCTCCAATATTCGCATTAGGGGGATCCCCGAATCAGTATTGGACTTACAATCCACAGTCACAGCCCTCTTCCAGGAGCTCATGCCGGCTATCCCTATTGAGCGCCTGGAGATCGACCGGGTCCACAGGTCCCTAGGCCCCAAGAAGGATGAGGGCCCACCACGCGATATAATCGCGAAACTCCACTATTACAAGACAAAAGAGCAACTCCTGCAGGCAGCTCGTCAGAAAGAGTCCCTCCACTTTCAAGGTCATAACTACCAGATTTTTGCTGATCTATCTCAGGCTACGATTGCTAGGAGAAGGACACTGAAACCCCAGTTGCAAATATTACAGCAGCACCACATCACATACTCCTGGGGATTCCCGTTCTCCATCAAGTTCACCTATAAAGGTTGTAAACACATGTGCAAATCCCAAGCTGACCTATGCTCTCTTCTTCAGGAATTACACCTTTCTCCTCCAGACTCCAGCCAGAAGGACCAACGGCACAGACGTCGTTCGGCCTCAAACTCCCTGCAGAAAAACCAACCCTCCACCTCTGCCGCAATATACACAAAAGAGGAAGATTCACCCCTGTGGCACCCGAAGGTATGGACTCTATGGACTGAGGAACGTTACTGACACACCCAGCTTTATCATCCTCCATTTGGAGCACCCCGGCACACCTGAGCCGCCCGCAACACCCTGACACATCACATTTGCCACCTGCCACCGGATATACTTTGTCACCCCATAATTGCAGATTGCATATTGTCTTTTGCAAACTCCCCCTCCCCCAACCCGCACATCTCCTGATTGTTACCAGAACCTGCATCAACCAAATCCTACAGAAGTTAATACAACATGGAGACTTACACAAGAAGTTAGCTCCTGTGCTCACCCAGGCTCTCCGCCCATACCACTCTTTGTTCTGTAAACCCTAGGTCTCAATACTTCTGTTACTCCCTGGACTAACAGTCAGTTACACATTTCTAGCTCCTACCCCCTCGTCGCTGACTCTTTTCCCCTCCCCCCCTCAACAGGGGGAAGAGAACAGGATCAACCCCCCTCCCCCATAACTGTGGTAATGAACGCTATACAGATTGTTTGCCGCCCAAGTGGTCACCATACTTGATGTTAGCCCAGGCGCAACTGCTTACAGCAGAGAAGCATATCTGTACTGTTTACTAGTTATCGGACCATTTTTCAACAGTGTCTGATGTTCTAAAATGTTTTACCTGTTTCTAGGTTGATCACTTTAACAGAGTTTCATGTTAAATTAACTGTTTGTCGCCAATTGTGCTCTATAAAGGGCATACACCCCAGTTTCTCTTCCCCTCCGTATTCTAATAGTAGGTTCTAATTAATTTATCTGCCTGACACCTCCCACCTGGTTTCACCACCTCTGCTACACTTCTAATGGGGCGCCCAAGAATTAATTCTAGGAATTCACGTCTCGTGACCTATCACTGGTGCCCCATTGTATACTCTGGCAATGTCCCCACAACCTATTGCCCTATTAATCAACCGTTGGCACTCCCTGGCCGCTATTGTCGCCCCGCCTCGCTAATCGACGTGATCTAGTGTAGATCTCTCAGATTAGCCCCACCCATGCCTTAGTGGTCGACTGACCACTCAGGCCTTGTAAGCTTCTTCCTCTCCCTTCCCCTTCTGACCCCAACATCTGTATTCTAGCTGATTCCAATATGCTCATACTCTTTGTTATGCTCACTATGTTCTATACCCACTGGTGCCTACCCCCTTTATTTTTCTCTCCTTTACTCCTTTTCTCTATACCCTCTCCCGGGGGTACTCTGCATCTCATTATCTGCTCCAGATAAATGTGTTTTGATCTCTACAATTTCTTTTAAGCCTTAAGTATTGTCCATAAGGAAGGCTTCTCTTTAAAGTCTCAGGGTGAGCACTCTTAGCGTGGAGAATGATGTTTTTGTCACTGAAGGCTTCCGATAAAGGTCAGTAACAACATGACTGCTCGGATCTTTGATGATCTGGATGTCCAGGAATGTGACCTTATTAAGATCACATTCCATAGTGAACTTAAGGTCGTAGTCATTGATACCATACCGAGTCTTCCCTCGTGCCTGTCCATATCATGAGGATGTCATCTATGTACCTGTGCCAAAATAAAATGTGGCACAGGTACATAGACGAGTCCTCAGTGAAAAATATGGAACATTCCCACCCCCCCCAGGTACTGATTGGCATACGATGGAACACATTTTGTCCCCATCGCCACACCCTGTACCTGAAGGTAGTGGGAACAATTGAACAAAAATACATTCCGAGATAAAATGTACTCTAACAGTTCCCAAATAAAGGTATTGTATTTGGCTAGATTTTTATCTTTCCTTCTAAGAAATTCTGCCGTCACCCCAATGCCCCTATCATGGGAAATGGAGCAGTATAGTGCTTCTACGTCGATCGTATGAGGGTAACGAGGTAACCAGAGGCCTCAGACAATCATTAACTGACTCGTCTTTTCCGATATACAGCCAATCCCAGAGACAATGGGTCGACCGGGGGGGGGGGTATCCCTGTTTTGTGTACCTTTGGTAGAGAGTAGAAGGTAGGCATAATTGGACATGGTACATTCAAGAAGTCATGGGTATTTTTATTAACGATCCCCCCCAAGTAGGCCCTACCAATAAGGCTCTTAAATGCCTGATGGAAATTAGAAATAAGCCCCTCAGGTATTTTTCTATACCAGCTGGTATTGTTCAGGATGTCTTAGCACATTTTAATGTACTGTTTACAATCCTGTATAACAATATTCCCCCCCTTGTCAGACGATTTTATAACGATATGCTGGTTATCTTTAAGATCTTTCAGGGCCTTACGTTGTCCCTCTGTGAGATTAAACTCTTGATAGGGAGAACTTGGTAGCATTTTGACATCATATAGTACTTTTTGTATAAAGGACCATATGTGTAAGTTTCGTTGCAGGGGGGGGGGGGAATTTGTGACTTTTTTATATTCTGGAATAGTTAGCTCATTAGAGGCAGATATAGAATTTGGCTATGTAGGGGGCCCATCTTCATCCTCCGAGTTGCTTTCCTCCCACAACTGCATTACGTCTTTAAGGGCCCTAAAGTCGTTAATTGTAAAACCTTGCCAGAGCTCCATATCTCGAGCTTTGGCAGCCTGTGGGGTGACTGATTTGTCGTGAATTACATTAAGTGTTAGTTTGCGTACAAACAGAATAACATCCTTAGCCAGCTCAAAATTATCTAGCTCCTGGGTAGGACAAAAACTTAATCCCAAGCCCAACAGAGAACGTTCATCCTCTGTTAGGACATGGGAAGATAAGTTTATTTATAATTGTAGGTCATCTAAGATTTCTTGGTTAGATAAAATTGCAGGTTGCCCTGCTTCTTGGCGTCCCCCAAAGGGGGTGGGCCACCTTGAGAGGGATCTTCCAATCTGTTTTTTGGTCTGACAACTTGCTTACCTTGGTTGCTTGCTTCCCCCACCCGCTATGGGTAAGAGCCACGGGCTCCCGTTTGTGAAGCCACGTGTCCTCCATTTTGTAGCTAAGTACGTTGGTGCTAGTGGGGTATTGATGGACTACAACTCCCAGCCCATCCTCTTCCAGGCCATACCGGCCTGCTTTCCTGTCCAGTGACACTGCTTTCCCTGGCTAGCTCCTCCAACCTCTACAGACTGTCCACAATCCTTCCTCAATTTTCTTCGGCCTTCTCATCCAGCTCCCAGGGTCTGTCACTCACCAACAACCGGTGGATCCTTTAAAGAGTCTCTTAAAATGTAGAACTTTGCTGCTCTCCTTCCTTGCGCTACTCCAGGAATGGACTCCATTCCTGGCTGCTCCCAAGCCTCCAGGCCCGGAGGTCACCCCTCCCCCAGACTGAGGGCTCCCCCCTTGCTCCACAGCCTCTGCTACATTCCACTCTCTTCCACCCAAACTCTCCTCCCTCCTGCTGGCAGATTACTGTATTTATGGAGGCCTGCCCCCTGCCAATCCAAACTGTGGATTGGTCAGGACTAGAGTTAAGTGAACCCGAACTGTAAAGTTCGGGTTTGTACCAGACTTTAGGGTGTCCGTGTCCCAAGCCCGGACATTTGAGAAAAAGTCCGGGTTCAGGGTTTGGGTATTTTTCCGCGCCTGTTGAATAGCTGCAGGGCAGCCAATCAACAAGCGTTTCACTTGTTTGCCCTTAGAAGCCATCACAGCCATGCCTACTAATGGCATGGCTGTGATTGGCCAGTGCATCATGTGACCCAGCCTCTATATAAGCTGGAGTCACGTAGAATGACATAGACATCATTTCCGGCTCCCCGCATCCGCTGACGTCACATCCTGCCGGTGGTGGAACGCACGCCGTACGCTGCAACCAACGCCACTTACAGCCTACATGAGAGAGTTTTTATCCATGCGAGAGTACAGCTGACTTTTTGTAAGTGTTTCCTTTGTTTTGCGCATAATAAATATCTGGCGATATTTCACTATGGAAGCCATTTTCTTTCTTTTATACCAATCATATGAGGACAAGTGAAGTCTTTGACATACAGTCCCGATTAGAACGAGGTCTCGTCACCATCACCCATATTTACATCTGACCTGCACCAGAACCAAGCTTTTTGTTACTCCCAGACTGAAAAGCTGGGGGTCCATTTGTTCTGGTGAGTGGGGCCACAATAGGGGATTGGCACTGAGCACAACGATTCGTTTAAGTTGGCACCTGATTGAGCACGGAGCACCTTAATTATTTTATGGACTATGTTTATTTATCAATAAGTTAATGGCATTAACACTGGAATATTTATGTGGTTTTTATTGATTTTTTTAATGTTCAAATGTGACATTCAGCACTCATATATTGTACACAGTAACACTTGGAGTTTAAGATTTCATATCACAGTTATTTTGATTTATTTATGTAGCTGGTGGCCCTGCGTATTGTGTTTAAAACTGGAGTCACGTAGTGCTGCATGTCACATCATCTCATACTAGTGTAGGGAGAGGATGCTGCTGCTGTGAGGGACAGATTAGCTTTAGAAAATCATCTCATACTAGTGTAGGGAGAGGATGCTGCTGCTGCTGTGAGGGACAGATTAGCTTTAGAAAATCTGTTAAAAACAGCGATTTATTGATGGGTGGGTGCTAGAGGAGATTTTTGTTTGCTAGAGTACATTTTTGTTTGCTAAGCAAAGTGCCTCATATAAAACCTAAGCAATTTTTCTGTTTGTTAGGTGGGCATTTGCAGCCATTTTTGCAAGTGCAGTGCACTTGCAACTGCTTGTGTGTCAGGGACACTACTTTAATTGTGTTCTGTTAGTTCATTTGGCAACATTTTGGCATATTTAAATACTGCTTTTACATTGCAGTTAGACAAATTAAGAAAACTTTTTTTTTGCAAAATATTACATTTGCGGCCAGCGGGGCTGGTTTAAAAAAAAATATTCTAAATACTACATTTGCGCCCAGCAGTGCGTTTCTTGCACAAAAATAAAAACGTGTGTCTACATTGCTGGTTTTAAAAAAAAAGAATAATAAATAGTGCTACATAGTACATTTGCACCTTGCTGTGCATTTCTTGCACAAAATTAAAAAGTGCATTGACATTGCTGGTTTAAAAAAAAATAAAAAATTGTGCTACATAGTACATTTGCACCTTGCTGTGCATATCTTGCACAAAATTAAAAAGTGCGTCTACATTGCTGGTTTAAAAAAAAGAATAATAAATAGTGCTACATAGTACATTTGCACCTTGCTGTGCATTTCTTGCACAAAATTAAAAAGTGCGTCAACATTGCCGGTTTAAAAAATAATATAAATTTGGGGGGCGCATGCGCGGCGGGATGCTTGTAGGACGCTTCTTCTAGGTGCTCCACCAGCTCCGTCCGTTCCAGCGGCACACACACCTCCATAACCCCGCGATCACGCCTAAAAATCAGCTGGGATACTGCCTAAAGCCTTGGTACATGCCTGGGAGGATGGGACAGAGGAATCGCCATTCACAAGGCCACTTAACCTCGTATCTTCTCCGCTCCATGGAGAAGACAAGAATCTCTCAAGATGGCGCTGCCTCTAAGCAGCATGCTACAGCACAAGCAGCAAAAGACAGGCCTGCCTCTCCAGCACTCTCACCTTCTAACTGTGAGTACCCCACGGGTCAGAATCATCAGGGGACTTTAACCAAAGCAGATTTAGACGAAAGTCTTTCTAAAATCTATGATAAACTGGCAAATAAGTTCCACACTGAGATAAATAGGGCTACCACAGCGCTTTCACAAGAAATCTCATCGCTTGGTAACAGAACCGATCGGCTTGAAACTAAGCATGATGAACTAACTCTAGCCCATAACGATCTCAGAAAAGATTTTGAGCAATTATCTGAGAACTTTGCATACGCACAGTCCACTAGGGACATTGTATTATGCCTGTCCATTAGGACTTCATAATCAAAGAGGAGATACTGAGAGCAGCCCGGAATTCTTCTAACATCAACTTAGAGGAAGTCAGAATCCAAATTTTTCCTGATATCTCCCCAGCTACTCTGGAAAGCAGGAGAGGCATGAAGGAGGTCACTTCCATACTGCAAACAGCACACATTCGGTACAGATGGGGCCAGGGCCGGCCCTACCATGGGTCCGGGTGGGTCCCATGGTCCCAGGCGGCCGCTGGAGAGGGGCGGCAAATTGACAACCACATTTTTTCCTAGCATTTTTGTTTGCAGGGGCGCCGCTATTAGTGCAAATGAGTCAGGGGCGCTGTGCAGCTCTTTGCCTAGCTGTGTGGATTGGGGACAGCAGAAGAAAAGGGGATTTCTGGGCATGAGAAGCTCCGTGTCTCCCCCATCCAGGCGGACAGATGATGTGTCCCAGTGAGCGGCGCCTCCGGGCTGCATGTGTGAGGCACAAAGCACCTGGGCTGTCCCTGGAGATCGCGGCCGCCTGCTCAGCCTCGCGGCCGCCCATTCAGGTCCCAGGATGGCAGGGGCGGAGACTAGAGGGCTAAGGACTAAAGTGGGAAGGGATGGACTCGGAGGAGACCCCATCTCCTCGACATAGGTGTCACTGCAGCCAGAAACCTTGGAGCCGAAGAAGACACAGTGACACAGTACAGCTGCCTGTGATCTTATCCTCTCTGCACAGAACTGACCCCCCCTCCCAGCACTTCCTCCCCCCCAGCACAGCCACTGACCCCCCCTCCCAGCACTTCCCCCCCAGCACAGCCACTGACCCCCCCTCCCAGCATTGCCCCCCCCCCTCGCAGCACAGCCACTGACCCCCCTCCCAGCACTGACCCCCCTCCCAGCACAGCCACTGACCACCCCTCCCAGCAGTGACTCCCCTCCCAGCACTGACCCCGCTCCCAGCACAGCCACTGACCCCCCCTCCCAGCACTTCCCCCCCAGCACAGCCACTGACC
>BLSH010125419.1:15987-33095 GCA_018402905.1 Glandirana rugosa
TTTTCAGGTCCTTCCAGGACCTCCAGACGTTTTCCTTCCTTTTACCCCCATTCCCACCCTGTTCACGGGATGTTTCTTTACCCCTGTCCCTTTATTGAAATTTGTAAAAATTTTTTTATTTTTGTATTTTTTACGTTTTTACCTCTAGTAGAAGTTTTACCCAGACTTTTCATAATTAATTGTGATCTCCGGTATCTTGACAAGATTTTAGTAGTTCTTGTGAAGAAAAATCAGACACAGTGAAAATAATAACGGCGATTACTAACGTGTAGACAATAAGTGTGTGTTGTAGACAATGTAATGTGTGAAGAACATCTTTTCTAGGGAAAGAACAGATGTTGTGTGTGAATAACAGATGTGCAATCATTAGCGGCAATAATAAAAGTGACACAGACTAAAAAGAAGTGTTCTTGATGATTTTAGAACAGTTCTATGGCCTCTAGTGTTAATTAATACTTTTCAGACCCATTTTGAAGATGATCTCCATTTTTGCATTTTTTATGTTTTTATTTTTTTAAAAATGTTTAAAGTTATTTCCCTGTCCCCATTTCTTTGTAGGGCACTTGTCCCACCCTTACCCCCATTTTCCTTCCTTTTGCAGACCTCCAGGACCTTCCTGGACTTTTTTACAGCATTTTTAAGATTTTTCATTAAAATTACCAGAACCCCGGACCCGAACCCGGACTTTTTTTGAAAAGTCCGGGTCCGGGTCCCGGACACCCCAAAGTTCGGTATGGACCCGAACTTTACAGTCCGGGTTCGCTCAACTCTAGTTTTAACCCCTGATCGCCCTGCAGTGACCTCAGTTACATTTTAGCGTGCATTAGGGACAGTGTCCATCCCCAGCAGGGTCAGATTAGTACAGGTACTCTGACACGCACACATACACATAGACAGGTCAGTTAGTAGTATTTTATCTGAAAAGATCGATATCTGTGATCTGATAAGATCTATATTAGTGTCCCCACTAGATTTGTGTTATAAAATCGCGGCGTTAGCAGGATCAGCCCAGATACCTGCTAGCACCTGCGTTTAGCCCCTCCGCCCAGCCCAGCCCACCCAAGTGCAGGATCAATAGATCTGCCACTGACACTTACAGAACACAGAACACATATCTGCAGTGTACGCAGAGATCACGCCCAATCCCTGCGAAAGCTGACAGTGGTTTTGGAAGCGACTTGAAACAGGCTCTGACAATCAGGTGCGCTGTTTTGCCTATTAGTCACACTAGTGTACCTATAAATTTAGAGCCCAACATGTCCAGTCCGAGGTACACTAGTGAAGAGGCCTACACGTTGCTGAGTATGACAGATGAGAGCGATGGGGAAGCCACACTGTCAGATTCAGGCTCAGCATATGAACCTGTAGAGTGTAGCGGCACCCTGTCAGATAGCTCTGACGACAGAGTGGTCACTGATAAGGTCAGACGTACCAGACCCCGTTCTGCTGTCGCTGAGGTGCAAGAACCACAGGGCTCTCGTATGGAGCAGAGAGCCAGTACTAGTGCAGCTACTCCTTCTGGTGACCTGGTGGTGGCCTGGCAAGCACCAGCGGCCTAGTGCATCCTGGTCATAGATAAGCCAACACTGCAGTAACACTTGATGACATGGCGAGTCCCATAAGTGCAGTTCAAGCTGGTGTGGCTAGCACAAGTAGTCTCCCGCAGCCA
Organism: Glandirana rugosa; assembly: GCA_018402905.1. NCBI lineage: Eukaryota > Metazoa > Chordata > Amphibia > Anura > Ranidae > Glandirana > Glandirana rugosa. Next base: position 17,657 of record BLSH010125419.1, read on the forward strand.
CGAAAACAAGCACAGGCCTGCATAGCTCATAGTGCCCTTCCTGCCACGCTTGCAAACCCTGATTGGCAACCTACCACTGATGCAGCACCCGTACTTCCCCCATTCACTGGCCAACCTGGAATTCAGGTGAATACAGTTGACTTTAGGGCCATTGATTTTTATTCGCTGTTTTTCACTAAATATCTCTATAGATCTATTGTGGACCAAAGCAATTTATATGCTGGTCAATACATCACCGCTAATCCCCATTCGTCACTTGCCAGAGATCGGAAACCAATTACAGTTTCTGAATTTAAGACCTTTCTGGGTCTTGCCCTCAACATGGGCATACATCATCTACCTGAATTGCGGTTATATTGGTCCACTGACTCAATTCATCACATGTATGTCTACTCTGCTTCCATGGCCAGGACATGAAACAAGCAGATTCTGCAGTTCATGCATTTCAACAACAATGAACTCGGTTGTCCATATGGGGACCCTGAATTTGACCGGCTCTACAAAACTCGGCCCCTCATAAACCACTTCAACCAGCAGTTCGCAGCACATTTTATTCCCAATCAAGTTGTGTGCGTGGACGAGTCCCTGATTAAATTTGCTGGAAGTCTTGCTTTCAAACAGTACGTCCCCTGCAAGCGTGCCAGATACGGGGTCAAGTTGTATAAGCTCTGTGACAGGGCCACAGGCTATACAGGTAGTTTTATGGTTTATGAGGGCCTAGATAGCCGCATAGAGCCGGAAGGATGCCCAGACTACATGGGGAGTGCTGGCAAAATTGTGTGGAGCTTGGTGTCCCCCTTATTCGGAAAGGGGTACCATTTGTATGTGGACAATTACTACACAAGCGTGCCACTTTTTAGTCACTTGTTTCATGACCAAATTGGCACATGTGGCACCATGCGACCTAATCGCCGGGGCTTCCCCCAATGGCTGGTAGAATCCTGACTTAGTCGGAGGGAGAGAGCCTGCTTGAGATGTGGTTATTTGCTCGCGATGAAGTGGAGGGATACAAAGGATGTATTCGTTCTTTCCTCCCTTCATGCAGACATGGCTATCCAAATTAGAACGGCGACTGGTGTTGTGGAGAAACCCCCCTGTGTCCATGAATATAACCAAAATATGGGAGGGGTGGACCTCAACAACCAGTTATTGGCGCCGTACTTAATTGCCCGTAAGTCCAGATGCTGCACAAAAAAGCATCTGTTTACTTATTCCAATTGGTTTTGCTAAACTGTTTTGTGCTATACAACGCATCAGGATGGACTGGATCTCTCCTTAAATTCCAGGAAGAGGTCATCAGAGCCCTTCTGTATCCAGGTGGTGCTGCACCCCATGTAACCAATGCAAATGCAGTGAGCCGGCTGCATGGACGTAATTTTCAACATGCCATCCCTGGTAACCCTACCAAACGATATCCCCAAAAAAGATGTTGTGTCTGCCGACGATGCGGATACAGGCGTGACACCCAATATTATTGCCAATCCTGTTTTGACAAGCCTGGTCTTTGCATCGGTGACTGTTTTGAGCGCTACCATACACTAGATGAGTATCAGCGTAGGGAACAGCACTACACAGAAATAGGGCACACGTTCACAGGGTCTCCAAAGATGTCACCACATTTTTGGAGACCCTAACCTTTACTGTCTACTATTATAAGGAAAAAAAAAAGCACACCAAAAAATCAAAAAACAGAAAATAAAAAAAGGTATAAAAACAAAAAAAATATAAAATAATAAAAGCCAAAAACAGTTGTACGTTTCTTGTTTTTCTATCTCTATTTTCTCTCCATTCTCTTTCTATTGCTCTCTCTAATGTTTGTTATGCATATCTGTAATGTTTTGTTGCTGTTTATTATCATGTTTTTTTTTTGTTTTTTTTTTGCAGGTATGTAATGTTTTCATAATGTTTTCATGTAACGTTTAATTATTTTTTTATTCTTGGCAGGAATATTATTTTTTTATATGTTACTGTGTTTTATTAATCTTTATTTGATTTTCAGGTACGCCAGCTGCAGCGCTGATTTGCAGTTGTGTGCAAAAGTTTAGGAACCCCTGACAATTTCCATGATTGTCATTTATAAATATTTGGGTGTTTGGATCAGCAATTTAATTTTGATCTATCAAATAACTGAAGGACATGGTAATATTTCAGTAGTGAAAACTGAAAATTTACTATCAGATACTTACAGTAATTTTCCTTTCCCGGTGGACTCCATGGCAGCTACATGTGGGTTAATCCTGCCTCCTCTTTAACCCCATAGGACCCTTCTATAAGTTTTGCCCCTGGCTTAGCCGTGTGTTCCATAACTAGCCTCCCTCCTCTTGACCCGAGGGTGGGGACTCCAGCTGCCATGGAGTCCACCAGGAAAGGAAAATTACGGTAAGTATCTGATAGTAAATTTTCCGTTTTCCCAGCAGACTCCATGGCAGCTACGTGTGGGACTTAACTAGCAAAAACCACACGGGCGGGAATGCTGAACAAAGGTTTAATTCACACCGTCTATTGACAGAACTTTAACACCAAACTAAACAGAAGACAGTGACGCTGGCTCCACACAGTAATGCGTCATGAAGGTGTTCAATGAAGACCACAAGGCCGTCTTGCAAATGACCTTCGGCACCACTTGCCGCGCTGCGGCCCAGGAGGTAGAAACACTCCTGGTCGAGTGTGCCGTCGCCGCCTCTGGAGGGGCCAAGCCCTTTGCCCTGTAAGCCCTCTGGATGACTTGGACGATCCATGCTGCAATCTTTCTGGATGAGGCCCTTTTCCCCTTATTCTTCCCAGCGAAGAGGACAAAGAGGTGGTCTGACTGCCTGAAGGTAGCTGTGGCTTGAAGATATCTTTCCAGCGTTTTCCCAACGTCCAGAGGGTGCGTCTCGGCAGTCCCTTGGGACCAGAAGGTAGGGAGAGATATCTCCTATTTCTCGTGGAACACTGATGTGACCTTAGGTTTTGAGCCCAGCATGGGGATCAGGACTACTCGGTCCGGAAAAAAGGTCAGGAATGGCTCTTTGTGCCCCAGGTCTCCGATCTCCGAGACCCACTTCACCAAGGTCACTGCCACCAAGAAGGCCGTACTCATAGACAGGTCCCTTACTGAAGCCACCCTCATATCTTCCTGTGCAGGGTCTGCCAGGTAGTTGAGTACCAAGGGAAGGTCCACTTTGGGAACCTAGGTTTCCTCTGCGGCCGTAGTCTCGCTGCCCCTCTGAGGAATTGACGGACCAGCGGGTGGCTAGCCCAAGTGGTCCCGGTAAAGGCAGACAGAGCTGAAATCTGCATTTTCAGTGACCTCACCGCTAGGGGTAGTTCAAATCCGGTTTGCAAGAACCCTAAGATTTCCTGTACTCCAGGGGATATGAAGGATTTTCCTTGGGAACATGCAAACTGCGTGAATCTGGCCCAGATTTGCTCGTACACCCTGTTCGTACTGGGACGTCTGGAGCTCATGAGAGTGGAGATCACCCCTGGGGTGCAACCTAGTGCCTCTAGCCTCTCCCTCTCAAGAACCAGACCATCAGGTGCAGCCACTCCGGACATGGGTGCAGGAATGCCCCCTGCAATAGGAGATCCAGCCTGAGAGGGAGAGGCACTGGGGCCCGAAAACTCAGCTGCGTTAGCAATGGGAACCAGGGCCTTTTTCGACCAAAAGGGTATTATTGCCAGGATCTCGGCCCTCTCTGATCTCAGCCTCTGCAGGAACCTGAGGATAATAGGCACTGGGAAGGCATAAGCTTTGCTGAACCTCCACACATCCGTCAGGGGGTCAACCCCGATAGCTTGGGGGCAGAAGCCCCGTGAGTAGTAGTTGCTGAGTTTGTGGTTGTCCAGGGAGGCGAACAGGTCTACCTTGGGGTCGACTCTCAGGGATCGGACCCAGTTGAACACTCCCACATGAAAGGACCATTCCCGGTTGCTGACTCTGGTTCTGGACAGGAAGTCTGCCTGCACATTCCAAGCTCCCGGGATGTAGACTGCAGAGATGTCCGTCAGGAATTCTTGGGCCCATGTTAGAATTGGTTCCACAGTAGTAGCAGTAGGGAAAGACTCTGTGACTCTGTGAAGTACCGCCTTCCCCTCTATCAGGTGGCGGAAGGCCCGCAGGGCACAATTGGCCACCCTCAACTCCAGGACATTGGACACCGGGATACGGGGGAGTGGGCCCCACCTCCCTTGGACGACCTCTGCCCCACAGTGGGCTCCCTAACCTGCGTTGCTGGCGTCAGTCGTGACTACCACCCAAGGTGGAGGAGTGATGGAGTGGCACATGAGCAAATTCTTGCGTTGTAGCCACCACAGCAGACTGCTCCTCATGGTTGCTGTCTCTCGAATGGTATGATCAGGGCCGAATTAACATATGGGGCTATTGGAGCTGCAGCTCCAGGCCCCTGCCTCGAAATAGGCCCATGAGTCATTAATGCTGTTTAGCTCTCTGTGTGTGCACCATTGTTATGTAAATTGCGGACGGCAGGCGCTATTGTTATGTAAATTAAGGGTGACCGACAGGCGCTATTGTTATGTAAATCGAGTGCAGCAGGCGCTATTGTTATGTAAAACGCGGCCGGCAGGCAGGCGCTATTGTTATGTAATTCACAGGTGGCAGCTGAGTTCCATAGAGTGCAGTGTAGCACAGCATAGAGGCTGAGTCTTGTTCCTTCCCCACAGCTTTCACCCCCATAGCGCAAAAAATACAGCAAATGGCACTAAATAGCGCCCGGGAGAAGCCATAGCAGTGTTCTAAAATTTAGAACAATAATACGGCTCTCTATGCAGCTGGAAGAACAGTAATATGGCTCTATCCCCCTGCAATAGGCTTTTCCCATACACTTTGAAGATGATTTTAGAACACTGCTATGGCTTCTCCCGCTAATTTATACTTTTCACACACAGTTTGGAGATGATTGTAGAACAGTGCTATGGCTTCTCCCGGCTAATTTATAGTTTTCACACACAGTCGGAAGAAGATTTTAGAACACTGCTATGGCTTCTCCCGCTAATTTATACTTTTCACACACAGTTTGAAGATGATTTTAGAACACTGATATGGCTTCTCCCGGCTAATTTAGACTTTTCTCACACAGTTTGAAGATGGTCCACATCCACCTCCATTTTTGATTTTTTTATGTGATTTTAGTTTAAAAATGCTTTTAAGTTATTTCCCTGTCCCCATTTCTTTGTAGGGCACCTGTCCAACCCTTACCCCCATTTTCCTTCCTTTTGCAGACCTCTAGGACTTTCCAAGACTTTGTTACAGCAATTTTCAAAACTTTTATTAAATTACCAGAACCCCGGACCCGAACCCGGACTTTTTTTGAAAAGTCCGGGTTCGGGTCCGGGTCCCGGACACCCAAAAGTTCGGTACGGACCCGAACGTTACAGTTCGGGTTCGCTTAACTATACTTATGACCCAGGGGTCTGAGACTGAGGCTGCCAAGACGTGCCGGAATTGGAGCAAGCGTGCTTCCACCCGACCCACCTAGGCGGGCCCAATCTCAAAAGGACTCTGATGCTTCACGCCCGGCCTGCGCTGTATTCCTGGCCGTTCTCTGGGCAGAAGCCTGGCCCCTCTTCCAGTTTCGCTTGAAGTTGCAGCCAGGCCTATAACTGCGGGCGTCCTGTGCCTGATCTGTGGTCTGTCTTCTGGTTTGTGACCTCTTCTGGCCAAACCTATGCCTATCCTGAGGGAGGAACCCCGACTTCTCACCGGTGGCCCAGGCGATGGCTTTGTCCAACTTGTTACCGAACAGCAAGGACGCCTCAAAGGGAATCCTGCACCAGGCCTGCTTAGAGGCGGGGTCTGCCAGCCAAGGACATAACCATAAGGCCCTTTTAGCTGTAATCGAGGACAGCATCGCCCGTGCCCCCAGGCAGATCATGTCTAAGGAGGACTCCCCCAGGAAGGACGATGCCCACTTCAGCTCCTGAATAGGAACGCTCTTCGCTACTTCCTCTGAGACGCTGCATAAGACAGCTTCCACCTCTTCGGCCCATACCTCCATCGCTTTAGACATGGCCGCCAGGGCCAGGGCAGGCTTGCAGGCTGTGCCTGCTGTCACATAAATCCTTTTGAGGTCTAGGTTGATCTTCCTGTCTAGGGGCTCCCAGAAAGATACTGCGTCCTCCAACGGCAAGGTGACGTGTTTCGCTAACCTCATAACCGCTGTATCCACTAGGGGGGGCGGACTCTAAATACCTGACATCCTCTTCCTTAAAAGGATAGAGTCTAGTCATCTTGCTTGATAGGGAGACTTTCCTATCTGCTTTCTCCCACTCCTCTGTGAAGATATCTTTCAGCTCCGGAAGTAGTGGGAAGTTGGGACGCTCTTTCCCCAGATGCTTGAAAAATTTCCTCTGCTTCGTCGGAGAGGTGACTGGCTCTTCCCATTTTAAAGTTTCTTTAATGGTCTTTATCAAGGATGGACCACGGTGGTGTCCAAGCCAGCGGGGTCATCTCCCTCCAACTCGCTGCCCAAGAGTGCATGGGGAGAAAAGCTCGGCTGTGACGGACCCGGATCCTCCTGGGTGTCCTCTTCCAGCGAGCCCCTGGTGGAGGACTGACTATAGGTATGGGGTGGTGCCAATTCCTTCAGTGACTGCTAAACCACCCGTCTGACCAATGACTCCACTCGTTGATCATCAGCCTCCCTCTCTCCTGATACCCGGGTGTAACATGCGTCACAGAGTGACCTCTTCTCGGGGACATGGGCGCGACAGCCCCAACAAGTCTTATGACCGGGGTGGCAGTCCCGGTGGTGAGAGTGGTGTCTGGAAGAGCGAGAGCTTCCCTAAAGCCGGCTTCTTGAAGATCCATGGTGCCGGGAACCAGATGAGGAGTGTGTGTGAGCTCTGGCAGGGTCTCTGGCGTCTTGCTTGGAGGTCTGCTGGCGGTTCGACCTAGGAGGGCTAACAGACGAGACACAGAGAGAAAAAGGGGGAGGAGAGCATAAGGTGAGCAATAGCTGTAAAAAGGCCACAAATCCCCCCCCACCTGCCCTGCATCCCTGCTATACCTATTAAATGAGGGCTGGCCACATAGAGGCGGCGACCTTTCCATCGCGGGGGGAGGGGCACAGGTGCATCTACCTATAGAGAAGGGCAACATAGTAAGTCAGTCCACCACGCTCCAGTCACCTGCAGGAGCAAGGAATGAGCACCCGCAAGAAGAGGAAACCTCTTACCTGGGTATGGCCGGGACCAGGCTTGGGGAAGCTGCCGCACACTGCCTGCAGTCTTTCCCAAGACTGAGCAGGGCTGACAGCCATTTAAACGTCCTGCACCGCCCCCGCTCTGTCCACTTGCGCATGCGCACGAGCTGCTGAGGCTGGAGAGGCCGGTCCCTGCGCCTGCGCTAGCCAAGCCTCAGTCCCATGCTGAGCTCCGCGCATGCGCCAACGCACCCGGAAGGCCCTGCAACGGCGTGGAATGCAGGAGCATTCCAGCCACCATTGACACAGTTAGAGAGAGAGAGACAGGGAGACAGGACGGTGCACAGGTACAATTGATGAGCATTGTTTCTACCATGGAGTCTGCTTCTGAGACCCTGCCATCCTCGTCGGCGTCACCCTGGGTACTGACAGGCTGCCCCTCCTGGGCTTTCCTGGCCTACACGCCACTCACCCGCCGTGGCTGGGTACTGGGCGGAGGGGGGGCACCACTACCCAAAAGTCTGCCTCGCACACAGGCTGAGGACAACGTTACCCTGGACGCTCTGTATTGGTAAGTCTTGTCGGGTCCATGGAGGAGGACAAAAAAGGAACGCGCAGCTAAGCCAGGGGCAAAACTTATAGAAGAAGGGTCCTATGTAGTTAAAGAGGAGGCGGGATTAATCCACACGTAGCTGCCATGGAGTCTGCTGGGAAATGAGGTTTACTGGAGTAACAGAAAATGTGCAATATGCATCAAAACGAAATTAGACAGGTGCATAAATTTGGGCACCCCAACTGAAAAATCACATCAATATTTAGTAGAGTCTCGAAGAAAAAAGAAGATACTGGGTTTTGAGGCCACAGTCAAATATGGGACTTTGTAGGTACACAATCTAAAACACTCTCTGAATGATCAGACACAAAGAATCAAAATAAAATATACAACATTTATTGATATAAATAGCAGCAAATATAAACCCCCACACATGTGAGAGAAACACAGAAAATGAGTGCAAGACAACAAACACAACAAAAATAAACCAAAATATCAGAATGCTTCCTGTCGGGATATGTGAGATATCGCCCGAAGAGACTGGGAAGCAAGATAGGATACGTCCTACCGACACGTTTCACCTGAAATGACTGGACATGTATCCTAGACAGGTAAAAAATGCAATCCAATAAAATGTGGCAAGAGATAAAGACAGAATATACAGATAAATATATATACTCTCATATAATATGGACATTATCTCAGTAAAAGACATGCCAAAAAACAAATTACATAGTCTGATTTGCCCTATTGCAGGAATTGTTGCTCTGGTTGAATACTAACGAATTCAATCTGAAATTTACCATGCAATGTGATCTGACCACGGTCACCTTCTTAGATGTCCAAATCATCAAAGACCATGAAGGCAAAATCAGCACTGACTTATATCGTAAGCCTTTGGCGGCCAACACCATTCTGCACGCCAATAGTTCGCATCCCAGACCTCTTCCCTACGGGCAATACTTGCGTCTCAAATTAAACTTTAGTGATCACAACACCTTTCTGACATAGGCTGCCTCTCTACGTCAGCGACGAAGGACAGATCTTGGGAATCCTTTCTCCCCCCCCCCCCGAAGAATAATCAACAGGCACCCACTCGTATCATTACTCAATATTCGGCTAACTCAGATCAGATGAGACACATCCTTGAGCAACACTGGCGCCTCCTTTTGGAGGATCCTGTGGTCAGCAAATACGTGGCAGAAAAAACAACTGTCATGTTTAGACGAGCCCGCAACCTTCGGGACCATCTGACACAGTCACCTGGCCAGCCCCAGTAATACCCAACCCTGGGCCCGGCCAAGTAGGGGTACTAAAAAATGCGGTAACTGCAATTTTTGCAGATGGGTATGGCAGTCCAGAAGTGTGCCTCTTCCGGATGGCACCCTCTGGACTCCTCAGTACCTTATAGATTGTAGGACAATGGGCGTCGTCTACTACATGGAATGCCTGTGCAAGGCATTCTATGTAGGTAAGACAAAACGTCCTTTTTTTCATAGAATTTGGGATTGTGTATATGAAATCTCGAATGGGAAAATGGAGTCTGCCATTAGCCGTCATATTGGCCTCTACCACAATTATGACCTAGGGTTCATGAGATTCTTTGCTCTTGAACATGCTGAAGCTCCACCACGAGGAGGAAATGTTGATAAACAACTCCTACAACTTGAAACAAAGTGGATATTCCAATTAGAGGCCACCAAAGTACCAGGCCTCAACGAAAATATTAGTTTCAAACCCTTCCTCTAGACGTAGAAATTTTTCCCCATCATACTGCCAATCCATCCAACTTCATGAACTAACAAAAGGCTTTGTTCATATTTACTTGTATTTCAATATTTATTTCTTTAATGAACACTCCACTATGATAGACAGTCCTCGGGGCTGTGAAAAGTGAATTAGAGGGATGCCAAAGATTTTAGTACTCTCATTGGCCCCTTGGGGTTCTGGTTGGTTCAGTGAGTCCATGCATGGCACACACTGCAGTTTGCCGAGACATTCGTTGGTTGCCATCATACATCAAAAATACATTTTTGGAGTTTACCTTTGAGATTCCTGACCCACATGGGTGGACACTCATGGGGATTTTTCTGGTACTCACTGTTACTCCATACAAAGTTTAAGATATCATCTTCTATACACTTATATATTATTTGAATTTTGCTATATCCACAACTGGGTTTTGTAGCTGTTTTGTTTTTGTTTTTGTTCTTGGGTTTTTTTTTTGTTTTTTTTTACACCTACTATATTGTATACTTCTAGGATTATCTATTCATTTTTTTTATTTTTATTATCGACTAGTAGCTGGCAACCGTGGTGGGATGGGGGGGCCTTCACGGGAGGGTCTTTTTCCGCGGTCCCCGCCCCATCCCTCCCGTTGTCCCTCTCCCCCTTTTCTGTTATTCTCTTTTTCTTTCCTTTTTTGCCTTTTTCCTTCTTTGGCTGAGGATTCTTTTGGGGGGGTTTGGTAGCCGGGGGCTGCGGATGAGTCCCTCCCTTGCCCCCCACGTCCCGCCACTTCGGAACTTATGTTTTATCTGACCCTCCCACTACTTGGGTCTCTAATCGGGTTGACGTATTTGTTCCCGAACGGTGTCTGATGCGCTGTGTGTTATGGAGCACTTGTGGCCTGGGAGCTGCAGGAGGCGCTGTGTTGTCTCGCAGTGTCCTCTATTCACGTGCCTGGCCAGTATGACGCACTTCTGGTGCGCCGGCTCATTTTTTGGCGCCAAACTAATGCATTTATAGACAGCGGCGTGCAGCGCTGTGTTTACAGACGCTCCACCGCTGACACATCATCAACTGCATGCTCCTGGCTCCGGTCTTTTGGACGAGGACATTTCTATACATCTAAGTTTTACCAGACCATTTAGGATCTTATTTCATCCTTTTTCTTCTACCCTTACGTGTTTTAGGTTCTACCCACTTATTAGTGGGCGGCTTGTTACATTCGCTAGCCGTGCTCTTATTCACAGGCATTCTCTTGGCGCACTACTGCTGTCCTCTACATAAGATGTTTTACATGTATACATATATCATCGGACCTAATTGGGGCTATACAGTTATGGTCCTTTGTCCACGGTATGTGTTTGCTTTATTGTCTGTCTTTTTTTAAGCATGTTTTGGTCTTATCAATATACTTACCTACTTCTCCTATCTGGTTTGCGTTTGCTGTTTATCTAGGCACTTCAGCTGCTTGGCCTGTGAACCCTGTAGCACAGCGCATCATCGTTAGGAATACTGTCGTTTGCTGTGTGTGTCTCTGTGGACCTGCCATAGCCCCGGGTACAATCTATACATTGATTCTATTATTCTGTTGGTCAAACCATCGTAACCTGTATAGCCATATTTTTAGAAGCCATTAACCTATTGGTTCCTCCGAGGCTGTCCATGCTATTATATGGAGTGTTTTCTTCCAATTTTACACTTTAAGGTAATTCATCTCAATCATGTACATTTACAGGCAATACTTTTGAATTAGGATATGTTGGTTATTTTCCAAATATTATTATTTTCATCTATTGATCAGACTATATAGTTTGTTTTTTGGCATGTCTTTTACTGAGATAATGTCCATATTATATGAGAGTATATATATTTATCTGTATATTCTGTCTTTATCTCTTGCCACATTTTATTGGTCTCCCCCGAAGAAGCCATTTCAGACGAAACGTGTCGGTAGGACGTATCCTATCTTGCTTCCCAGTCTCTTCGGGCGATATCCCACATATCCCGACCAGGGATAGGCACGGACCAAGGCTGTGGCGGACATTTTCTACATTACAGACCTTAGTGAAGGACACCAAGGTACATTTCAAATTAAAACCTTCAAAAAACCCCATCACCATGGTGCCCAATCATCTGCGTCAGTGGGAGGAGTAGTGCCCCATCATCTGCGTCAGTGGGAGGAGTAGTGCCCCATCATCTTTGTCAGTGGGAGGAGTAGTGCCCCATCATCTGCGTCAGTGGGAGGAGTAGTGCCCCATCATCTTCGTCAGTGGGAGGAGTAGTGCCCCATCATCTTCGTCAGTGGGAGGAGTAGTGCCCCATCATCTGTGTCAGTGGGAGGAGTAGTGCCCCATCATCTGCTTCAGTGGGAGTAGTGCCCCATCATCTGCGTCAGTGGGAGGAGTAGTGCCCCATCATTGGTGTCAGTGGGAGGAATAGGGTCTCATCATTGGTGTCAGTGAGAGGAATAGGGTCTCATCATTGGTGTCAGTGGGAGGAATAGTGCCCCATCATTGGTGTCAGTGGGAGGAATAGTGCCCCATTATTTGTGTCAGTGGGGAAGTGGCTAGGGCTGGCTGGGCCCTGGACAGTCTGCAAGTTAACAACAGCACTGACTCTGACTAGTACCTGGCTGGCAGTCTTCCTGAATCCTGAGGCCTGTAAATTTGACCCTGTCCCTCCCTGCAGTGTGAAATTTATAGGCCTCGGGAGTCAGGAGGACTGCCAGCCAGGTACTAGTCAGAGTCAGTGCTACTAACTGTTGTTAACTTGTAGACTGTACAGGGCCCAGCCCCAGCAACTCAGGCAGGCAGGTGGCAGGCCAGACCACCACACCCAGTCCAGTCCCTCCCAGGCTCCCTATGAAATTTACAGGCCTCACTCAGTCAGTCACACTCAATCACCATGAAAAAACTTACTGGAGTCTGCTGGTCTGGCTGTTACCTGTCTCCTCAGGAGTGGACTCAGGTGAAAAAAAACTCAGGCAGGCAGCTCACAGTCAGCAGCACCTTGTTGTTGTCCTCTGCCCTCCACTCCAGTCCAGGCAGCTCCCCTCCTCTGTCTGGCTGCAGGCAGTGCCAGTGAGTGTGCCAGGCAGTGAAACTGGTGTGGTTACTGTTCTTCTTTTGTTACTTCTTCCTGAATCCTGGCGGGAGTGACCGTCCCTTAGTCTCTCTCTCCTCTCCTCTGACTCCGAGGCGTGCACTGCCGCCAGCCGACCGTCACCAGCCCCTCCCTCCTAGATCACTCCGCACTCAGACTGCAAGAGGAAGAGTGGGCGGCGCCACACTCCCTGGCTGTCTTAATACGGGCGGCCTTGGAGCAGTCGGGCTGGGCGGGGACACATCATACAGTTTAGCAAAAAAAAAAAAAATGTGATGTGTAAAAAATAAAAAGTCTGCGGCGGCAGCGGCGGACACCACAGGCAGCCCTGTCGGACACTGGTGTCTGGGAGCGGACACCTTGCTGATCCCTGATCCCGACAGGAAGCATTCTGATATTTTGGTTTATTTTTGTTGTGTTTGCTGTCTTGCACTAATTTTCTGTGTTTCTTTCACATGTGTGGGGGTTTATATTTGCTGCTATATATATATCAATACATTTTGTATATTTTATTTTGATTCTTTGTGTCTGATCATTCAGAGAGGGTTTTAGATCGTGTACCTACAAAGTCCCATATTTGACTGTGGCCTCAAAACCCAGTATCTTCTTTTTTCTTCTATGTTCTACCAGGGATGTGGTACCGATCATAGGCGGTGACCGTTAACTATTTTTCTTCTATTTAGTAGAGACTCCTTTAGCAGAAATAACAGCCTCTAGATGCTTCCTATAGCCTGTAATGAGTGTCTGGATTCTGGATGAATGTATTTTGGACCATTCCTCCTTACAAAACATCTCCATTTCATTTAGGTGTGATGGTTGCCGAGCATGGACAGCCCAATTCAAATCACCCCACAGATGTTCAATGATATTCAGGTCTGGGGACAGGGATGGCCATTCCAAAACATTGTACTTGTTCCTCTGCATAAATGCCAGAGTAGATTTTGAGCAGTGTTTTGGGTTGTTGTCTTGTTGAAATATCCAGCCCCGGCGTAACTGCAACTTTGTGACTGATTCCTCAACATTATTCTCAAGAATCTGCTGATATTGAGTAGAATCCATGTGACCCTCAACTTTAACCAGATTCCCAGTACTGACGGAAAAAAGAAGAGAGGAGGTTCCTCTAAGTGCAATATGTCTATGACACTTTTATTAAAAACAGATAAAAACACTCACAAGGAAGAAGGGAATGCACGCAGTGCACATCCAACATCCGACAGAACAGGGGTCAAAAGGGAGCTCCAATCCCGTCCGGCCGTTTGATCCTCCTAAAGCGATCACTCTTCCTGCAGTGCCGTGCGATGTAAGAGCCAGCTCAACAGCGTGTAGGTCCGAAGGAGGCTAGGCTTTGATTGCCTGACCAAGTGGCACAGCCTCCCAGACCATTGGAGCCTGCCAGCCAATGAAACGTGTCGCACTTCTTTGACGCCATCCCACCTGCGACCCGGGGATTTGCACTCCTAGCCTCCTTCTGACCTACACGCCATTGAGCCGGCTCTTACATCGCACGGCGCTGCAGGAAGAGTGATCGCTTTAGGAGGATCAAACGGCCGGACAGGATTGCCGCTCCCATTTTACCCCTGTTCTGTCGGATGTTGGATGTGCAGTGCGTGCATTCACCTCTTCCTTGTGAGTGTTTTTTAATAAAAGTGTCATAGACATATTGCACTTAGAGGCGCCTCCGCTCTTCTTTTTTCCTTCAGGTTGTCTGTGAGATTGGGTTAAGCTCATTGTGGATGGCAGCCTCTGGTGCTTCATGTTAGAGACTTTTTTACAAATTTTATATCTCATACATTTATTATATGGACTGCTCCCATATAGACTACTCTTATATGGACTACTCCTAGATGGACTATAACATTTTATGTCTCCTTCACAGTTCACATTGTAGGACCGTTTACTCTGGGGATTGTGTCTCATACTACTTAGATTCCCAGTACTGGCACTGGCCACATAGTCCCACAGCATGATGGAACCTCCACCAAATTTTACTGTGGGTAGCAAGTGTTTTTCTTGGAATGCTGTGTTCTTTTGCCGCCATGCATAACGCCCCTTGTTATGACCAAATAGCTCAATATTTGTCCAAATGTGCATTTGCATACCTCAAGCGACTCTGTTTGTGGCGTGTGTGCAGAAAAGGCTTCTTTCTCATCTCCCATACAGCGTCTCCCTGTGCAAAGTGCTCTGAATTGTTGAACGATGCACAGTGACACCATCTGCAGCAAGTTGATGTTGGAGGTCTTCGGAGGTGGTCTGTGGGCTGTTTTTGACCGTTCTCACCATCCTTCGCCTTTGCCTCTCCAATATTTTATGTGGCTGCCACTTCTGGCCTTGACAAGGACTGTGCCTGTGGTCTTCCATTTCCTCCCTATGTTCCTCACAGTGGACACTGACAGCTTATATCTCTGCAATAACTTTTTGTAGCCTTCCCCTAAACCATAATGTAGAACAATCTTTGTTTTCAGGTCAATTGAGAGTTGGTTTGAGGCCCCCATGTTGCCACTCTTCAGAGGAGAGTCAAAGAGAACAACAACTTGCAATTGGCCACCTTAAATACCTTTTCTCATGATTGGATGTACCTGTCTATGAAGTTCAAGGCTTTTGAGAGTTAACTGGACTTTTGTTTCTAACAAGATGTAATACCAAATCCCCTTCCGATGTTTTTCAATAACGTCTCTATATTCGACAGTCACAGGTGACACTCCTTGTATCCCTCCTTTACCTTCTGGTGTCCGTGTCAGGAACAGTTCCGGTCTTCACCGTCGGTGTATTTTATAACCTCTCCGTTTCCGCTTCCTACCACTCTTGCCAGTTTTTGTCGGGTGTCTGGTGGAGGCTTCTGGAGGTTGTAGTTGAACGACGTCTACCACAGTGACACGTAGCAAGTTGTTAAGTCTCGTGAAACGTGTCCCTC